>JBBMJZ010000082.1:462191-476464 GCA_037833815.1 Zingiber zerumbet | reverse complement strand
CCTAAACTAAAGTAATATTGGGAAGGGTACCCACTGGATATAGATAGGTGAGACGATAGTCGATTGGCGAAGAGCTGCCTAAACTAAAGTAATATTGGGAAGGGTAGGGCTCGCTCCTGTCTTGCATAGGTGAGTGAAGGTCCTATGAGGATCTACAAAGAGTATAGGTAAGGAAGGTACTATGGTACCGACCGACCCGGACTTATGGGATTAGTTACGGGACTTATGGGATTCGAACCTTTGATATGAAAGATGATTGCGCGCTCCACTTCTTTTCTTTCAACTGAGACTCTCACCCTCTTGGTCCGAGCCAGACTAGCCCGATTGGACGGGACTGCCTTCTCTTTTGAGTCGGAGCCTAACTAACCCCGCCATTGATAGGAGTAGGCCATTCCGAGGAAGATTCATAGGCGGGCAGGAGTTGAGTTGGGATTAGCCTTTGCCGATCTATTCTTTCAGAGAGCTCCCCATGAACTCCTCACTGGTCCCTATTGGTCTTTGCTCTGCGACACTGGTTTGGGCCCATAAGGAGATAGCATTTGTGCAAAAAAGCACACCATCTCAGAGAGGAACTACTTCTGTCGCTATATGAGATCGAATTTTGAGCAAAAATAACCTACCTGCAGAGCAGAACTGGTTTGCCATATAGATAGGACAAGAATGATTGATTTGAAGAGTGCTTCTACGAGCGCCACTACTCTTTCACTCGCTCACCCCGGTCCTGCTGCCAGGGAAGGAAGGCAGGAAGGCGCTCCCTTTTAGTTGCAAAGATTTCGCTCAACGAAGCCCTTTGACTGACTACCCGAAAAGAGACTGGCTACATTTGAACAATTGAAGAAAATATGACTATTGATTGGCCCTAGAGTGGCAAAGTTGAGCAAAGCGAAATCTTTGCTAAAGCCTATAATTCTAATTATCGGATAGGAGCTCGGCTGCGTCTAATGGTCGGCAATGAATCGGTTTTCCGAGTCGTCTTTCCTATAAAACATTCGGTGATCGCATAGCATTCCTTAGCCCAGTCTCACCGAGCCTAGTCTTACCTCGGAGCTGACTGATTGCAACGAAGGGGCAAAGTTGAGCTATGCGAAATCTTTGCAAACAATTCTTGCGGATAGTAAGTTCAGACAGAGCCGGAGCAGCGAAAGCACGAGCTCAAGCTCACTCGCATGCCTTATGCCTTTCATCAGTCCTTAGGGCACGGAAAAGTCTCGGAGAGGGCGACACCAAATAATCAAACTCCACCATTTCGATCAAAAAAGCACTATTTCATTGCGCTTAACTGGGCCCGGTCAGACTGACTTTCATTATTGGGCCAAGACAAGACCTCTGCCTCACTGCACCTAGGAGTGGGATTCGCTCAAATAAGATATTTCTTTCTTCTCTTTCTTCTGAGTGGGCTCTATAATTTGTAGGTTGGCTCTTGAGCAATGATTCATTCCGCACGCCTCGCACCGCTCGTCTTACCTATGCGTCGCTTTTTGTTTAATGATTGCTTCGATAGGATGGCAGAGATCACGCTTTGCTTACTCAATAGCTTAAACTTTGTAGCTCTTGCCCATTGAACTATCAATATGAGTTCTCCGCTCCTCGCTTCGTAAGCAATCTTTCATCGGTGGGCTAGCAGTGGCGTGCTTGATCTTGGATTCAGTAGTAGTATATATAGGCAGAGGTTGAGTTGAGGCATGCTCGCTCCCCACGTAGCGGAATGAATGGTAGAGGAGTGGGATTAGACGAGAGGCTCTCCCCTTCCTCTTGTCTTGAAGAGCCATCCCCAGAAAAAACGAATCCAATACCAATTCCAGTCAGTGCCAGACCAGGAGATTGGGCCCGTACTACCCGACTTCCTCCCCGCCTCTTTCTTTACCGCACCTCGGATCATGAATTCTTAGTCACTCGAGTGAGCCAAACTATGATCATTTGAACTCCGCCTGCCCAAGAAGAGGGAATCGATCCCCGAACTTGATGTTCTGTGAAAAGCATTCCTTAGCCTTCTCACCGATGCGGCTGGCTTTCCTCTACCGTTCCTCAATTCACATTCTTTGACGAACAAAGAGTCACCTGGGTTCTTAATTGTCAAGAAATAGACAAGTGTCAAGAAATAGACAAGATCAGTTCTCTGAATCAACTGAACAAGTAATGGCTAGGCTCTCTTCCGCCCGCGCTCCTTCCTATCTATATCTATAATTCAAGTAATGAATCGGCTAAAGTCTCGTAGAGCCAGAGATCTCTTCTTCACGGCTCACTGAAGATTCTTAGTTCATCTTGGCGGTCCGAAGATTAAAAGGCGGGCACCTTCCTCTCATCCCCGAACAAGAAAATTGAAGAAAATGCTTTGACTGTTATATTCGACTGCTTTGAATAGCCATAGAAGAGACCTTGTAGCTCTTGGTCGCACTGCTCCCGTCATCACTAATATATTGGACTACTATTCTTGTCCTCCCTTCCCTAGTGGTCGCCTTTCACCCGAGCTCTCTTATGAATAGGGTAGGGGTCGCTCTTCGCTCGGGAAGCGCTCAACTTAATCAGGCTCTGTCTTCGGTTTCGTCTGGCTCGTCAGGAAGAGGGTTCAGTCAGTCAGTCCCTGGGTCAGGCAAATGACACTATATATAATATAGAAAGACAGTTACCATGCCTAGAGCGGTAGAGAGGGCTTTTCATCACTTGAACTCAGCCCTTGCGAGATGCTTTCTCCTCTCCAGTCAATTCACCTTGTCCTCCATCCTTAGCCGCGTCACTGCTGTTCGCCCCTCCTCCTCTTGGTGCTCCCCGAACCGCTGGCAATTCACTCTCCGCCTATCCCTCCGCCTCTACTTGCCTTAGTTCAGCTCAGCCTGGGACGAAGCCGAGTCCTCTCCTCTTTTCTTTCGATCTTCTCTTTCATCCAAGGCATGAGTTTAGGGAACTTCAAAGGGATTCCTCGGAGGCTAGGCCTGATCGCACTCGTCACGGGGCGTCACTGCGTTCGCTCCTACCGCTCGGATTCACTCACAAGGGCAAGATCAGTCTGCCGTGGGCTCTCACTCGCCGCTACTAAATCAATGAAAGGTAGGGCTCTCACTCGACTCCTTTGATCATAGTTGACGACTCATAGTTTAGTTGACAAGAGGAACATGATTGACAAAAGAAAAGATTTGAATGGAACAAAGCAATGCTTCAACTGATCAGAGAGACTCGTTCCTCAGTCGTGAATGAAGGGCAGGGATTTCTTTAGATGGCTCGTTAGGGTATCGACAGATAGAGCTCGACTGACAAGGAGAGGGTATCCTCAAGATAGAGCTCGAGCGAATATTATGCGAGAGGGTACCCACTGGATATGCTCGACTGTAAAGGAGAGGGGCGAAGAGCTGAGTATTGCCGAAAGGCGAAGGATTCTCGTGGATAAGGTGAGACGATAGTCGATTGGCGAAGAGCTTTTAGTAAGGGAAGGGTACCCACTGGATAGGTGAGACGATAGTCGAATTGGCGAAGAGCTTTTAGTAAGGGAAGTGGCGAAGTACAACAATAGTTAATAGTTGGAATAGAGAATAGAGGCAGCGACTCCTAAATTGATTGATTTAAAAAGTCGAGTCAAACTATTGGGAGATTGTAAGATCTTTCGTAGTTTTGAATAACTATAGCCATGAACTCGTATAATTAAGTTGCTGAGGGCAGACGTAAGGATAGGCGAGCTTTATAGTTAGGGCCGACCACAGCACATCCGTAAGGATAGGCGAGCTTTATTTACTTATATTTATATTTAGGGAGAGTCCAGGCCCTAGGCAACGACGTCCCGAAAGGAGAAGCAAGGTCACCCCTCCGAGCCCACGTAGCGGTTAAGGTTCCGGTTCATATTCATAAGAGTGAATTTCCAGCTCCTTTCGCTGAACACAACACGTCATATGGACTCAGAGCCTATCGTTACACGAGGACTTATCTCCCCATTCCGATCTCTCGCCATATCTCTAGGAGGTCTCGATTAGTGGTGTTGGTTCTTGCATTTCTGCCTCTATCTCTACTTGCTCAAATCCTAGGTTCGCTTCTTAGGTGACTGACTGCGAAACGTACCATACTCCTGCCCATTAGCTATAGACTTTTGGTCTGCCTTATCTTATAGTACGTGTTCCTCATCCCTTTTTTAAGTCTCTGGATCATCTACTAAAGTATGCTTCTGCTCTCATTACGGGATCATCTACTAAAGTATGCTCTTCTCATTACGCCCCAGGTAGTCTCTGGATTAAAGTCTGCTCTCACCCCATTTCTGTACAGCTTTTGGACTCTGGACTTCTGTGATCTAAAGCGTAAGTAATCTTAGCCTCCTTTCCTGTCTTACCAGAGGAGGGAGAGTTCTTACTAAGACTATGGCTACTTTTAGGATTATGCTTTGGGAGCGGATGGCACTTCAAACTGATTAAAGATAGCGTTCGGTTAGGGCAGAGGTTTGAATTCAATTAATTCTTTTAAGTATGAACGGCTGCTCTTTAGAATGATAGGCTAGTTGTTTCCGGCAGCTGCTCTTGCTGTTCGGAGCTATAACTCTTTATTAGCATTAGCAGCTCTTGGATCCTCTTAATAACCTTCACACGTCGCGATGCTCGTACCTCTCCCTGCAGCGGACCTTGAGTAAGTAAGAAATACAAGGAATGATCCTTCCTCTCTGAAAAGGCATAATAACCACCCAAACTTATTAAATATGGCCCATTCCCTGAATATCTCTTCTGTTGCCTATCCCGTGCATAAATAATAAGGGGAATCCTTATAAGTTCTTTCTCTCCCTCTAAGCTGGTCGAGTACTAGCCGGGCTCACCTATAAGTCAAAGTTGCTATTACTCTAACCCCTACTCTTAGGTTTAGGTAGGTAATGCCTACAATATCAAGCTTTAACGCAATTTGATTTACTAGAATAGAAAGCCTTTATGCAATGTCATTTATTTGTTTGAAGGGGGCTAATGCCTAGAACGAGAAGCATCTCTTTCAGAAGCCTAAACCGGAATCAACTCAGGGCACCAGAACCATGAACTTAAACTAAACTGGAGCAGCTGCTTCTACTCTTTTAGCCGTTGCCTTCATGTCTGCTTCCTTAACTCACTCGAACTCTTTCCGCTCCAGATAGGAAGACTCATACGTGAAAAGAGCTATCTTAAGATTAAGTAAGAGAAGATCCCACCCCACCCGTGCCAAGGTGAACGAAGTAACTCGTACGTGAAAAGAAAAAAGAGCTATCTTAAGAGAAGCGTGCCAAGGTGAAAGTAGGCTGCTTTCTGCGTTCTTCCTCTAGGCATTGCGTTCAGGCTTTGAGGCGTAAACTTATGGAAATCCTATCACTTTTTCGCTGCTACAACTAATGAATTTGAACCTAGTAGAACTGCAGCTACAACTAATGAACTCTTTCCGGCGAACAGAACTCGAAGAAGGAGTTGGAGCATATGCCATTTACTCAACTCATTCCCTTTTAGCCCGGTCGGGGGTTCAAGGAAGAGCTTCTGTTAATGAACTCATACGCTTGTCCGGGAATGAACTCGGCAGAACTCGGAATACCATTTACTAGGGCTGAAAGAAGTCTCTTGTTTAGTGCCGATAGGGCTGTTCTTTCTAATTTAATAGGAATGGGGCTTCTGCTTCTATGCTTATAGAAGTCTCTTGTTTAGTGCCGATAGGGCTGTTCTAGAAGTCTCTTGTTTAGTGCCGAACACCCCTTACTTAATGGAATCGGGCCTCTCCCAGCATGAATGGCTACAGGAAGGACCTGGTGCTTGGGAAATAGTTGGATACAGGAAGCACTTTCCAAGAGTTCAAGGCTATTGCTAACTCTACCGCATGCGCTCGAGCCAAACTTCTTAATATGGGGATCCTCTCACCTAGCTGAGAGAAGCGACGGGACTGATCTTTATAGATTATAGAGGAGAACGGGTGTCTTAACTTATTACATTTCAAAACGGGTGCCCCGTCTTCTAGTCTGTATGGGACCCGAGAAAATCATTCTTTTAAGAAGTTAGAGTGGGATGTGTTAAGCATGAATTGGACAGTCATCCTTGCTGTACTTTTTCCTTATCTCTGCACTCTGGCTAGCTGGCACCAAGTCGTTCAAATATCGTATCCATTCACTCCTTCCCTTACTAATTTTGAGTTGCCTTTCGAGCTTTCATGAAATCGGAAAGGAGACTCAAAAGGAGTTCATTCAAGAAAGGAGTTCATTCCTTTCATCTTCTTCTCAAATATATACCGTAAAGATGAAGAGCTCAAATATAAATCTAATAGAGCGAATAAGAAGTATTCTTGGAGAATTGTGCGAATGATAATTGAGAATATTCCAATTAGAATTGCAACGACGGGGTTCATATATAAGAAGGGTATCCCAATAGGAAGAGCCTCGATAACGATAAAGAGTAAGACGGATTCATCTATCAAGTTGACTAGAGCAACAATCAACCAGCCGGTTAACATAAAATGATTCTGCTGGCTTCTCGAGACAGATAAGGAGCGAGTTATAATGACGCGCCTTGACCATCGTGGTTCTTTTCTTCTGCCCATCGTTATCACACCGCTCCGTGGGGGTTATGAAATGGCCCTCTCTCAGTCGTTATCACACCTATTTTTAGGTACCTGGTTCTGAGGGAGAGAAAAAACAAAAGATCAAAAATTAAGCAGCAACTCTTTATTTTATATATAAATTTGTCCCGAAACTCTTTCCCCTTCACTGAAAGGGTATAATAGATAGGCTCGACATAAGGAAAGATCAATCGTTGTTTTGAATGAACGAACTGGTGCTTGCTAAGGAGGGTGGATACATGAATGACCTGGTGCAGAGGGCAAGGGAATGCGCCCTATCCAATAGCACTCATTCTTGCTGCAAAGCGACGAACGAGTGGGCAACTGGAACTGACTCAGGAGCTGCTTAGCACGACTATTCGTAGGCATATAAACTTCCTCACTCCTATTCCAAAGAAAGCACTACAACTGGACTATATACTTTATCAGACTGAATGAAGCTGGTGCTTTAGAAAGGACAGATACTGAACTTGTAACTTTTCTCGGACTACTACTTAACTTTCTCATTGTGTTGCTGGTTCTAAAGAAAAAGCACTACTACTTAACTTCTCACCTGGTGCCTGCCCCTCCATTCACTCTTTTCAGAGTGGGATCGGTCACCTTACAATTAGAATAGGATCGGTCACCTTACACGGGGAGTTTCGTGGTCGGGTGGCATCAAACTCAAGTCTCATTGAAGCAGTGGATTTGCCAAGGGAAAGAGGTTCACAGGCAGGTATACAAGAAAGATGGATAGGTTGATGCAGGGAGAAGTGAAAAGCTATTCAGTTTATGCTCACCATGGGAAAAACCAGTGCGCCTCTACAAGTAGGTCCAAAAAGCAAGAAATTCGATCTCCTATAGGGCGCATAAGGGAGAAGTTCTAAATTTGCTCTTCTTTTTGATCTCCGGGCAAAAGTAGTGCTGCAGGGAGAAGCATGATTTCAAGCAAAAAAGTTGATCTCGTTATGCAAAATACTGCTGATGGGTTTTTAGGGGTAGTCAAAGTGGGGGCAAAAGTGGGAAAAGCACTAAAAAAAGCCACTTTTTTGATCTCGTTATGCAAAATACTGCTGATGGGTTTTTAGGGGTAGTCAAAGTGGGGGCAAAAGTACTTCCGTAGGGACCAAAGCAAGAAATTGATGCTCATATAATATAGTAGCAAAACCACTCAATAAGGGAAAAGGATGGTTACTCTTTTGTTGAAATTTGAATGCTCATATATATGCAAAACCAGTGCATAAGGGAGCAGCATGAAAAAAAGCCACTTTTTTATGCTCCCTAAATTCTATTGCATGCAATAGAAATTTGTAGCAAAACCACTAAAATAGAATACAATAAGGAAAAGAGGTCAATATGATATTAGGAGAGGTCAATATGATATTACTATTCCTTTAGTCCTCAAGATGTAATATTAAATTACTTGAGTCCTGGGAAGCAAGATGCAATTGGGAGTCTTAGCAGCGGGAAGCTTCTACGAAGGCCGGAAAAAGGGCAGAGAGAAAGGCCAGGGCTAGAGAGAGACTCTATTCAGAGCTCCATGGGAGCTGGTCATATACATCAAATAATATATTAATAGTAAATCCGATCGGAGATTAAGGTAAGGAGCGAATGAGGCGTCAGGCTCTGCGGAAAGAATACCGAACCCGAATTAAATATTTGAAATCCCACTCCTAGGTGCGATGACCGGTGACGAAGCATTCACTCCTCGGTGAAATGACCGGTTCGACAAGACAGATAGTGCTGCGGACCGGGAGAGCCTCCGGGAAGCAACCGAAGATCGGACCATGCCACGAGTACGAGGAGGTAAGCGAAGAAAGCAAAAGAACTGTTAGTGGGTCTAGTTGGTCGGCACTATACTCATTACTATAAAGAAGCAGTTCGCAAGCAGTTCAAGGACGTGACATCAAGCTCTTCGAAAGCAGTTCAATCAAGCTGTTCGCAAGCAGTACGAAGAATAACTCAGTGAGAGTGAGTTCAGCTATATAAGTAGTTCATATGAGATAAAGTATGAGATTAAGATAGTTCATAGTTCAGCTAAGCTATATAAGTGATCAGTTGAAGCATAGTTCGCTGACCTATACAAATGGCTTCAGATCATAGTTCGCTTTCGCATGTAGCAGCTTCAGATCATAAGTTATTATAGGAATACAGGTTTTATTGCTTGAGTGGTGATGGGCGAGCGACCCCTTCCGGGATATAGATTCTTCAATTCCATTCCCTTCTCCATTTTGCTTTGAGATCGATCCAGCCAGATTATGTCTTATCTAATCCCACGCTTGAATACGAATACCGAATACGAAGCGCTCCTCTAGATCTCCCACATACGCGCTCTAGTCTACCTCGCTCACAGTAGCTAGTCTAGCTCGCTCCTAATACAGAAACTTCAGGAACGAAACCCATACTGCTAACGAAACCCATACTGCTCCCTTCCGCTTCCACGGAGATAGGAGTGAGCCCCTTTCCCCGAGTTGAAGAAAGAGCGTCCGTCACTCTCCACACAGCCAGAGTTCATACTTTATTGAATGGAAACTAGAGCCTCGCTTGGTACACAATGGAATGGGATCGCACTTGTAGAGACATTAAGTAAGATAGGATTTGATCTCGCTAGAGCCGATCATTTAGGAACTTCCTTTTCAGGGATTGGATGGAGTCCCATTCACCTACCCAGACTCTAAGAGGGATTGGATGGAGTCCCGGTCACCTACCCGGTCACACACCCGGACTCTAAGACCTCCCGAGGAAGCAAGCTAGCTACTCTTTTCATTCGCTAAACGCATCCCTAGGAAGTTCAGTCGCTAAAGTGCTTTCTGAATCGACACTGGGGTTCCTGTCAGCTCTTGCAAGTAATGCGCTCCTGGTACCAGGAAATATTAATTCTAGTAGATGTGCATACGAAAGGTTCCATTTACATTAAGTGTTAGATGTGCAAGCATAATTAGATGTGCAAGCGCATAAGTAGCGAGTCTACCCCGGACCACTAACCCATTATTCTACGAACAATCCATATGCCTAAGGAAATCCACAAGGCCCCACCTACAGTACAACCGAGTCAGGCAGTACAAGAACCATCTCGGTACCGAGGCAGGAGTTGTCATAGGCTAAAAGTAAACTCAATGATAGATTAGCTCCGAGCAGAAGTAGAAGTAGAAGCTATTCAAGACTAGTACAGTCAATCGGGTGAACTAAATGAGAGAGATTAGCTCCGAACAGCTTTAGAAGACTAGTACAGTCAATAGGTCAGGCAATAACTAGTACATTCAATAGGAAAGGCTTAGAATCAGTTCAATCGGAAAGGTAGGACATTGAATCAGGAATCCGAATAAATCCTTATACTTATGGTAGAACTCTTGCATACCAGGGTACATGGTAGAATCAATTATGTATGGAAGAACTCTTGCATAGCAGGGTAGAATAAATTCCATTATGGTAGAACTCTTGCATAGCTGGACGAGATAAGATACTACTAAAGTCAAGCTGGTGGAACCTACGAAGTAGTGCTCAATTCAAAAGGAGTGTTCAATGGAAACTTGGAAGGGATCTTTCGGGTGCGCTCACCTATTTCTCATTTATATTATAAGAAGAAAGAAGCTATAATACAATCCCTAGTAGAAGCTAATTTACCTAGTAGAAGGAGAGTGGGACCCTAGTGGAGATTGTGCAGAATAAGTTATTAAGGGAGCCCAGCTCGCTCAGCATGCCGAGTAAGGAAGTGAAAGAAAGGTAGCTGTAGCTCGCCACCATAGTTGGGAATACAAAGGAGTACCAGAAGGAGTACCAGATAGTTTACAAAGGAGTACCAGTGGTACAAGGGGTCAAGGAACCTTTGGTAGGGAGAGGATGCAAAGGTAGACTTGCGGAATGCGGAATAACAATAAGAATATCCGAAAGGATGAGTCCTAGCAGTCGAAATGCAAGAGCGGTCGAGTTCATTGAAGAAGGTCGGGTTCGAGTCCCCGAGCCAGACTAGCGAGGGCCGACTGAAGAACGAGTTAGAACCTAGAGCAGAGAGAGCATACGCATAGCTCATTCCTTGCTTGAAAAGTGAGTCTAGTGTCAGCAGACATTTCTCTTCCTCGCTCGTGAACTCGAATTCTCCGTCCTCATATGGTAGGGGCTCTCTCCACTTAACCAAACCTTACTAGACAGACCGTGGCTCTCGCCTTTGATTCGGATTTTCTTACTCGCACTCACTGCACCATCATTCATCTACTTGAACTGCTTGCGAACTGCTTCTTTATAGTAATGCCGACCACACCCAACTCAAAGTTCTTGTGCTTGCCTCTCCGCCTTCATTGCTAGTTGGCCGGTCCTTCTCTCGCAGCCAGGGACCTATTGACTCTGCCCGCCTCCTTTCCTCTTGAGGAGCTGGTAGGCATGAAAAGAATAGTAAGCTTCGGCCCCTCTTCGGTCGGTGCATTCCACTCTTGAGTTCGCTCCTCTCGCCACTTTACACTTGGAGTTCGCTCCTTTGACTACCACTGATTCCGACCACTGATCCGCCTAGCCTTCTTTCTTCAATTCTAGCCTAGCCCTATTTCTGCCAATTTCATCTCCCGCCTTAGCCGAGTCACCCCACTCCCTATAGTAGCCGACCCTCACCATTAATTTCGGGTTTTTGCAAAGATTTCGCTGTCGTTAATTTGCAGAGATCACGCTGTCGCTTACTCTGCCCTTCTCACCGATGCGGCTACCTTCCTTTAGTGCTTTCCGAAGACCGAACCGACCTCCGAACCTCAATCTGAGCCTCCCGAGCTATCTGACCTATCTGGATTGGAAGGGACGGGAACTTTGCCTCTCAGCTGCTGTATCTTGCTTCTGGTGAGACATGCTTCTCTGCATCTTGCTTGGATTTGGATAAAGTGGAGCTCTTGGTTCGGACGGACCTCGCTATCCTAAGTAGCCAGCCAGTTCTATCGCATAGGCAGGGACCGGGGGAGAGAGAGAGTCGCTATAGAAGCACCATGATTGCAGAGATCGCGCTTAGCTTGACTCTGCCGCCTCCACCGTCCCTTCGCTTCTTCGATTAATTGACAACAGTTACTACAAACAAACAAAAACAAACAAAATAATGAGATGAGGGTCCCTTTGCTACCCACATAGAATAGGGGCAGGTAAGACCATATATACTACAATTATAGCTACCTGAACTACCTGAACAGAATCAAAGAAAGAAGAGGCCCACGGAGCGGTACTACCACTACTACTATATATAGTGAAATTAAAGCTAAAACAAAGAAGAGTGAAAGCTACCTTCAGATAGGTCTGAGCTACCAGAAGACTTCAGTCTCACTCAGTCTCGCCCTAGCCCGGATTGCAGAGATCGCGCTCCGAACAAAGATTAGCTGCTCCCCTCAGCCCTTGCTCGCTTCCATTGCTTGGCTTCCCGAGCACCATATCAAAGCAAAGCACCGCTACGTGGGTCCACTCCTTGCCTCTGCCTTGCCCTAGCATGAGCTCACCGGAATTAAAAAAGAGCCTTAATCAAGCCTGGCCCATCGCACCTGTCCGAAGCGAAGCCCGGGCTGAATCTCTTGAAGGTTAGTTCCAGCTACTAGTCCTTCTCGGTGGGCTCGTCTTCTCAAAGCCTTCCCTGGATGCGTGCTGATCGATCTGATCTTGCTTCCCGAGCGAGTTGAGCGCGCAAGCGCGAAATCTTTGCAATCAGCGACCGAGAGACCTTCATTACCCTTACCCCTATCATTTGAACCGAACCCTCATAAATTGATTAGGTCATAGTCCGCATCACTCGTCCTATCGAGCATTGGTTGACAAAGGGTCCCTACCTTACTTAACTGAATTGGGAATTGAACCGTAGACTGGGAATCTGGGATCTCCTATCACTCGCACCTCTGCCCTTTCACGGCTTCGCCCCTTCCCAACTTAAAAGTTCAAAGAATGAAACTTTTGTTCAGCTCTTCGCCCCTTATAACGCGTATCTATCTATCTATATAACATTGCTTCACATTGCTTCGCTCCTATCCTGCTCTTCTCTTCGGGAGACCGATCTATAATGGCTGTGACCTGGGAAGAGGTCCACTCTCACTCGACTCCTTTGATTCAAAGAAGAAAGCAAGGGCCGAAGGGATCGTTTTATAGTTAGGGCCGAAGTACAACGAGGCAGCGACACTTATATTCTTATGTTCCTAAATTGATTGATTAGAAAAGTCGAGTCATGAGATCTTTCGTAGTTTTGAATGCCATTCACGCAATTACTGTAATCCGCTATTAATAAAAGTCGAGTCAAAAAATCAAAAAGTCGAGTCAAACTATTGGGAGATTGTAAGATCAGTAGTAGTTTTGAATAACTATAGCCATTCACGCAATTAAATAATCCGCTGGAACCGATAGGCTCGAGACTACTACTATAAAGGAGAGGGAGAGAGAGAGAGTCTGTTTGTTGTTTTGGGCCGTCTTACTTCCAAAGGAGTGATAACGACGGGGCCTATATATGTCATTTGCTTGCTTTAGGGCTAGGCTAATTAGCTGCGGTTACGAAGAGCTCTTATTCACTCACCAGAAAGACCTGTTATTGCAATAACAGTATTATCTTACCTTAGCCAGCTTAGAAGTTCATTTCCTATTGAGGAAGATCTATTAGTGCCATTAGTTGGAAATTTCATCTGGACATGAAATCGAAAGTGATATTTCTCGATGCATACTCATATTATCGATATGCCACAAGCTCAAGTCCCACAGCAGATTCTAGCACAACCGAGTCTGATTAACTGACTTCACCACCACCGCTTACGGCTATTTGAACAACGGTTATTTCATTCACCGGGTATGAACCAAAAGAAAGAGCTCCAACGGCTAAATTGCAGCTCCTTCTATTTCTATGGCAGAAATCCCAGTCTTGCTAACAGAAAAAAGCCTACCTTTTCTTTTCCTTCCCTACCCACCGGCCCATTACTTCGATAGTTACCTATAAAAAAGTATTCCAAGTGAAACGATAAGCATGTTGGCTTGGGTGAACCACCTTATCTTACCAGACATTGATGTCTGCCCGAACATCGAATTTTTTCTTTCATATGTAGATTGTCACTTCCCCTCATGTTGCTAGCTAGCGGTAGCGCAAGTGTAAGAAAGGAGAAAATGGATGAATGCATTCCGAGATCGAATTAGTGATCCACCCCTGATAACATTGTATACAAGGAATGTGACCTATCTGATAGCGAGACTTCTTCGGTAGCTTAGTCAGAAAGAGACCAAACACAGAAGTAATTGAATCATAGTTACGTTGCCCGGTCATTCGCAGAACTTCGTTACCTTATTATTCGCTATATCAGAGAAAGACATAGAATAGAGTAATTGACCCAACTCCCACAGGTGTAGCATCCAATTGAGGAGCTTTATCCGTTGACTCACACTAATGAATAATGAACTGTGGAATACCAGGATGTGGAATTCACTCATTTCCCTTTTTCTTATTCGACGCTTGTGGTACCATATTCTCTCTCTATCCCGAGGCGGGGCTCTCTTAAGTAGTCTCCGAAGCACAATGAATGAACCGCTAGCCAGGCCAAGGACTCTAGTTCCATCTCTCCAATAGATTCCTCGACAACGGAGAACTATGACTTTCAGGCCATGCTCGGGTCTGCCCAGGCGTGGAAGGATTCTGAAAACCCGGGTGAGCCAAAACATCTCATCTTGAACCCAGATTGACTTTCTTGGTGCGGTTTACCAAATGCCTGTGATGTTGGAACCTTAGCTGAAGCTAACCTCGGGACAGCTCAGTAGGTTCGGTATGGTTTTTTCCTTTTCTTTAG
>JBBMJZ010000082.1:429950-462091 GCA_037833815.1 Zingiber zerumbet | reverse complement strand
ATACCCTCTCGCATACGCTCGAGCTCTATCTTAGGATACCCTCTCCTTAAATTACAGTATTGCGAGCATATTCTTACGAATACCCTCTCGCGTACGCTCGAGCTCTATCTTAGGATACCCTCTCCCTTCTTTAGTAGCAATGTTCACTACTGCCGCTGTTGCGGAGCACCCGCCCGTAGGTTTTAGTAGACATCGGTACGATTTTAGGATGTTCAAACTCATAAGGCAATGAAAGGGAGTACTATTAAGAACCATCTCGCTCGCAGGTCTTTTCGACCTCGACCACGATCGAATCCCGCCCGCATTCGGGATCGGGCTCCGGCCTTAAATCAGTAGGGCAATAGCATAGCAATTATTGACCCGACCGCTATTAAAGTGAAAGTCAAGGCAGGCCTACTTTCTTCAAGATACGAAACGAGCAGCCGGGCTGTCCCTATTGTATTTTAGATGGAGTCATCAACAGGGCACTCTGATCGGCTTTCCTTTACTTAGAAAAGAGTGATAGAGCGGCTCTTCCGTGCTCGTAGGTTGACTCCCCTATGCATCCCGACTAAGGTCTCACAAACCGCATCCAGCCGCTTCACTAATGTTCATAGGTTATACAGAAAGAAGGGTGGGTTGGTTATATATGTTCATGCGCCTTCCTTCTTCGAACCTTTTGGTATGTAAGGCGCCCTAACTATAGATCAGATCCACCGGACGAGAAACTCAATTCCGCACTGCTGCTGAGTCGTCGGACTTATCCACCTCAGGGATTCGTGGAATTCCCGTTTTTGAATTGCGTTGGGGGAAATCTACCAAACAAAGCTAGGCAGATAGATAGACTCCTTTCCCGCAGCTAAGGGAGAGCAAGAAACTCAATCAAATTCTTGTTTTTTCACCAGCGCCCCTTTTTTTGCGGGTACTCAGAGTCCTCTCACTACCAACCAGCAGACATCATCATCTGGCTGGGTCTTGCCGGTATCAACAACGAGAAAGAACAACCAAATGGAAACAGCAACTAACTATGGCTCTTGGCCCAGACAACGTCCTAGGCTCCGGGGAGATCAGAGCAAGAGGTTTCGCCTAGACGACGACGCCCGTCCAGGGCTGCAGTAAGTAGATCGAGAGGTCCTTTCGCCCCTTGTCCCCGAAGATGGGTAATATGTTCTCATACTATGTAGCTCCAACTTGATTCTAGAGGGCCTAGCAGGCGAGCGATCCCAGTCCGCGGCAGAGAACAAGACAGCAAGCGAGCGTACCTTTGTTCGCTTCTTCTCCACCAAGCACGGAAGTTTAAGGATAACTGTAGGTCGGTGGCTACCTAAGGAAACTCCGATTCGATCCGCCCAAAGGGAGGCATCTACCTCATCCCGATCACAAGGAGAGGTTCACCATGATGGGGGGTAAGGTACTGGAATTCGATCCGTGGAGGAAAGAATGAAATGCATAGGGGACTTCGGCATGCTCTCAGATTTACGGATTCGCAGGGGGCTCTTCGCCCTACTTAGTTGACTGACAATGACAAAGGCTTGCGAAACAAAGTAGCGCCTTTGAAATGGAATCTTAAGTAGTCTATCAGTGGTGCGAAGCGGCTTTGCCCCGGGGAGCGAAAGGTTATACCTTAGTAAGCGAAGAGCGGTTCTTCTATGTAGGGTCTTCCCCCTATCCTCTCTTAACGTCGAGCTAAGTGACTTTGCGTAGCGTAGTAGAATGAAGGCGGAGCACCGACGCTCTCTTATTTATTAGCCTAAGCGTCTTCGCTAACTCGCTCGCCTACTAAAAAGAAGAAAGAAAATAGTAGTAGAGGCTAGGCTAACTCAGCCGCTGACTTCGACTGTACTGTAGTGGGCTTTCGTCGCCCCGTCTACACGTCGCGATAAATATGCTCTAACAACAAAAGATCTCTAACAACAAACAGAAACATACTCTCTCTCTCCAGCAAATTCTAGTATTACGTGAATGGCAGTAGCGATTCAAAACTACGAAAGATCTAATCCCTGCCCTTATGGTAATTCCGAGCTATTCATTGGTCCTCTCGCATGCGCTCGAGCCTATCGGCTGTCAGCAGATTACAGCTAACATGGCTATTCAAAACTACTCAAGATCTGACCCTTCCCTTCGTTCAGCTCTTTCGCCAATCGACTATCGTCTCACCTATCCAGTGGGTACCCTTCCCTTACTAAAAGCTCTTCGCCCCTAATATTGACGGTAAAGCGAGCCAAGCAGATTATTACCAGTATTAATTGCGTGAATGGCATTCAAAACTACTCAAGATCTACTGCTGTCGTGAATGGAAGGGCTTCTTTAGTCGGCCCTCACTTTAAAGCGAGCCCTACGGCCCTTTACCTTTCTCATGTTCTTTCATTCATCAAGTAGGGGTCTGCGTTGACAAAGAAGAACAGCCGGAACAATGCTATAATTTTCAATAGTTAGGCCAGCTTGACAAGCTACCTTTCCTCTTGATCTGAGGTGCGAAGAGAAAGATCTCTTTTTGATGACTTCCACTTCTCGATCCCGGCCCGGAAAAGGACCAGGGCCCTCTTTCTGAATGAAAGAAAGGCGAGCCCTAGCCCTCTAAGCCCACACCTGTGTAGAGTAGATCGTTCAACACCTGCGGCACAAACCCTTTATTGACCAATTGGTCCGTCTATCATAGGCGACCGAACGGCCGCCCCCCTAATTACTAGACCAACCTGCAATAAGAATTCCATAAAGACCTAGCGAAGATATGGCAAACAGATAAAGTAGCCCTATGTTCGGATCTGACAATACCATACCATAATCAAAAGGTACAACGGCCCGAGCGACCAGACTTAACATAAATGTAGCCACTGGAGCCATTCTAAAAAGGGATAAATTAGCACTACTTGGTGAAATAGGTTCTTTTAGAATCAATTTCAAACCATCTGCTAGAGGTTGTAACAATCCGAACGATCCCACTACATCAGGACCCTTTCGACGTTGCACAAAAGCCATTACTTTACGTTCAGCTAGCACTAAAAAGGCGACTCCTAGTAGAAGTGGTAGAATTAAACACAGTATTTCCGCTGGAACTGCAATGTACGTTTTCGATTTTCTATTCACTCATGATCCTGGCCTGGTCGACCCAATCAAACTATTGAAGGATGGGACCTTTTCTCGAAAAAGCCCGGATCCCGAGAAGAGATCTTTTAAAGATGGTGCATTAATGAATCCTGTTACCTTACTTCGAATGGACCCGCCTCACTTGACTAAGCGAAGTAAAGGGATTTCCTTCTAACTAGTGGAGTACTTTCATTCAACGGATTTGTGGTTGAGTCATGAACTCTAGCAACAGTCGTGCCTGAACATCATTTATTTGGAGTATAAATGGTATTTCCTTTGGGGCCATGTTAGACAAAATTATTCTGAATTATTGGGCGAAAGATCTGCGGGTGGGGAAGAGAAGTGAAACTCTTGTGCATTTCCGCTGCCTGCGTTCTTCTTCGTGTCCGTCCGTCTCGCAAAGCTGGTCAACACCTGCTGTCATGGTTGAAAAGAAGATAGGGCTAACCGACGACCCCCTAATCATTGTTCGATAAAGCAAACAAACGATTCGTTCCGACAACTTAGAACCATCTCAACCCCTATTCATTCGCCGATCAACCGACGATCGATCGGGCGGGCAGGTTGGGAAGGGGTGATTAGCGGAGAAAGGAATCGCTGAGAGATAGATTCTGGTTAGGACGAATGAGTGGCTGTGAAGCATGCTTGGGAGGAGGTCAAACCTTCCCCGAGTCAGTCCAGTCAGAAAAGGGGGAGCCCGCAGTCTAGACTGCATCTCGGGAGTTTGAAGACCATCCCATTTCAACCAAAAATACAAGCCCTTCCGGATTCCCGTTTAGTCTTTTTTGCCAATTTCTACCCGTTTTTTTTTCTTTTCCGACCATTTCTCATTGAAAAAGCGCATAGTTTATAAAAGAAAAAACCTCCCCGGAACGCATGAGATATTTACCTAAATCAGTGGGTCCTTGAGCAGATCCCACCTTAGCCCCAAGCAAGCTACAGCGAGAAAGCCGGAGCGCGCGTTAGCGCTTGGAGTTCAGGTCTCTAACTAGAAAGGTAAATGCTTGAGACTTCACGTCGGTATCCCAACTTATGGAAGTAGGATAGTCCCTCTCTCTCTCCCTCAACGGTCGAGCCAAGCAGATTACAGTAATTGCGTGAATGGAAGGGCATCGTTAGATGGCTCGGTTTTAAAGTCAAGTAAGGGTAGGGTCAGAAATCGTATCGTAGTTTTGAATGCCATGAACTCTACTAACACTGAATTTGATTCCCGTCGAGCGCGTCAAATATTTTCTCACTCGCAACAAGAGTCGTTCATCTTTCCACATTCACTCTACTATCTCCCTATAGGTCGATCCCTACGGCCCTCAGCAAGAGTCGTGAATGGAAAGAGTGAGTATGGCTCACACCTCTTCATCCTATTTTCTTTATCCGGGGCAGAAGATTCTGGCAAAGAACCTAAGGGTTAAGGTTCAACTCCTTATTGGCTTATCAAATGAAAGGAGGGATCAAACTCGGGCTCAGACCTATTTGGAAATTCTTATCCGGAGAAAACTATTGCTCTTTAGACTCTTTATCAGGGGCTTTTCAAAGGCAGACTCTTGCTCTTACCTCTTTATCCAGGGCTTTTCAAAGGCAGACTCTTGCTCTTACCTCTTTATCCAGGGCTTCCCCTGCCGGCTCCTTGTTATTGTATTTGTTATCTGTTTAGTATTTTTGATGCATGTGTGAAGCATATTGCATCTAAGCATCTTGAGTTCACTTTTTCGCTTTCATTCCAGATCTTAGGCTCCTAAGACCGCGGGCCCGACCAATATATATAAATGGTATTTCCTTTGGGGCCATTTACGACAATGCTGATGGGTGGCTAAGCAAGCTTCAGGAAGTGCGGAGCTTTTTCGATCAACAGGAATTCCAGTTCAAAGTGTTCTCTCTATATATACATACCATTCTGAATCTTAAGATATGAGACTGTTGCTAAAACGCAATGAACTCTCGCCAGTATTATTCACCACGTCGCGCGTCACCACGTCTAGCCGTCGTTTCACTCGGACCTCGTTCCTGAATTCAGGACTCTTGCTGCGGAGCCTCTTCACCCAGAAGCAACTGCTGCCAAGGAAGGAAAGATCACTCTATCAGACGAGTACGGGATTCATGAATAGTCCCTGTAGCTGTAGAGTACTCAAAACCCATGAACTCGGATTCAACAGGTGCGTAGCCTTTCACTCAACATCTATAGGAATGAACTGCTGGAGAAGGAGAAGGTACGTAGCCTCGGGAGGCACCAAGAGTCAAAACGTTGATGCACGGCAGCTCTTCGGAGCTATACGCCATTATATGAGTAGAAGCAGCAGCCTCCAGTTATTCTTAATGAATTGGAGCTACGCCTCAACTCACTAGGAAGGGTACCCGCTCTCAATAAAAAGCATTTGCTTCTAAATGATATTAGTCCGCTCCCTTCTCTTACTTAGTCTTTGTCCCTAACGAGAGAAGTTGAAGGTGTTGAAGGTTTGATCTCCTCTACAGGGAAAGGGATCCAACAGCTGCTGATATCCTCGTATCGGGTAAAATCACTCTCCGTTCCTATAGCTTCCTCATATTCTACCCCAGGTCCGACTCCTAGAGTGAAAAACTATAGCAGCAGTCTATATAGGCTCAAACGTTTGAACTTAAGGAATGAACAACTGCACTCTTTCCAGTCAATGAACTTCTCTGGTAAGGTACGCAGACTAATCCCTCCTTCTCGAGTTGCTACTCTTTCTTCCATCACTGGCTTCTGACGAAAAAGCACACTTTCACCATGAACGAGAATACTTTTTAATAGGGCACGAACGAGAATACTTTTTAATATTAATAGGGCACATAAATGAATCTTCTTCCCAATGCGAATCTGTAGTAGCTTTTACTTTCAGTCGGCTACTCATTCACAACTCTGTCATAACATAAGTGAAGTACGGCATCTCCTCAGCAGATTACAGTATTACGTTCATGGATGGCCATTCACTCCACGTCACTATCGTTCGTCCCTTGTTGCTCCTTCTAGGTTCAATTCTTTTGAGGGGGAAGCAGCAACAGACTCATACGAAACTTCTTATATACTAAGTAGGAGAGGGACGTAGAAAGATCTTCAAAGAAGGGATATGAAGCTTATGCATATGTTCTTGCTTCTGCTTATCTTTCTCCGGTTCAAGAGTTCGGGAATCCGAGGCGGCGGCACCTGTTCTGTTGTTCGGAGTTCGCCGGCCTCAAAGAGAAGTCTCTAGAGCTACTCCAGCTTCTCTACCCGCTGCTGAGCAAACGAAAACAAAGGAGCGAATGATAATCATAATCACGCGTGAATGGCCATCAGCAAATTTTGTCGTGAATCTTGCCATGAACTCTTGGAATGTTAGACTCTTGCAGCGCTTGGAATGTTAGACTCTTGCAGCGAATGAGAATGACGCACTGTAAAAGTGCTCGCTTTACCGTAATTTAGGTACGAGCAAAGCGACGTGATAACGACGGGGTTCAGTTCTTCCTCCCGAGGTAGGCCCAGCTACTCTTTATCCGGATGTCAGAGTCTCTTTTCTCTCTCCTTAAGTTAGTGGTTATGAACGAAGACTCAACATCATATTCCTAGAACAGAGGAGCAGAGCCTGGGCAGCAGCCACCTACGGGAGTTCATTCAATTCGTTCTGAATCTCGGGTTGGGTTCGTAGCATATGCCTCTTCTTTTGAACGTACGATGACAGGGTATGGAAAGACAGATGATGAAACTAGTTGACTAACTGGAGCCGATGAGGCCCATCTTAGAACTCTTGAAAGAGGTTATGAGCCGGCTTATGAAAGGTTAATGGTTAGATTAAGAGTGAATGGCCATGATAATTCTTTCTTTCCTGTTCGTGCCTTTAGGGCAAAACCTATCCTGTTTTAGCACACTGATGTGATGAAATCAAGTATATGAATATACAAAGTGAAGTTCAAATCATTAAAGTATTCAAAGGAAGTTAAAGTATTAAATAAAAAAAGGAAGTTCAATTCAAGTATTATTTATTTATTATTTGGAAATGTCAAGTTCAAGTCAAGTATTCAATATAGAAATTCAAACCCTCTTTCAGTTCAAGTCTGAAGTTACAAGACAAGTATTATGAAGAGACAAGTATTATGAAGAAGTGTTCACAATTAGATTAGGAATGCGCGGTCTCTCAAGATATTTTGCTTGTTGCTTGCTTGAATCTGAGTTTGAAGGACGAAAAGGCACCTACAATAGTGCTTCGCAATAGTGGGGCAGCAGCCCCCGCGAAAGAAAGACCTATGTAAGTGCTCTTTCTTTGTATCTGCTGTAAGATCTGAATCAAGAATGAAAGCGGAAACGCTGAGTCGCCAACCGCTGTCTAATATTCTCCATAGTCTAATATTCAAAACTACGAAAGATCTGCCGTAGAAGTCGGATCTCTAGCTCTCCACGTAGCTCTGCAATTGACTCCCTCTCCTTAAATTCAAGTAAAGGTCTCTTTGAGCTATCTTGCGATACCATTGAACACGTCCGCAGCCGCAGAGCACGTCGCTGCCGCTCGTCCCTTGTTTTTAGCAAGGGTAGATCAAGAGTAGTGAAGAATTGAATGGCCCGAAATATAGTCTAGTCTAACATGGCTGAAGGGGCCAGAGCAGATTATTACCAGTATAATTGCTAACATGGGCGTAGTGATTCAAAACTACGAAAGATCGTATTACTTTCAACTAGATTTTTCTTTTAAAAAGTCGAGTCAAATTATTAATGATGTTGAGAGGTCCCCATCAGCATTTATGGCCCTAGCCATTCACGCAATTACTGTAATCTGCTGTTTCAAAGTCGAGTCATGCCAATCCCCATCAGCATTTATGGCCCATTTTAATTTCGCAATTACTGTAATCTGCTGAGAAAAGTGCACTTCGGCCCATCCTTTAGTCACACGTCGCTTTGCTCGTCCCTTCTCCTTTAGTCACACGTCGCTTTGCTCGTCCCTAATATTTCGGTCGAGCCATCTAAAGAAGCCCTTACGGATACCCAACGTCAGTCTTCGCCCTCCGTCCCTTTCCTATATCCTATACTAGAGTTCACTTTTGACTTTAAGAGTGAACTTTTCACTTGAATTCCAAAAGATCGAGACGTCGGTGCCCTCGTACCTTGCCTTATTCATATGAATGAGTTCCGGTCGGAGGAGCCTAAGATCTGGAATTTCAGTTAACAAAATACATATATGTACAGAGCCCCTTCATATGCACGTACGATAAGATATCCTTATTTCAAAAATAATACACGTACACTATCAGAGCTTATTAAATCCTCGTCCTCGTCTTTTAAGATTTTCTTAAATACTTAGATGTATGTTTAAAGTTAGATGTATGTTTAAAGTATGAAAATCTTTCAATTGACGTCAAAATCAGGAATTTTCAAATTATAGCTTATATTTCAATTATCAGATTTTATGACATTTGAAAAAATGCATGTATGAGGTTTGGAAATGCATGTCTGATGTTTGGAAAGAAATTGGTGCGTTTATGGATGTTGGGAAATACAAACAGATAATAAGATGCTTCTCAGATTACTAATTATTTAGACTGGAATGAGAGGTAGAACTGGAATGAGAGGTAGACTGATCTGATGTTAACCCTAATTCAAGGGTCCCTATAAGATATTGACCCAATTCATATACTACAAACTACAATTGGAATAAATAAAAAGCCAATTGAATAAGAAAGTTCTAAGTTTTATGCCAAGGAGTATGTACTCATAACAAAGAAAGTGAGGAAGGGGACCGTCAATTCTCAATTTCAAGCCTTTGAGTTGAACAGATCTTAAGCCAAGGAGAAAGAGGTGTGAAATCAGCCTTATGAATGAGTTCCGGTAGTTCCGGTCGGAGGAGCCTAAGATAAGATCTGGAATGAAAGCTCTCTTTTTCACTCCTTTACGGGAAAAAGAGAAGTACGGGAAAAAAGATAAGTGAAAGAAAGCCCTCGATAAGGAGAGAGGTCTGAGCTAGAGTTCAAGATAGTACTAGTACGTCAGGAAAGAGTTCAAGAGAAGTACGAGAGGAAGTTCTTTAGGTTCTTTTAACCTGAACCCATTTGAATGACGGTTCTTTTAACCTGAACCCCTGATCTTAAGCCTTTTAGGTTCTGTTCTTTGCCAGATCAAAAGCCCCGGAGAAAGAGGGAAAATCGGTCTGAGCCAGAGTTCAAGATAAGTACGAGAGTCAGTCTTGGTCTTCAGCCTTATGAATGAGTTCCCGTCGAACCCCTCTTTATCAGCTGCAGTCGTTCTACAAAACGAATAAATATCTTATAAACTCAAAACCCAGTTTTCGGATTTCGTTTTCCGATTTCGTTTTCGGACTCAGGAGAGGGACGTAGGGCTCGACTATAAAGGAGAGAGAATGAACTTATAAACTCGAAAGCCAGTTTGAGTGTTTTTCGACCTGGACGGGAAAGAACTCATAATTGAACTTTACCAAACTCGAAACCCTGTTTTTTATTTTTTAAAAAGGAAAAGGACTCTGGCCTAAACAGACAGGTAAATAACTTATCAAATCTATTTTCCTGCTAAACTCGAAACCTCGTTTTTCATTTTATCGGACTCTGGACAGGGACGAGAGTGCTCGCAATACTGTAATTTTAGGAACGGTAGAGTTCATTCCAAGAGTGAATTCACGAGCCCGCGGAAGCTACTTGGTTCGGAACGACTAAACCTTAAGTCAAGTGGCTCAAAGGCTTCAGACCAAGACTGACTCTCGTACTTATCTTATCTTGAACTCTTGCTCAGACCTATCATACCTAGAAAGCCTCTTTCTCGGGGGGCAAAGTCTTTAACTTATCCGTACCCGAAAAGACGAGATTAGGAGTGAAAAGTGAACTTTCATGAAAGCCGGAGGGATAAGACTCTTGCTCTGACCGATTTTGCCTCTTTCTCGGGGGGCTAATTGAGTTCAAAGCAAAGTTCACTGAAATTCCGCTCCGGAGCTAATTGAGTTCAAAGTTCACTGAAATTCCGGGAGACCTATTTTTCCTCTTTATCAGGGGCGAAGAGCTGCCTAAACTAAAGTAATATTGGGAAGGGTACCCAAGGTGAGACGTTAGTCGAATTGGCGAAGAGCTGAGCCTAAAGAGGTAGGCGAAGGGTACCCACTGGATATAGATAGGTGAGACGATAGTCGAATTGGCGAAGAGCTGAGCCAAAAGTTCAATTCTTTGAACTTTTAAGTTGGCGAAGGGTACCCACGGTGAGACGATAGTCGATTGGCGAAAGATTTGGGCTGAAGGGTTAAGGTGATTTGAACCACGTCGCCCCGTCTAACTCACTCGTCCCTCTCCCTATCGGATGGGTCTCGCCCTCCGTCCGTTCCTTTAGTCACACGTCGCTTTGCTCGTCCCTTCCTCTCGTACTTCTCTTGTCTTGAACTCTTTCCTGACGTACTGAACTCTTGCTCAGACCTCTTTTTATCCAGGGCTTCTTCTCTTTTCCCAGAATTTGACTCGACTTTTCTTAATAGCAACAGTCGTGAATGGCTAAGGCCATTCACTTTCATGACTCGACTTTTTTAATCAATCAATTTAGGAATATAAGAACGTTCACTTTAGAGCTTTCATTAAAGAACACTGTCTGATCATGTATGGGTACGGTAGAGTGAATGGAGAAGCACTATTTAAAAGCAAGAAATTCATAGTAGCAAAAGTAGTGATGCTTTCCTCAAGTACTTCTGTGCGTCATTTGCGATTCTTTTTATGCTCCCTAAATTCTATTGCATGCAATAGAAATTTGCAGCAAAACCAGTCTCACTCTACGAAGCACTCAAAAAAGCAAGAAATTGAGTCCCTAAATTCTATTGCATGCAATAGAAATTTGCAGCAAAACCAGTCAAAATCGGAGAGGGCCATAGGGCTCATAGGGAGAGAGAGAGAGAGAGAAAGATCTTTCGTAGTTTTGAATGCTTTGTGCCATTCACGACCTGCTGACGAAAAGTGCTCGAGCGAATGCGCTAGAGGAAAGAGTGAATAAGGCGCTCACACCTCTTTCTCTGGGGCTTCAGATCTGGCAAAGAACAGAACCGTCAAGGCGGGGTTCAGGTTCAAATCACCTAAATTCAGATCTGGGGTTCAGGTTCAAATCACCTAAATTGGGTTAAGGTTCAAATCACCTTCCTCTCGTACTTCTCTATCTTATCTTTCCTGACGTACTATCTTGCTTGAACTCTAGCTCAGACCTCTCACGGTTTAGGAGTCATTTCCTATGGATAAGTAGTAAGAGTTGCCTATGCCTAAAGAGTTTTTGCCTGTAGTACCAGTTAGTTTAGTTTGGAGGGAATGAGGTCATGCATTCAAGTTCACCGATATGAGCTCTATTGTTAGCTGCTTGGAAGTTTGATTCTCCAATCAGGTCTAGTCTAGGGCGAAGGGAAATGTTCTATAGATGAGAAGTATCCAGTTGCGGATATCCTAGTGCGTGCTCTATTGTCCCCTGTTGCTAAGCTTTGCTCTACTAAGTGCTGGGGCAGTTTTCAGTTTAGTTCATCAAGTTTAGTTATTAATTAAGTTTAGTTCACCAGTTTAGATGGTTCAGCGGAGGGGATTTGGATTAGGCTAGAGGGATTATACCTATAAACGATTCAGACAATGAGGAAAGGGGCTTCTTCCTGCCACCACCACGTTGTCTAATTCAAAGTAGGGGTCTCCACTTCTCCACCATAGATCTTGGGCCCATGCATGCAGGAAGAGAAGAGGGGGGAGGGTCTTCTCAAAGCGCCAAAAATGAAAGAAAAGAAAGAGTACGCTGATTCACACTTCTTTGACTTTATTAGAAAGTGAGTGCTCCCTATATCTACTAGACTCAACTCCCTATCTACTAGACTCAAGTGAGTGCTCCCATATATTAGTATGTACAGTAGAAGTCAATTATAGTAACTATATAGTTCTTTATTATACCTATTTATCAGGAGGAGTGTCGTTAGATAGCGAGCTGACTCTTTTGGCTGCCTTAGATCGTGATCAGACCTCAGCAACGTATGGTTGCGAACGTTCACGTGATTGCCGAGCGACTGCACTACTTTTCGGATGGCTACTGGAGCGGATAGCGACTAGAGAGAGGGCGGATCCTCAGGCTTGGTGGAAGAGACTCCAACTCTTATCAATCAAATAAGGAAAGTGGGGGAGTAGTGGAATTCAGCCTTGAGTACGTGGAATGAATGACTTCAGCATAGGTGCGGAGCGAAGCAATGGTCAATTCTAGATAAGAGAGATACGCTATCTAAGTCCAATTGTCGAGTTGAGCGGAGCAATTCCTTATGGTCGGCTCGCTCTTGGGCCTACGTGCTGGCTCGCTCATTCCGCTCGCTGGCTCGCTCTTGGGCCATATTATATTCATCCTGTGAAGCACACTGTAGAGTAGGGCATCGAGCTAGATAAAAAGAGCTCTACGCGTCCAATCCTTATTCAATCTATTTCAAATCCACTCATGTCAATAGCAATGGCATCTCGGGAGTCTTCTCCACGAATAGTCCGGCCTTCCTCGTTGCAGTGGTCGGAGTGGGGCGTGCCTATCTCTCATCCGCCAGTACTAGGAGCTTCTCAGTCTCATTCGACCAGGTCTTCTGAGTCACCTGAGGAAGAGAGGACCAGAGAGTTCTTCCTTTCCTTCGATCCCTCCGAACGACCCCAGGACAGAAGATCGAGACTAGCCGACCGCCTCGGCACAATACTTAACCATAGCATGATGAGTCCGTACCGCTCCGTGGGCTTCGAGCCCTTGAATCTGCGGTTCGTGCCCGCCTCCGATGCTATTGACTCGAAGTTCTCACACGAAGATTAGCAACCACTTCGACTTCGCATGAATAGTGCTTTGCTGAGATGATCAGGGAAAGCCAACAGAGGAGGGAGGCTCCGAGGAGATCCATTGACTGCCACGAGCTAACGTGACGCAGAGCTATGAGTAATGAGCATCGGCCTTATTCTACATCCTTGATCGCCGGTTCCATTCTTATATGATATGAGAGATGACGAGAGTCGAGTAATGACTTTCGCTTGCGGTAGGCATGGTCCTCTGCATGCTCTTGTGCGATTCATGGTCCCTTCGTTGCGCTCGCTCATTCCACTCGCTGGTCGGCGTAGCGTCGTTGATCACTCTAAAGTTCGCTGCTTCACTATCGTTCGCACCTTGTCCGATAGCCCTTTTATCTAAGTATGGTGAGCTTTTGCCCTTCCGACGAGATATGGGGAATGACACTTATCCAACTGGATCCGATCTGCTACGAACTATGGATCTCAGCCAAGAAGAGTAGTGAGCCGGGCCTATCTATTCTTTTATTATACTATAGGGGCGCTTTGGCACCACACAGACCACTGCTTTTGCTTTCTTGTCTTGGCTCAGGAAAGAATCTTGCCCGAACTCAAGGTGCTACGCGGCACCTCACCTAGTCCTTCTCCGGAGGGTTGAGCCGAGTCTAATGCTTCAGTTTGGTACACCTACTGAAGAAGAAGGAACGAGGTGCGAACGATAGCGCAGTTCATATGAGCGACCAACGGGAGCAACTTAAGACGTAGAGCTCCGAGGTGATGATTCCTGGCCGGACCGCAGATGATGTGATCTTATCTGACTCCCATGCTGACTTCCACCCGGGCGCGGGACACTTGCTTCATGCTATAAAAAGGAAAGGAATGCTTCTCCGATAGCTGAGCTGCTATGATACAACGGTCGGGGCCGGATCCACAGCCCACCCCTACCTCCTCGTACATGGAACTTGAATCCTTTCCCTTTCTTTAAGAATAAGAAGCCCCCTCTCTGTCCTTCCTCTACTTGTGGAAAGAAAGAGATGGCGTAGAGAACCGCTAAGTACATTCGATGATAACTCATATACTTATTAGATATGATAATGAGGATGAGAAAGCCACTTTCAAGCGGTCTCGACTTCGCTGATCACTTGAATCCCGTTCTTCGTTAGCTTCGGTCGGCATGGAAAGACGAGCTCTTCCGGTCGATAGTGAGGTGAGGCCGGCCGCTCCTTCCTTTTCCTTCGGTGAGGCCGGCCGCTCCTTCCTTTTCCTTCGTTGGCCCCTATTATCTCCTTCCTTCCTTATCTACAGCTGTCCCATTCCAGGATCTCACTAGTTGCAGTACCATTCCAGGTCAAGAATCCCATACATTCCACACTGGCAAGAAAGGAATAAAAATCAGTCTCGATGCCTATCACTCTTCTGAAGAGGAAATGAATAATCCGCTGCTTTGCTTTAGGCGCCTATTCATTCTTTCAACTACTGTAGTTCTTGGCAAGAGATGAAACTCGATAGGATTCGTATGCGCCGGTAGCTACTTGAACGGGAAATGAATAAGCCAGGCAAGGAGCGACTGAAAAGAGCGAGCTAGTGCCATATGCCATATTTCAGTGAAAGGAGCCGACGGATTGGTGAAAGGACGCGGAGAATTAGCGATAGCTAAGTAGAGGAGAAAGTAGTCTGTACCGACCGGAGCTCTTGACTTGGAGTCTGGCCCGAAAAGGCGAGTTGATTAAGTAATGACATGAAGGACCGGCACCTTCGGACAATCACAGATGAAATAAGTAGTAAGTAAGATTCTTTGAAAGGGATCCCAGTAGCTGAGCCCGCGAAGTCCAGTTCCTAATTCATATTTCTGTAAATAAGAGGAGCGAAGGACAGTGACTATGAGAGCTTTCTAATAATCATTGGAATGCTGGGTAGTATGAGCGCCAACAGACCCGTGACGCAGCCCATCTTAGCGAATGCTATCTTAAACCATCCTCCTTCTTCCAAGGCAGCAAACAGAGATTCCTACGCTTGGTTTGATCTAATATTAGAGATGAGTGCGCTATCCATCCAGTAGGACGAATGAGTTAAGTGAAAGGAAACGCTGTTACAGAGTGATCAAGTCTCAAGTCGCGCGGGTTCAATTCCCGTCCAGAGCCCACCAGCTATCGCATTCCTACTTTCTTTTACCCAAGACAGAGTTTCACTTCCGCTCCTCGACTAGGCATAGTATTCGATCAGGTCTAAACGATCTGATTAGGTCTATTCGATCAGTAAGAAGAAGTGCTAGATAAGAACGGATCAACGGATAACGGATAAGCGCTTTGTCGAATCGACATTCGATCTGAAGCGAAGCGGAATCTTGGGTAAAGTAGGATTGAGAGAAGTCGAAATGAAGATCTTCTATTATTTGCTCGAGCTCCCTATTCCGCATTGACATGTCTTCTCAATGGACTGGACCGGGATTAGAGCCTGATTCACTATTCTCTGAGGCGGGAAAGACTCTGACTTATATATTGATGATAGATAGAGATTATCTTCGGCGGGACAGAATCAGAATCAAATGAGCCTACAATCCCTTGACTTCTTTTGCTAGATGGAGATGAGGCGGGGACTGGAATAGGCTCCAAAGGATTCTTTCCAGCGAGCGGGATGAGCGAGCCAGCACTCTGGGACTAATTCGTGAAGAGGTTCAGGCAGAAATAGGCCCATGAGCGAGACTATTATATATAAAGATTCAGGAGCTAATCAAAGACTAACTCAATTGCTTTGAGAGTAAGCAATTCCACCATAATAGTTCGAAATGACTACTAAGACCCAGTCTTCTTGATGATGTATTAGAAGTTGTTTAGCAAGGAGGCAAGGAACGAACGATAGTGACGTAAAAGGGCACTGCTACTCGGAGTCGAACCGAATCATGCTATGAACCTCAGAGCGGGCTAAGCTCTTTCTCACTCTTATCAAAGACTGACGATTCTACTATCGGATGAGACCCTTCCGTCAGAGGTCAGGCAAGAAAGAGTGCACGTCTTAGCGACTGACGTAGAATGCACTTATTAGCTTCTGACGTAGAAGAGTAGAAGGATCTCGTAGGAGACAATCTAACACTCCAAGGAAGGCCCACGTGAGACCTGACGGAGAAAGATAGATCAGCACTCTTCTAGCTGTCGACTACGCTTGACTACCACTGACGGCTGAGGACCCTCCTGGTCTCTAAAAGCGGTCTAGACCTCATCTCCTTCTGGGCCATTCAAGTAAAGTAGTCCCCTCCTCTTTTCGTCCCACTGAAACTTCCTCGTCGAGGAGCGATAGTTTGAAGCACTGATCAAAAAGCAAGTCCTCTCAAATGCAATGAAGGTGGCCCTAGCGGGAGCAAAGAATAGGACAGACAGGAATTGACTACTCTTCCCTTTTAGTCAATGGTCTTGCTATAGAGTGGGTTTGAATGTCAAGAGTCCTCCTTGAGCTCTCTTTCCTTCTAGTTCTCAAACTCTTTTCTTATAAATATAATCCTACTCCTGTCTCTGTTCTGGTTTGGTGATCTCTCTCAGGCATGGGCTGAGTCTCTTCTCCTACTTTGCGAGGCGAAAGTCAAATGATTGCCGCGACAGCCGTGATCAAGTATAAGGAAGCCCAGATGTGAGACTGACTCTTCTTTCTATTTCTAATTTAGATTGTGCCATGATGGACTGAAAAGAAAGGTATAAGAGGCTCATGCATGAACTACTGTAGATAAGGGGGGATAGTGACTCCTTAAACAAGAGGAAGAGCGGATCTGAGGTGCCCGACGCAGGAACGAACTCTGCGACGTTTCACTTGCTCGTCACGTTGTTCGCACCTTGCCTCGTCCCTTGCCCGCCTCTTAGATCTCAGTTGGACTTGAACTACTTACTATCTGAAAGATTATTATATAGGAACCGAGATTACTTCGAGTTAAGAACTTCTATGCCCTTTCCCCACTGCCTCGCGTGCACGGAATCCATGCAACTTATGGAGCAGGAGAGGGATGAGAGGAGTAGATTCTATGGAATAATGCAATAGAAAGACTTTTTTTCGGCTGAAGCGTGCGAGGTTTTGACTCAGGTAAGAAAACTTCTAGGGTAGGGAAGATTGTCTGATAGTGCTCATCAATAGGTTGAACTTGTTGCGGGCGATGGCATCTTAGGTTCGGCTCCCTGTCCAAGTTCTTAGCTATCCTTGGGTGCGAGGGCATCACACTCTGAATCGGGTTAGGGTCAATTATGTGATTTTTCCACTTTCTATGGCAGCATACCAGCACTAGGATATGGATTTTTTTCGGGGTCTTTAGCCACGGTCCGAACTGCATCAAGAACAGGTACGTAGGCTGAAGTGAGGCGGGATCCACTTTAGCTGCTTTAGGGAGTTTCAAAGACCTTTCTCGGGTTTGAGACCACTGTGAGGACAGGGAGACGTCAGTATGGGGATGGCTCAGCATCCGCTTTTGGGTCTGTGTCAGCTGCTTCAGTAATGGAGGATTGAGCCAAAGAGAGTTAAGGTTCAGGGACCGACAGGATATGATTAGCAGCTCTTCATAGAAAGACAAGAGGAAGGCTTAATTCTGTAATTTACCCAAAAAGAGACCAGATTATTCTAGTTATACCGCCTATGAGGATTGAAAGGTAGGTAGGATCCAGAGGAGCGAGTGATAATGACGCCTCTGCTTAGTTCTCACTCGAGCGATAGCTTTATTTAGTTCCTTTGCCTCGCTCCCCAACGGTCCAAGCGCTCCCTACCGTTCTGCTCTGCCTGATCGAATGTCGTCTCGCCCGTTCGTTCGTCACTCCATTCGCCCCTTGCACGTTGCCAGTCGATTGAACTTGGGTAAGGAACCAGTACTGGACACCAGACAAGCCCTAAAAGAAAGACAGAGTCACAAAAAAATATAATACCTCTTCGACTGAATAGAGTAGATAAGTAAGTTCCTGGCAGCATCGCCTCCAATTCCTTCTTTTGCTATGCCCGTCGAAGAGTCACCATTCATTTCTTTGGTGAGAAAATTATGGGAAAAAACACGCATCTATCACTCTTTGAAGAACTCAATTCATTCACTCTTTCACCGGTCTTGACTTCCCCGAACACAAGGGTAAGAGCGGGTGCCAAGCATTTGAATGACTGTCTCCACTGGCTCCTATTAAAAGAGTGAGCAGGCATAGCCTTGAGAGTAGATCTTCATTCTATAGTAAAGAAAAGGACCTCGAACTAGAATACTGCTGATGTCGGCACGCGTACAGGAGAGGGAGAGGCCTTTCCCTCAGCTGATAAATCCTACAATCCCAGCTTTTACGGATGTTCAAAGTTCTTTGCATAAGAATGAAGAGTCGTATCATAGGCCCACTGAGTTTAGTTCTTGTCAGCGTCCCAATTCCGAACTTCCATAAAGGTTGAGATCAAATTAGGCACTCTGCGCAAGAGTGAATAAATAGATTTAGCCGGCCCGCTCCGCACCTCTACTCGCCATGGAGGTCTCTTATCGGATCAACTCTTGGCAGGCCTCGATCAGATCCAGCAGATAGAGAAGAACCTGCTCGTCAGAACTTCCCAGAGCTGACATTAGGCAAAGCGAAGCCTTACTCATTTGCCCTAGATCAGTTTAGCAAGGACCAAAGTGAGACTCCTTATAATATAAGTAGATAGATTCCTGGATTGAAGGTTGATACTAAACTCAGAGAGAGCGGTTCCTACCTCTATTGTATTGTTCAGTCTCACTCGTAGTATTGCGCTCTTAGTGAACTAAGAGGCTCACGACTCGGTTACAGCTCTTCATTCACAGAGTTAAGTGTCAACGGACAAGGCGCAGGGATAGCACGACTAAGACCTAAAAGAGCCAAGAACTCTAACTGAACAGGCTGAACCGGGTACAATTAGTGTTGTGATCTCTTCCATCTGCAAGGGAGGAGGCGAATGATTAATCCTGCACTCTGGGCTTGGGGTTAGAGGCTCACTCTACAATAGGTTCTCTTGAAAGGCTCTTTCTTGGTTCACATCCTATGAACGAGACTGAAAGGGGCCTGGCCTACGCCCGATGAAGCCAATTCAAGTCAGACCTCTTCAGATTCATAACTATTACGGCTCCTCATACTGCTAGCTCACATAAGCAGGAATATATTCTTATCTAAACTCATAGGTGCGAGCCTGAACCGTAGAAGGAAAAGCAGTAGTGGGCGAGGGCCTATTTACTTACTTCTTTAAGCTGGATTTCACTTTTCTGCGTCACGGGTCTCTTATCGCTCCTCATCTTCTGTTGAACCTGGAATTCATCATCCTAGTACCAGAGCATCCAGGCAGGCCTAGTTCCTTTCCTCTTTCTTGCTGACTCAGTCGGAGGATTCAAAGAAAGGTTTCGGCTTCCCCTTTCAAGCCTCAATGCCGCTGATAGGTATGGATCATAGGGTTTGAGGTCAAAGGGCGACCTACCGAGTTCGTGTTCTCCTAGGTTGAGGAGTGCGATACTAGCTGTTCCCTCTTGTGAGCTATCCTTGTCCGGGCGCAAGGGCACTGAGAGTATTCAACATTACCTGAAGCGTCTACCTTTGAGAATAATCAGTCAAAGTCCCTTGACGATGTCTATCTTCATGCCATCTTCAAATATGAAAAGAGAGAGTCGACCCGTAAAGAAGGAGTTGGCCAAATATAGGTTCTCATTCTCTTTCTGAGGGGAGAGAGGGCAGGGTGCGTGAATCCACCATTCCAATCAGGCTTTGCTTCCCTTTGACAATCTTACACTTTCCTTTGTCCACAGGGCTCTTTCAGTCTCTTCTCTGCAATAAGAAGAAAAGAATGGCTTGAAGAAGGAGTGAGCCGAGACGAGAGCTTACAGAATCCAGAAGTGAAGGGTATCCCCGATAGAGCTCGAGCGTATGCGAGAGGGGCGAAGAGCTGAGTATTGCGAAGGGAAGGGTACCCACTGGATAGGTGAGACGTTAGTCGAATTGGCGAAGAGCTGCCTAAACTAAAGTAATATTGGGAAGGGTACCCACTGGATAGGTGAGACGTTAGTCGAATTGGCGAAGAGCTGAACGAAGGGAAGGGCCCTTTTTCTTCATCTGATTCAAGTGCGAAGACTACTTGTAATGCGCTTTCCCGATATGGACGAGACAGCTTCCGCGAAGGAGTTCCTTTTCTTCAACCTCTCCATCACTAACTGAAGCGGTACACTCATACTAGGTGTGAGGTGAACCATAATCTTGATCTGAAACCGCTTCTTAAAGACAGTCTCCCGTACGCACACTGATCATCATTCCGGGGACTCAGGAGGCTACCTTGATCTCGGTTTGGTTCTAGGGAGAGGTAGTGAGAGGAGTGTGAAGTGGGCCGTTGGGCCCTGCCTTTTCAGTAGTGTGTGTAGCTCGCCAGATCAGTCACTCAATCTGTCTGCACTCACTTGCATCACTCCCGACAGTCCAATCAGTCACTCCATTTACTTGACAATGAGCTTGACTTCTCTTCTTGCTTCTCTTTCTCCCCACCTGGCCGCAAGCACTCCTCTCTGCCCAGCTAGAGTTAAGTGAGAAAAGCATCTTTCTACCCATCTTCTCTCTATCCACAAACTCAGGTACGCTCTTCCCGAAGCGAGTAGTGGGTTTGCGATCCATCTCTCCGACCCAAGAGCTCGAAGATGCAGGCTGACTCTTTTCTTTTACTGAACTGGCAGCTGCTTTTTCATAAGTCCCAGTAGCACAAGGGGCTACGCTTAGTGAGTTCAATCTTTCCCCTCTACTGAGTGAGCCAGATAAAACTCCCCCAAAGAGAAAGGAGATCCCCGGAGAGCAGATCTGACCTCGCGGGTATCTTCATGGACTTAAAGAAATGAATGCATGCTTCCCGGTATAGCAATCAGACCAGACCTACGGGAAAAGAGTGATAAGGAAAGGTGAGAGATATGATCAAGAAGACTGCCTTCCGAGGAGTATCCATAGGAGGAAGTACGGATAAAATCTTGAGTGGACTTCAAACAAGCCGAGTTCAAAATAAAGGCAAAGAGTGAGATCCGCCCCATCCTTCTGATATTGGAAATAGGGACAGCGAGAGAGTCTCTAATGAGAGAGGCTTTCCGACTTCCGGGTGCGTAGCGCTTCCCCGAAGAGGAGGGGCCTTCCTCTTTCCACTGTTCTAATGTGGATTTCATTCACTCTTGGAAGACACTCTCACCATCCAATGACTTATCGGCAGCGCCAAGCCTTCACCACCAATGACTTTCATGACAAGATTATGAGAGAATAGCCCGTCAAGGGGACTCACTTAGACCATTCCGGAATCAGAGGGAAAGCAGGAGGACTGGGTAGAAGCTCTGCTTAGTCCTTCTTAGGTAAATCGTTTCCCACACCAGGCTTTATAATGAAAAAAAAGTAGCCTGAAGGCCTCGAGTGCGAGTTCTCTTTCCTGCTCATCTTCTTGTGTTGGTGAATCTACCCGACCCGGTCAAACCATCATATCCTCGAGCAGAAAATGGCTCTCCAGTTGCTTCCGCACACCACCATGGTTCTTCAGTCTTACCCATCGAGCTATACTTACATTAAAAAGAAGAAGGAAGGGAACGGGAATTGTGACTCTACCCCAGAGCGAACGAATACATATTGAAAGAAAGCCAAGCATGCAATTCCAACAGCAATCGGGGAAATTAAGTAAGAAGGTAGAGATGAAGTCAGGCTAGGTAGTCATTAATCAATTTCTTAGTTGGATTGTCCGGCCCCCTCTTAATAGTACAGTGATTCGAGTCGTAAAGGGATTGAGTTCTTCTAGGGCTCGTTCCAGGAGCTAGCGAACACTTTGCTTCTTCCGGACTCTCGAGAGGAAAGTTGCTCCCCCCTCACTTAGCTACCTCTTCAAACTACCAGTGGAGACACCTTTTAGAGAGAGTCTTGGATAGCTTGAGAATCTTTATGGAAATGTGTGATAGCTCAATCTCTTCTTTAGTACTGATAGCTCTTTTGCCACTTCTGCTTCTTATGGGCATTCGAGTGAGCTGGACCGATGAGTGGAGAGGAGGCCCGTGGAGGGGATTGGACGAATGTATTCAAAGCGCGGTGAGCTTGGATTATCGAAGGTACCAGCAGTTGAAAGCGAACTACGAGACTTCCACTAACCTTTGAAAATGTAACTCACTGGGATGTGCTATTTCTATAGAAAAGATTATGAAATTAAGCGGTGCCGGATCTCTTTGCCTGAGTGAGAGCACCTTACTTCAGTAAGCTAGTTTAAGGAAAAGGGCTCCGTTCATATCTCTTATATTATAATAATGGGACCCATAGTTTAGCATTCAAGTCTTTAAGAGCGGATTCTGACTTGTGAGGCTTAATAGAGCGAGCTGGATATCGAAGAGTTGGGGGGCCTCTGATGAGGTTGGGTTAAGACTCACTTGCCCTTCGTGCGCTTCTCAGCCCCATGCCTACCGTACGCATACTTTCCCACTTCCGTGAGCCTCTCTCACATAGAGGGCTGGGCTTCCGATCAGCAGCCGAAAAAGCAATTTGATTAGATTTGCTACGGGTACTCTCTTCTGGGACCATTAACTGAGTATTCAACTTCCCAAGCCAAGTGGAGAGGTTGTGAATGTGTACCATGAACTCTTTGGTCAGTCACGGTCCCAATTGACTCTGCGCTGTTCTATGTGAGCCCCTTTTCTAATTAGAGTCTTACTAGCGCCTGAAGTTTTCCATACTTGTTCTAATCCGTAGCTCGGTTCATAATATGTTTCAGGAGCCCAGGGAGCGGTGCGACCTCTTATACTTTCTAAGGAGTAGCGTTCCAAAGGCAAGGGTAGTTTAAGTGAGTCGGCTAGCTCCGAACTGTCGAGCTACCGTGTACAAACGTAAATTGATTGCTCGGACCGCGGCGATCACCCGTCGCTACTTCTTATATATGATGCTGCTCTTTCAACATCTATTCATGCTGCTAAGAGTGCCATGTTAGGTTGAGTGTCGTACCTGGCTTATGAAAGGACAGAGGTAGGAGCGATAGCGAACAATTAAAAAAAAATGAACTTTAAACTAAATGAACTTTCGACCGCTTAGAAAACAAAAAAAGAGTTTCTTCATAATTCAAAACGTAGAAAGATTGAACTATTTTTTGCCTTTGAGTCTTCTTTGAGTCTGCGGCTAGGCGTGCGTGATGCTAGAGAAGGCGTGCTCCCTCATCTCTCTTTGTTCACCCGCACCAAGAAGAAATGCCTCTTTATCCTCACTCTGGTCGAGCCGCTACGCTCCTCATTGACAGTAAAAGAAAAAAAATTAGGGCATTGAATATCGATCTTACCTGGCCAACTAAAAGCAAAAATCAATCGCTAAGAACTCAATTCAAAATTTATTTCAATAAGTATTTTGAAAGACATTGAGTCTCATTTGACTACTTTTTCTATTTCTTCAGTGTTTCTTTCAGGACAGTTAACGTTATCTTCCCCTCTCGGCGAAAGACATTTTTTATCAAACTCTTTTGACTTCCCCTCTTGTTGATGCATGTGTTAAGCATATAGCACAAACTGATCTGTTTTCCCAGAATTTGACTCGACTTTTCAAAGTAATTAAGATCAGTCGTGAATGGCATTCAAAACTCCGAAATTTATTGATTAGTAAAGTCGAGTCAAATGTTGATTTCATGACTCGACTTTTTTAATCAATCAATTTAGGAATATAAGAACATAAGAATATAAGAACGTTCACTTTCGAGCTTGAATTCCTGATCTTAGGCCCCGGAGTCATACCTATAAATCGAGGCTGGGAGCGCTGTCCACAGCGAAGCTCGGAAGGGCGGGGCTTTTTCGATCAACAAACCATTTTCACAAAGTAAACTCAAAGGAATGATCATTATATACCAGTCAAAAAAGACTCAATTTCTTTCACAAACAAAAGAAGATGACAAAAGAGAGATTTTGAACGTTTGGTCGGTCTGCTTTAGAAGGCCTTGGGACCTAGGATTGAACTGAATTCAAGGTTGGTGAATGCACGTGGAAAGTATGTACTTCCCCCTAATCATGAAGAATCATCGACTACACTCACTACTGAACTTCTCAAGCTCTGGCCTATGCGCTCTATTCAGACTAGGCTACTTCCGACGTCTAGCTCTGTGCTAAAGACAAGAGTCAGTCCGGTTTCCAATAATCTCGATTTTCCTCCTCGAAGCGGACCAAGCACTTAGATCAGATAGGAGACCACGCATCAGATAGTCACACGTCGCTGTCGCTCTAAACTTCTCCCGGGGTGGAGTGAATGGCCCGTCGACGTCGCTTCGCTCTAAACTTCTCCCGGGGTGGAGTGAATGGCCCGTCGACGTCGCTTCGCTCGTTCCTTCATTCACGCAATTATACTGGTAATAATCTGCTGCGGTGTGATAACGACGCGTTTTTGAAGGGTCTGAAGATCTGTAAAAACAAGGACTAAGACAAACCTTATGATTGGAGGATGAGACAGGATGCCACATAGGAAACTTTCCTATTCAACAGTTAGAAGGACTGCCTAAACCTAGTGGGCTGGAGGATGCCATCAAGAGTACCCAATGTTGTGAATTCACTAGCCTTGCTATACTAGGATGACCTCCTAATACTAAAGAGGCGGGTTCCCTCTGTGAAAGATTCAACCCGTAAACTCAAATTCCTCTAACCCATTCAACTAAGTCTTACTGAAGGACTTGGCAAGGAAATGAACTGGAGGACTCTTGGCTGTCTAGAACTATTAGGTAGCAGAGGTTTTTCTGATGATGAATCCCGTTGTTTAGGAGGAGGCCCGTGGGAAGGACAGGAAAGAGGGAACTCTGATCCACCACCCACAGACAGAAGATGCTAACGAGCCATTACGCACTAAATACTTGCTTACACACGCTTACCGAAGCGAAGTCCTGCACCGCTGAAAACAAGGGAGAATTGGTTATGCCGTCACTCCCTGATTTCCGTAAAGTGGTTATTTGGTTTTGAACCGAGTTGTAAAGGTTTAGGAGCGAGACACCCTCATTCCTTTAAGCGTAACCCGGCCAAAGAAGGTTTTGCCAATGTAGCTTACTCCTCTTGAGTTTGTTTGTTCGAATAACATCATTATTCCCATCTAGCTGCATTACGGGAATTGCTTTACTGCTTTCCCCATTCCCTCTCATGATATCCCATATGGTCTAGTGGCTTTCTCACCTCTCCTAACAGTCTTCTCTTCTCTCGCGGGCTTAGGGGATAGAGAAATTAGGTGATTCACTTCCTTTTCACTCTACCGCTCCGTGGGCTTGTATTTAAGGTTAGGTAGCTGTCCAAGGGGCAGCCTGGGTTTTTGACCACTGCTTCAGCATTTGCCCACTTCTCTTCCTAAGATGCAAACTAGATGGGGCATTAGCCTTCTTCTGTATTACTGTGCTAAAATCATTTCCTCAGAACAGAAATAGGATCTCCACCTTCAATGCACTACGGCTTGCTATGCGATATCCTTTAGGGCTTACTCGACTCTAGATAGCCTTTCTTTGGAAGAAATTCCATGTCGTGATATTCTGCGTAGGGATGCCAAAGATTATATGCTGGTACAGTTTGACTTGTCTCGCTATGGAAAATAGCAAAAAGAATACCGAAGGCTGTGTCTAGGTCGAAAGTGGATGGAAAAAAACTCCTTTGGACGGATCAACTCCCGGGAAACTCCCTAGCAGTATTTTGTTGTACATCGCAATAATTAAACCACCTAGGCCTGATGACGGTAGCGACCTGCTTTAAAGGGGCTCTCAAAATCTGGGCTGGGCTTTTTACTACTAAATCAGCGTATGAACTGCTTTGCCACACACACAGGCATCCAGCTGCTAATTCATGACGTCTTGTTTGGCAATGGCCGAGACCACAAAGTAATAGTACCCTTCTGTGGTTAGCTCTTCAAGGCAAGCTGCTTACAAATTCAGAACATCAACGTAGACACCTGTGTGATGATGCAACATGCACTTTGTGCTTGAGTGGTGAAAAAGATCGGTTCAAGTGAGAGATATTGATTCAGAGGGAAGGAGCAAACGAAGCATCCTAGGGAAGGTTCAAAAGACAGGGGCGACAGACAAGGAGTGGCAAGGAAAGGGACGACTGAACACTTTCCCAATCGCACATATTTAAATTAACAAGAACATCCGCAGCTGCCGGTTATTTGTACGCAGAAGTCCAAGAGTTAGTTGTTGCCATTCTTTTTCTTTCTCCGTTCGGAAAAGCAGCCGTGAAAGGAGCAGTCTTGAAGGAAGGCACGGGTGGGCAAGCTAATCATACGTATAGTTATAGGAAGAAAGGAGCTACGCCTGCTTATACAGGAATTTGATTAGAGGGATTGGATTCATTTCCCGTCCCTGTAGCTCCAAAGGTAGATAATAAGGTGCGTAGCCTCAACTCAGCTGTTTATCCTAAAAAAGAAGATTCTTTTCCTTCACTCGTTCCGGGCAAGGGATCCAACTGCTCACGTCGTGAATGTGCACCTAGAACTAATGGAATTCACTGATCAAATCATTCTTTCCCATGAACTGCAGCTGCTTAAGTGTTAGGGTCATTTTAACTCTAACGGGCACGGGCACCTCACCTGGTTATTATATATATATGAGTTTATATAGACATTCGTTTAGTACGTATATATTCCCTTCGTTCTTGAATATCCTTGAAGTTGAGCTAGTCGCAAGCCCGATAAAAGACTTAATGGGTTTGGTTCGGGGCTACTTATAATGAATAGCAGGAAAGGACTCTTTCAGCAGCAACCGAACCTAACAGCACTGATGAAAGCTCTGAGTTTCGCTCTTATTCAAGGAGAAGATTAGCTCATACCTCGTACGGGAAGAAGAATGAATCCCTGTCCCGCAGGTCGAGCTACTTAAGGACTCTTCTACCCTCTCCCTAAATTACGGCGAGCGTCCCCAATAAGGCCACGTCGTTATCACCCCGTCGTTACCTCGGGCCTCTCCCTAAATTATTACTACAAAATTGCGAGACGTCTACTACTGTTATCACTCGTTGCTCTCGCTTACGCTCGAGTTGCTCCCTATGGTCGTTCCTCTCGCATGCGCTCGAGAACTTATTAAGATTAAATGCACTCGGCCCCTCCTTTAGTCACACGTCGCTATCGCCTATTACTGAATTAAGGGCCTTGCCATCCAGATTTCTATGCCAGACTGGCACACCACCAGGCATTGGGAATTCCTTCATTACAAAGGGATAGAGAGAGTTCACATCGTAGTAGTATAGGTCCTCGCCATAAGGCTTGTATGTATCTGTATGACCACCGTAGTAGGCACGCCTTATAAAGCAGTCTTCATTCTTGTTTGGGATGTAGATAGGCCGAAGCATCGTAGTATCTCATACGAAAGATGCTTAGAGCCAGTGAGGAAAGGGTAATCTTGCTTTCAATGTCCAACTTGTACAGCTGGAAATATATCTCTTGAGCTTTTTGCATTACACCACCAAGGAGAAGGATGTCCTGCTTCATATAGTCTAACAAGCAATTTCTCATACTTGCCAGATTAGACAGTGTCACCTCATCATATGGGATAGAGCCTTTCGTGCCTAGACCCGGGCATAGATTCTTAGCTAGGGCACTTTGCCAGGGAGTAGATTCAAGGAGTCTCTGAAGCGGAATAACCTCAAATTACCTGAATAGACAGTTAACTCGTAAAGCTTATGGTTCCTCATCAGTGGTTTTAGCTTGTAGCTCTTGTGAAATAATAATAGGTGCTAAAGCATGAGAATTCCATCGAATCTAGAGAAGTAGTGGAAGTCAATAGTTAAAGATTCTTGTTCTTGTCTAACTATCGTTAATATCCTAAATACCAAGTAATAAAGTACCTTAGTACTCCTATCTTCAAAGGAATCCATTATTATAGAGTAGTCTTCACTGAAGTAGGTATCAATCATAATATTATTATTGATCTCCTCACCGGGACGAACCATCATGAGACCAGCTGCATAAGGCTTATGAACATTATTGATCATGTCTCGGTATCGGCAACCATGAATGGTTTCAGCTCAGTGCTATATGGTTTGAGTGCTTTGATATGGGTTGGATGGCTACGCTTACGATTACGGTATGCAAGTCCATTCAGGTAAGAGACTCTTGCTGACGGTAGCTATGTGAGTGAAATATGTTCCCGTAGCTGGCTCTGTTGCGGGTAAGGATAGCACTTAAAAGGACTTCTCACTCTTGGAATTAACAGCAGCAGAAAGGTTTCATTCTGTTCCGACCTCAAACTCCTCCTAAAGAGCTGAGTTGAGTGTTTGTACGCGTTCATAACAAATGGTTTGTTGAAGCGTCACCCCGGCGTCATTATCATTCGCTCCTTGCTTTATGAGTTTCTTCTGTTCCGGTAGCAAATGTTCTCGTTGAATGGGAGCTACACTAAATTTAGGAAGTCCATATAATATAGTACTTCTTCCTTCTGCTCATGGTTGAAAGGGAGGCATTAATTACTAAAAGTAGCTGGTGCCCGGTAGCTTAATTCGGGTTTGAGGCTCTTCAGTCTGGGATATGAAATAGCAGTGTAGGACTCGGGGGGCAACCAAAGCTACTACAGACTCGGGAGCAGCCCAGGAAACTGCAGCTACTGAAAAGGGCTCTACCGGCACTTGAGACTATACTATAAGTGAAGCCCGTGAAAGCAGGTGATCTATAATTGTATTCCGAGTTAAGGTTCCGGAGAGGGACCAAGACAAGAATCCAAATGAAGGCAGAGTGGATAGCCCACGGAGCGGTTAGGGCAGAGGAGACTGAGTGAAAGGCGAAAGATAAGGGGAAGGTACGAGCGACAGCGAACAATTTTCAATATTAACTTTTTATAAAGTAGTTAGAGAGAGTCAAGTTAAAGTTAGAGTGTCTTCATATTAATACTTTACGTTGATTCTTCATTTTAATAACTATTTTTTGCAGATTATTACCAGTATAATTGCGTGAAAATGGTATAAGATCTTCTCATTCCCTCGGTAGAGTGAGTCTACTTTGCGAACTGGCTGGACGCGGAGAAAGATTTCTCAATATGCATCTCGAGAGTGGATGGTTGACCGCGCGAGACAAAAAGATGCAATGAAAGAATTTAATCGGCCGAGGCTAGTAATTTTTTGCGACGTGAGTGAGGGGTCTTTCCCATTCACTATATACTGTAATCCCTCCCGTTGAACACTAATGATGGACTAAGAGCGAGACGTCGAACTTTAATTCTGATTTGCATGTGTTACGCATTGAGATAGTGATCTTTTTTATCTGATATTGAACGAGATCAATGACTTTTTGAATTATTCCTCCACAGCAACAGTCGTAAATGGCGCTTGCCATTGACTCTGACCTTAAATTGACTGTTGCTAAGGACTAGAGCGCTTTCCCTCTTTGCTTTTCGTTTTCGTCGTGCCATTAACTCCACTAGAGCAGACCTAGATTTTAATATGTAAAACTAAAGATTTAGATCATTATAGTTTGCATTTTCTCTCCCCAAAAAAGTGAATGGCGCGCAAAGCCATTCACGATACTGTAATCTGCTGGACGCCCCACTGAATGGAAGTATTGGCTTCCTATTCCTCTACTCTTTCCTTTCCTTTTCCCGTGGAGATCGGGCGCTCTGAGCTGTAAGAGAGTTTCGCCCCCCTCGTCTTGCCGGCATTGGGCTCTTTCGTCCCGCACATTGGTTCCGAGTCAGGTTACTTGACTATTTTTGGTAGCCTTACTCTTAACTAGACTCAGAAGCTTTCACTCACGTGGAAGATTTATCTTGATTCAAGGAAATTCAATTAAAGACGAATGTGTTAAGCATATAGCTTAAGCTCCAAATTAGCCTGGATTCGATGACTAACCAACTAGGAGAAGAGCAGAGACTACGCACACTCCATCTATATAAACACTTGCTATGGCATTACTGAAACACTTGTAGTTGGATCGGTTTGCACTTGTAGTTGGATCGTCCCGTCCTTCATTCGGTGCAGCCCATTCTTGAACGCAGATTGGCAAAAGAGAGCGGAATGGTTACCCGAGAGAAAAAGAGGAGAGAAAAGAGAAACACGAGATAAAAGAAAAAGAGGAGAACTGCCGCTACCCAGGTAGCACTACAAAGCGCATAGGATCGAGCCAACCCATCTTTTCAAGTGTTTTGTAAAGTCTCATCCCGCCAATCTAGCCTATTCCAAGAGAAATAGGATAAAAAAGAGAAAGCTATTGAAAGAAGCCCCGACACGCCTCCGTCAATATTTCAAGAGAAAAAAGAGGAGAAGAAGAATAAGAAAAGAATCCCGTCCCATTGACTTTGGGTTGCGGGGGGCTCTCATGAAGTTAAATAGATCTAGTTTTCCATTCTTGACTCTTCTTTCTTCGATGGTTACCCGATAAATGTAGGAATGGTTCTTGAGGTTTCTGTACATAGGGTTTGAGTAATTTAATTTAGGAGTGCTTTAGAGAAAGTCTCATCCCGAGAGAAAAGAGGAGAATAAGAAAAGAATCCCGTCCCAAAGTCTTTTGTTGCGGGGTTTTGTGGAACGAGAGCTGCGTGGAGTTCGGGATTGGAAGCGGGGAGCGGTACCGAGAAAGCTAATGAGGGGCACCCATACAGTCTTCCTACAGCTTCTGCTTGCTCCACTCGCTATAGTGAAGCGCTAGGTCTAACGCGTGCCACTTGTCTGTCGGCTGATGGGAAGATTTTCTTGCCGCACCCGCCTCTGCTTTTGAAAAGCGAAATGGCTTTCTAGTCTTCTCTGCCCTTGTCTCTTCTTTCTGAGATTGATTCTGAGTCTGCATAGCAACCAACGAAGATTCTGAAGATCGGATTGCTTCGTTACTTTGCCAAGAGTGGGTGCCCGGATGGAAAGAAAGTCAAGAGATCGGATTGCTTCGTTACTTTGCCAAGAGTGGGTGCCCGGATGGAAAGAAAGTCAAGACCGGTAGCCTCAATCGACTTCATGGAAAGAAAGTCAAGACCGGTAGCATCAAGCTACTTCAAGCCCGCGACTACTCTATATATAATAATATAAGTGGAACACCGCATATTGGGATAGGTCGATGAAGTGGAACACCGCATATTGGGATAGGTCGATCAGAGATGCATGCATTGTGATTGGTCTCTGTGTCCTTGAAGTCGCTCGCTAACTGAGCTTCCGCAGGGTGGGTTCCAACCTATCGAAGCAATCATTAAACTAAATACGACGTAGAGGGGAAGACAGCGACGTGAATGAAGAAAAGGTAGGTCATATTGAAGATAAGGATTGAAGAACCGGACCGTCAGCCAACTATCGTATCGGTCGGATCCGAAGACTACAAGTAGTCTTCCTTTTGCCGGGCCCGCGTCACACTATCGTATTCGCTCTGCCTATCGAAAGACAGGAAAGAGGGAAGATGAATGGGATCAAAGCAAAGGAACTGGAAAGAAGACTCGAGATCAATTGGAGACCCACTACGATTATCCACCGGGGAAAGCAAAGGCTGTAGCCGATCTTGCAGATCAGCGACTCAAGGAGGATGGAACTTACCGATTAGCTCCAGAAGAGTGGATTGCAGAAGAGTTGATTACCAAGAAAAGGTAGTAGACTGCAGAACGAGTTCATTAACAACAAAAGAAAGGTAGAAGACAGGATAGAACAGACGAAACGAACGAAACGAACTCAATGAATGCAAAACTGAAACGACATAGATTCGAAGAGGAGGATAGAACAGACGAAACGACATACTTAACGACATAGATTCGAAGAGGACAAGTAAAGGACAGAAAATACAATACGAAACTCAACCCCAGTTAAATATACAGATCTTTCTAACTTAAAAGGAAGGAGAAGCGAGGTGCCATAGCGAGCTAGACCACTACGGAAGCGAGACAATTACACCGTAGATAGCCCTACTCTCATTCAAAAGATAAGCTAAACCAATTACCCTCACTAAGGTTTATGTACAAAGAATAGGTAATAGGGTTGACGCCCAGAAAGAGAGGAAAGAAGAACTTTCTTATCCACGTCACTATCGCCTATGTCTAAATTATGGGCCTCGTACGCAACAGTCCAAGAGCTACAGAAACGAGTTCATTTCTTTGAGCCTATTCCGACTGCAGATTAAGATGTTGAGTGAATGCTTGTTGTTCTTGTTGTTCATGGCACTTTAACAAATTACTTATATGAAGCTGAGTGGTTCAATTCGTGAAAAAGATTCAGTCTGTCTTCCTTAAGTTTACTTTTGAGCTTGAATTCAGTCTCTTAGGCAACCGTTGCCATTAAGTGTATTGGGGGACCGCAGGGAACTTGCAGCCTTGAAAATACCGCTGATGGGTTAGGGTGGAACTTACTTGACTTGGCTCGAGCGACTTTGACGAGCGACAGAAAGGATCGGAGATGGAACGAAAGAATCCCATTAAGAAGCCGGGAAGAGATTCAAGTACTCGTAAGGGAAAGAGCTGCGGAGGACATTTGTCATTTT
>JBBMJZ010000082.1:391056-419840 GCA_037833815.1 Zingiber zerumbet | reverse complement strand
AGCTCGACTGATAAGGAGAGGGTATCCTAAGATAGAGCTCGACTGATAAGGAGAGGGTATCCTAAGATAGAGCTCGACTGATAAGGAGAGGGTATCCTAAGATAGAGCTCGAGCGTATGCGAGAGGGGCGACTACAAGAATAGTTGTAGCATAGTTGTAGCATAGTTGTAGCTATATTTGAGGCAGCGCAATACCATAATCCAGGGAATCAACCGATTGAGCTCGCCCGAGGGGCGAGGGGGATTTACGAGTCAGATAGAGCTCGTTTTACTGTAATTTAAGGAGAGGGCCGACACAAGGAATAGCGAAATAGAATAGAGTTCATGGCCGAAATATAACTAGTCTACAATTGCCTTTGGGGCCATCAGCAGTATTTTATCGTGAATGGCTATTCAAAACTACGAAAGATCTACAGCACCAGGTCTACAATGGTGTACCATTTACTCTTTTCATTCACGACTGGTAATATGAAGAAGGGAGGGCCGAGTGAGAAAATATAATTAGGGGCGACAGCGACGTGCTTTATTAAAGGAAGAGACGATAAAACAACTGGGACGGGAAACTTTCTGCTGCCGAAGGAGAGTCCTACGCTGCTCCCGAGTCCTCCTAAGCTTCTCCTTAAGAAAGAGAGTGAAGTGAAGATGTTTATGCGCCGGCTGTAGCTCCTGGCTCCTATCCTATCTTTTAGGTGCACAGAAGCTTCTATAAGAATTCATGGAAAGAGTTACAATATGCCATTCAGATCAAAGACTGACTTCGGGTTCGGAAAAGTATAGGCCATTAACATTCTATCTCAGTTCGGGCCATTCACGACAGTTCGGATTCGGCAGCAGAAAGGTTGGATCCCGAGCCCGAGGTAGGTTCTTATTTATTTCCCCACGTTGCGTTACTGAATGAATTTGCTGTCGAGTACTCAGCTAACAAGACTTAGGTTCCTCTATCCCCTCCTCTGGCAAACCCTTTCTGAGCCTTTTCTCTTCTAGGCGTTGCTCTATTGGAACTTACTTAACTTGGCTCGAAAAACAAGAATAAAAGAACTCTGTCTCCCTTCTGTTGGAGTCCAAATCAAATCAGCAGCATTACTATACGCTACAGAGAATTTCTTTCTATTATATATTTTTTGAAGGAAAGCAGCACTCGGGAAGAGCTAAGGAATTCCCGGCTGCTGGTTGAGTTCCGAACGCGTATTAAATAACCCCGTCGTTACCTCGGGCCTCACCCGTAGGTCGAGTACTCGCACAAAAGAGTTAGGAAACGCCGCTTCTCTCGCACCTCTCGCTGTAGCTCCTTTGAGTCAACGAAACTACGAAAGATCTTGGAATTAATTAAAATGATATGAATGCTTGGCACACAAGAAGAGGAGGGTCAGTCCCTAACGCTATAGAGAGAAAGAGGGGAAAAGCGTATATTTGTATTGAGTCCCGTACGATGACAAGAAGCAGACTCCTAATGCATATTCTCACCCCGTCGTTATCACTTCTTTAATGGAAGTCAGACGGCCCTCTCTCTCAGCAAATTATATAGTATTACGTGAATGGCTCCCTCTAAAAAACGTCAGCAATCTTGAGTCGTAAAAATTATTATATATTTAGAATTTTTCTTTTTTTCTTAAGGTGCGAGGTGCGGAGCCTCTCCTGTCCTCTACTGGGCACCCACTTCTTAATATAAAGAAATCCCGTACGAGCCCGAGTCTGTAGGCATCCGATATTTGAATTGGAGCGGAGCGAACGGCACCGGATTCCACTCTAAAAGCATAGGGTATGACTGATAAGGAATAGGCTCAAAAAGCTATGGGAATTCAAGGAGCGAATGATAATGACGCGCTCGGTCGGGACTCTTTCCATGAACTTCATGCTTCTTTCCCGCAATTATATGGCTTTGGCCTTCTCACTCAGACCCGTTAAGTAATGAACTTTAGATGGACTAATTGGCTCAGACAGGGGTGGTGCGGAGCTAAAGATAAAGGATTCCGATTCCCGAAAGGTCAAAAAGTCTTACAGAAAGATCAAGTCTTCCATTTGCTTCTGCCTGCGCATACGTAGTTAGCTCTTGTTCGCGCTCGCTTTATAGTTAGGAAGAAATCTAATGAATTTGGGGTAGATCAAAAGTTGTTTATAATGCACTACTGTAGCTGAGAGAAGGAAGATTCTTTCTAAATTGAATTAGATCTTTCGGAGTTTTGAATATGAGACTGACTTAATTATAATATATTAGTATAGTAGTCAATTCATTCACTGAAGCAAATCCTAATCCATGAATGAGTTAAGGGAAGAGAAAAAAGTGAGACTCAAAGGAGAGGAAAGAGTTTTTGGAAAGAGTAAATGGGAAACCATTTACGACTATGGGTGGGCTATTCACGGCTGGGCGAGACTAAAAGGAGAGGGAGAGAACCATAAGTTAATTAAAAGAGTAGGATGAAAGCACAAGGAGGAAGCCGGGCTCAATCGAGTTAAGAGTCCGATAGAGAGTCCGATCCGGTCGCTACTAAGCTTGATTCATATTCTTTTGCACTTAGCTATGCTCTTTTTGGTCAATCCCTGCAAAACTAGATTATAAGAGAATAGCTTTTTTAGCTATACCCAAGATACGCAAACAATTCAGTTAGAGTATTAATTTTTTTTTACCTATCCTTATCAGTCGAGACGTCTACCCGTCTTCATGCCCCCTTAGCTATCGCTCGTCCCTCTCTTTATCAGTCGAGCACGTCCCTCTAGCTACAGTCGTCAGGTACACCAGATACTCTTTACAGTCGAGACTGAGTTCTCACTCGTGCCTCAGCAGATAATTACCAGTATAGTTGCGTGAATGGATCCACCCCTGACTTTTTCAAAGAGCTATCTTCGATACCCTATCACTCACTTCCCTCTGTTTTTTTGCAAGGGGCTAATCCAATTCCGCGTGAGACCCCCCGGAGCGGGAGAGAGCCGACTAGAAGGAGGGTGCATATCCGGAGATCTAAAGTCGTTTTTAATCTAATAGTAAAGCCATACCCATCTAATTCAGTCTTGTCTACTCTACAATTATCTAATTCAGTCTTGTCTACTCTACAATTATCTAATTCAGTCTTGTCTACTCTACAATTAATTAAAAGAAGGAAATCCATGAACTGGGTGAAAGAGCTCGACTAATAAGGGGAGGGGCTAGTTAGAATAACTAGATTTATGGAGCGAAAGAATTTAGCGAGAGGTACGACAGGGCAAGTAAGTAAGAGGGCCGATAAATATCATATAAAAGAAAAGACTCTTTTGGGATCTTGAGTTATGCTGGATAGGGCACAAAAAATGGGATTCTAATTAGAAAATCACACGGATAAAGTATATTCATATAAAGGAGCTGGTTCTTTCGCGGCAGTTGGAACACTTTGGATAAAGTATCAGAATTACATTAATCTACCTAAGAAGGTCTTGGTGACTAGGTCAGCCCTTATAGGGGTTCCGTGCTTTCTACCCTCAAAGTTCAAGGGAGCACACCTGGTCTTATGAGGGGAATATAGCTAGGGAAGTTCGTTGATCTTAATCACATTGATTGAAAGAAGACACAAGGGGGAAGAAAGGCTATTTTCGGGTACGCGAGAGGGTATGAAAGAGTGAGACCTAAGGGGTGGAAGCAGTATTGCATTTTTAGCGCTAGAGGAGCAAATTCTAATCTGGCTCGAAAGAAAGTAAGGACCGACTATAAGGAAAAGAGTCAAGGGTAGACCAGACCAGAGACCCAAAGGGAGATTAAGCCTATAGGCTCAAATCAAGTGGTACTCAATGAAGATAATTCAATCGTAGTTTGAGTTTGCGACTTCATATAAGATAATGACTTCTTTGTTTAAGACGGGGACATGAGAACTAGAAAGTGTTAGGGGAACAGTCTAGAGTCAAGCAAAGGGAAGGAGATCCTTAATTTAAATTCAATAAAGTTTAGGAGCGAATGATAATGACGCTAGAGACTGACGTTGGAGAGGGATCGAAAGACAGTTCATATTAGGGGGATTGAAGACGTAAGGATAGGGCAAAGAGTTCTTTTTTTCATCTTATAGTCAGAAGTCATAACTGAATATACTAGTCTAGTCTACAAGGAGGAGCATCTCCTGCAAGAATTCTAGCACGTAATACTATAAGGAAGGGTACCCACTGGATAGGTGAGACGATAGTCGACTGGCGAAGAGCTGAACGAAGGGAAGGGGTTAGACTATAAAAAGCTTCGGAGGCAGATATGAGTCTTTATCTTATATACCTGTAGTCATCTTTATAGCTCAAATTTGGGCTCATTCAAAGATCATACTTCAGACAAGTGCTCCATTAGGAGATAGTCAGAAGTTCAAAAGTATGAGTCGGTGCAAATTTGAGTTAGAAAAAAAACAATAGCAAGGGGACACATTCACGACTCTTGCAGAGGGATTCAAATCTTATCTTATTCTATAATCTACGTTTGCACACCCTCTATGGTGGATTCGGTATTAATCCAGGTAAGGAGGTCCGCGGACAAGATTCATTCTCTGAGAAGGGACAATTTTCAATCAGCAGATAAGCTGAAAGATTATCACTATCTTCTTTCCGACACTACCAAGAGTGAGGGCAGTCCTCTCGAGGAAGACTGGACACCTCTAGGGTTCATGGCAGTATGACTTTCCGCAGCAATTAGAGCTTCAGCTCGCATCTTTATGTAACCCATTATTTCAAGATCCCTTTGCTTATACACCGAGACTTATTCTATTGTCATTGGAAAAAACGTATTTATCCCCTTAACTGGTGCCGTGCACAATAGAAAGACTTGCTTCCGGATAGGGTAGGGTCCAGGGAGAGGGCGGATAAGAGTCAGTGCCAAGAACTACCATGAACTCAACTACAAAATCACAAACCAAGGAAATAAAGAAAGCAGGAGGTAGCTTCAATTAAATAAGTTTAATTTAAACTAGATGCTTAAAGTGGAGCAGATCACGTCTACCCGTACGTCATTATCACTCGCCCCAGTGAGAGGCACTGATTCATAATTACATAAGACAGAGGCTTCCCTTCTGTTAGGGGTCCAGGAAGTTCACTTTTTTAAAAAGCTTCTGACCCATATGGTGGAGCTCTTTAATACGTACTGCCTTAGGGTTTTTTATAGCTACCCCTAACTTTAAAGTGGAGCAATTTGAGACTGTCGTTCATGGCATTCAAAACGTAGATACATTTCTAGCCCTTCGATCCCTTTCTATACTCGGAACTGATGACTCATTACATTATAAAGTGGGTGCCCCTCCATTCTATTAGAGCTCAATTTGCTAGTCTTAGTCTTTCATCTCCCTTTGGCTCTCTCCCAGCTACAGGAAGGAGCGAGAGCGACGTGGTGTACCATTGAATCTTTTGGTCCTGACTTGAGCCTATCTACAATTAGATTATAATGAGTGTTTCTTTAATACGCGCGAGAAAGACTTTTGATTGTAACTTATCAGCAAGAATAGTTATAGGCAGATAGCCATCCAAACCCTGATGGTCGATCGCAAAAAACATTAGCGTCTCTCGCGTATAACTTAGAGTGAAGACTCTCTCCCGTCGATCCCAGCTACAGTCTAGAAAGGTGTACCATTGACTCTTTCCCTCTCCTTAAGTCGAGCTCTTTTAACCTAGGAAGCGAACTAATCACATTATGAATTCTCTGCCCTAAGACGGTTCCCCGCTGTCTTGGACCAAAGTGATGTTTTAAATTATGATTTTGGACTACTCAACTTTTCCACTTTAAGTGAATTGAATTTTCATTCATCAGTTCTCATTCTGATTCTCTCGTTTTTGAAAAAAACTATTCTTCCCAATTCTTCGAGTTGCATTAAGCATAGAGGAAATAGTGAAATTGAAGATAAAAAGAGAACTCCTTCTACTTTATTTGGAGCATGAGTTCAATTCCTTATCTTTCACTGCCTAGGGTAGATCAAAACTCTCATTCCATTTCCGAACGACGGGGGTTTCCTCTCCAAAAAAAATGTGTATTTTAATCTCTTCTCAGTCAGATTCTGAGCTCAAATTGAAATCAAAAGAGGGGAATTTAAGATCTTCGACTAGACTACATTAAGTAGTTCATTACAGGAGTCTCAATTGCCACAAGTCACTATCAGATCTTCGACTAGACCATAGTTATTATTATGTTAATGGAAAAGTATATCATATACTAAGAAGTCAGCTTCAACTACTGAAAAAAAAAAGAGTCTAGCTGAGGTCTCGACCGGGATTACTTTAGAATCTGGCTAGCTTGGCTAATTGAAAAGGTGCGAGGAAGCGGGTCAAAGGCTATGAAAAAAAACAACTCAAGATCCGCCCTTTACAGTCTCCACTTAGCTATCGCTCGTCCGTTCCGTCACACGTCGCAAAACTATGATTATAATTAAATGCGTCCAAAATACATATGATGGGTTTTTAGGCACACGTCGCTATCGCTCGTCCCTGACTCGATTTCCTGAAGATGCGGGCGGGGATCTAGAATGTGAAAGCCCCTCCAATCAATCAGGCTAGCCGCAGAGATTCTTCCTGAAGATAGGTAGCTCTCAGACTCAGACCTTGCGATTGACCTAAGATCAGTCGTCTCCTTCCACCCCCCAGATACAAGACCCCAATGTGCGATCACCGATCAAGCTCTTTCTCTTACGCAATTATCTATTTTCTTAGTTTTGTACCGAAGCCAGGGTACAAGAGTTTCAGGGAGGGTGGACAAGAAAGAAAGGGAAGCCGTGAGCCGCTACGGAAATGGGTATAGACCTTAGCTCACTATTTCTCTGAAGTCTTCTTATATATGTAATTTTACCTAAGGTGCGAAGCCACTCGACTGTAAAGGAGAGGAGCGAAACCTCCCTAAGTGCCCCTTCCCTTCCGTTCAGCTCTTCGCCAATTCGACTAACGTCTCACCTATCCAGTGGGTACCCTTCCCTTTAGCAGCTCCTCGGCATACTACTTTCCTTATCTTTTCCCCTCTATGTAAGCCTTTAGACTCAAATAAGCTCTCCTCCCTAATTCAAAAAAAGTCCCCTCGCTCTGTCTAATCCTTTCTTCCTCCGTTCTGTGGATGTTCTTTCTCCCTTCTGTGGAACTAAGCCCGGCTTCCTTCCATTTATTCCAACCTTTGTTGCTGCTGTTGCTGCTGCTGTTGGGGTACCTTCAGCCTGGTAGAAGAAATAGGAGGGTACTTAACAATATTCGAAGAATAAGACATATGAATGGTACTCTTTTCACTAATACGGTTCGTTCGTTCTAGTGAGCAGGTAGTCAAGCAAGGAGTGGAGCCGATGGTCCTACTGTGGGAAGTCTGGTTTGCTGCTCCTTCTGCTTGTCCTGCGAGTGCTGTCATCTCAAAGAGATTGCCAAAAAACTTGGCTGAAAGTTTTAAACAGAGTCTGTTCACCACCGTTTTCTGCCTATAGGGCTGCAACTTGACATACACATAATCCCCAATAGCAAATTGCCGATCAGTTCCTTTCTTATCAGCCAGCCTGCTGCTTCATCCTGTCTTGAGCCCTCTTAAGATGAAACTTCAAAGAATGGCAGCTTCTCGAGCTTGTAAACTCCGATCAACTGCTCCGACCTTAGAGTCACCTGGTAGATAAGGCATGTGAAGCGGTGGAGGCTGACCATAAACGATCTCATAAGGAGTAGTGTTGGTTGCTGAATGGTAAATGGTGTTATACCACCACTCGGCTAAGGGAATCCATTTAGCCCAATCTCGAGGTCGCTCTCCAGTCATGCACCTGAGATAGGTTTCAAGGCCCCTGTTAACCACTTCTGTCTGTCCATCCGTTTGCGGATGGTAAGCAGTGGAAAGCTTCAGCTCGGTGCCCAACTTATTAAAGAGTTCCTTCCGCTAAGGAAAATTTTATCACGATCAGAGACAATGCTGTGTGGGACCGTTTGTAAACATTGTCGAGGTTGTGCGACGCGGTGCGACAAAGTCAAAAAATGAGCATACTTGCTCAGTCTGTCAACAATCACCAAGATAGTATCCTTGCCATAGGACTTGGGTAATCCCTCTATAAAATCCATGGATATGTCAGACCACACTGTTTCAGGAATGGGCAGGGGTTGGTTGTAAAAGGCCAGGGTAGGCGACATGTTCAGCCTTATTTTGTTGGCAGACATCACATTCACGCACAAATTGTCGAACCTCTCGTTTCAACCCTTTCCTTTCCAATAAACCACACTGGAAATTCTCTTCATAGTTGCTTCCATTCCTGAATGGCCACCAGTGGAAGAGCTATGAAAATGATGAAGAAGCTGTTTGCGCAATGCCTGATCATGACCAACAACCAACCTACCTTTCCTTCGCAATTCACCGGACTGCCTGGTATATTTAGTGTGGTTTGGGTCAGTTTGCTTGTCCTTAGTCTTGTGAATCAAGTGGATCGCAGCTGGATCTTGCAACCAAGACTGCTTAATTTGCTGAAGCAAGCCAGACTCGAGCACTGTGAGAGCATGAAGGGCTGCGATGGGTCGCCTCGATAAGGCATCAGCCACTGTGTTAGAACTCCCTTTCCTGAAAACCAAATCATAATCATAACCCATCATTTTAAAAACCCACAACTGCTGTGCTGGAGTATTGGTCTTCTGATCCAACAAGAACTTTTTTCTTTCATGGTCAGTCTTGATGGTGAAGCGTCGACCAGGCAGACCACTTTTTTACAGCTGATAGAATGGCAAGCATTTCCTTCTCAGAAACTGACATAGCTTGATGCCGAGGGGACAATGCCTTGCTAAAATAAGCGAGGGGTCTGCCATTTTGACTTAGGACAGCACCGATGCCAAAGCTTGAGGCATCTGACTCAACCACAAATGTCTCATGAAAATTGGGCAATGCCAAAATAGGAGCTTCGACCATAGCTCCTTTCAAAGTCTCAAAAGCTTGTTGAGCCTCCGGATTCCACTCAAAATTCTTCTTCTTAAGCAAATTAGTGAGAGGCCTAGCAAGAAGACCATACCCTTTAATGAATCGACGATAATAGCCAGTCAACCCAAGAAAACCCCGTAACTCCTTCACTGAGGTAGGAGCAGGCCAATCCAAAATACTCTTACCTTTTGAGGATCCATGGGCACCCCCTGATAAGAGATGATGTGGCCTAAGTATTCCACTTCTTGCGCCCCAAATGCACGAGAGCTTAACAAAGAGCTGATGTTCCCATAGAACAGTAAATACTTGTTGCAAATGTTGAAGATGGGTTGACCCAGAAGGTGAGTATACCAATATATCATCGAAGAAGACCAGCACAAACTTGCGCAAGAATGGCTGAAAAACATGATTCATAAGGCTCTGAAATGTGGAGGGTTGGACAAGCCAAATGGCATAACCAAGAACTCGTAATGGCCTTGATGAGTCCGAAAGGCGGTCTTGTGGATATCGTCAGGATGCATCCGAATTTGGTGATACCCAGATCGTAGATCCAATTTAGAAAAGTATCTTGCTTCAGCTAGTTCATCCAATAATTCCTCAACCAAAGGAATAGGGAATTTTTCTTTGTTTGATAGTCATTTTTTTTGTTCAATTGCCTATAATCCACAATACATAGCCGCCACGAGACATTATTTTTCCTTTTCTTGCTAAACTTGTTTCCCCTCTTCAAGGAAGCTTCGTTCCGGGACGACAAGCTGTTGATAATGCAATTGTGGTTCAAGAAGTTGTCCATTCTCTTCAAAGAAAGAAAGGCAAGGAAAGGAAGGTTTTATGGTTGTTAAACTCGATCTGGAGAAAGCATACGATCGATTGGAATGGGATTTCATTCGAAAAGTCCTCTTGTACTTTAATTTTCCCGATAGCTGGATTAAATTCATTATGTCCTGCATCTCTTCCTCATCGCTCTCGGTCATTGTTAATGGGGGCACCGCACCACCCAAAGCTTCCTCCCTTCTCGTGGCATTAGGCAGGGGGACCCCCTTTCCGCCTATCTATTCATTTTATGCATGGAGTACCTCAACATGCAAATTCAAGAAGCTGTTCCAAGAAAACAATGGAAGCCTTTTAAAACTTCAAGGTCTGGTCCAACTCTTTCGCACCTCTTTTTTGCGGATGATATTATCCTTTTTGCTCGTGCGGACAAGAAATCGACTCTTACGATCCAATTCTTGAGGATTTTATGTTAGAGTCGGGACAAAAAGTAAGCTGGGACAAATCACGAGTGATGTTTTCTCCTAATACCTAAGAGCAAAATCTTTTGTTTGTGTCAAATACCCTGGGGATTAGGGAGACAAACGAGTTGGGGAAATACTTAGGATTTCCTATTCACTCGAAAAGAATCCAAAAACAGGACTATGCTTTTTTAGTGGACAAGATTCGTACGAAATTGGCTCGATGGAAGGCTGGGCTTCTTTCTCCTACTGGTCGAACTATTTTGATTAAATCTACCATGGAAGCCATCCCATCTTATGTGATGTGCGTTCCCAGGCCACAGGATTCGAACCTTCTTTGGTGATGAGCCAAACGAGTTTACCGTTACTCTACTCCGCTTTGTTCGAAAGAACGATACCGATAGCATGCTTTTTTTTAGCATGCTTTTTCTATATAGTGTAGTTATAGTTTAGCGATGCGGTCCTGTATACGGGACGTGAGCTAAACGCTTTCTACACTATATAGCTTGCAACTCAAAAACACAAAAACATGAGGGAGATAAATAGAGGGATTGGCATGTAGTAGCCCGCACGTCGTCGAAGCGGGTTCACCGGGCGCACTAGCCTTCTTCTGTCTTTTGTTCTCTTATTCCATTTCTAATAAAGTGATGGATAATACTGGGAAATTCCTCCATTCCCTCGGAGCTATCCCGCGAGGTCGAGTGTCAAATAGCTTCTCTCCTCGGACTTGAGGGCAGGAATGCATAGAGAATCTCTCTTCCTCTTCCCCCAGGCAACTGTCTTAGCCAGAGAGAGGGACAAGGGGCCTGCATTTCCTGCAAAGAAATGGAGTCAAGGCCGAGCGACAGCCCATCTGCGACATCGGATTTTCTTAGTGCAGCCAATCAAAGATATCAACATTCGAAGGTTATCATACAGTTAAGAGCCTTTATGCGACATCCAGATGTAATTGAGTAAGTAAGAGAATGGAAAGGTAATTCCTATTTGCTTACTTGTTAGAGTAAGGAGTATTCGCTTTTCATCTTTAGTTGTAGGCCAGGTCATGTCGAATAGGCAAAGAAGCCCTTGAAAGGTGTAGATGAAGCTTCTTCTGTAAAGACCCGGATGGATTCCGGATCCCTCTCGTAACCAGTAGAAGGAGTTTGTTCGACCTGCTCGTGTGACGTAAAAGACACAGACTTTCTTTATGTCTTTCTGTATTAGTTGGCCGAAACTTCTTTACCAAGAGGTGACAAGTGGTCTGCTCGACCTGCCCTCCCGCGTTAACCAAATATTGAATTCGTCATTTCCAGTCTTCTGGAAAACCTTCCTAAGATTTTGTTGCTGGGAGGGGCTCAAATGGGATGAGATTAAACTTCCGTCGGTGGTACATTAATCGATGGAACATTGGAACATAGTAGTGTCTTTCTTTCTCCCGATCTGCTTTCGGTTAAGTAATCTGTCACTATTCAAACCATTTCCTTTGTCGCTCATGCTTTGTAGCTTTGTAGCGGAACTCCGAATTGGATTGGAGATGCAAGCGAGGCAGGAATCAAAGTTCGTCCACCCCGTACTCATACCATGCTCTGAAAGCCGAAAGCTTAACTCCGGAAGACTACTTAGGTAGGTCTTTCATTCCCCAAAAATCCTCATTGGCTCTGATAGGTATGCCAACAGCTCTTTTTTTTAAACATGGATCAGAAATTCACTCGGGCAAGAAGAACAAAGAGTTTCAGGTTCAGGCCTTTCCGCCACAGGACTCATTTCTCAATCTCAAAAGACCAACACCACTATCTAGTGATATCCCTCCAGCCTACCTAACCGACCAACTCTCATATACGTGCATGATCCTTCCCGGGCAGGCTCTTTCGTATCTGCTGACCAAGGCTGAAACCTGAAGGCCCAACACCAATGATTTGGTAACTCATCTCGGGCCGCATACAAAGACCGAAAGACCAAAGCAAAGAGAAAGATACAGGATTGAACTGAGCTCGAGGCCCATCGGGAAGCTTGGATTGGATGGAGAAGGAAAATCCGTAAAAGAAGTGAAGTGGCCCGAAAGAAAGAAAGGACATTTGAAAGATAGAGAAGGGGTGCCTTAGCCTTAACCCGAAGGAGAGTGAAAAAAGTGTCTTCAGTATTCCATCTGTTTATTAGAAAAAGCGGAATCCAAGACGAATCTCCACATCAAGACGATTACGCGCATCGGAGAAGGCAAGTCTATTCACTTGTTTACTGTAGAGAGGTTAGCGCTAACTAGTGTTAGAGAGCTTGCTGGATGAGAGCAGATCTGGGATATCTGTAATATTACTATTACTACTGGGATAACTTTCATCGTTCTATCCAAGGACGGAGCTAGTAGTAGTTGAATAGGATTCGTGTGTGGGAGTATCAATTCTTTCAGACCCTCTCCAACCAGTCGTCAACACCTCTCTTTTTAGTTGCACTCTTTCAGCCAGCCCCTCTCGCTTTGGCTTTGAGGTGCGGATGTATTCCCTCTCGCTTTGAGGTGCGGATGTATATTGAACCAGTAGAGTAGTGCTTCTTGTGAAAAGAGCTCTCTTCCTTTGTAGAAGACCTATTTTCGGGGCTCTTTCCTCGCCATTTCTTGGAACTCCTGCGATTCCTATAGAGCACGACACCTACTCGATATCCTTTCTTTCCATTTCCTATCTAGTTGAAAGGTAGCCTTGCTCACTCACTTTCTTTCTTTTGAGTTCGAAAAGAGCTAATTCGAATCTCGATCTCTGGAATCGAAAGCAAGACCAACTCACTCAGAATGAATTATGCATGCGATGCTTCGCATATTGCATGAGAGGGAATGCCCTTTCTTGGCTACTGCAGTTGGAGGAAGACTCCATAGACACTTGGGATCAGTTGACTGAAGTTTTTCTACTTAGATTTATCCCTCAGCAGAGAAAAATGGAACTCCGATCATTCACAATTTTGAACAACAGGATGGAGAGCCATTCCATGATGCGTGGGAACGTTTTAAACAACTGTTGATTCAGTGTCCTCATCATCAGTTTCCCTTTAGTTTGATAGTATCAACTTTCTATGGGGGCTTATCTGTTAATAATCAAACTCTAGTTGATGCAGCCGCGGGTGCTTTCATTGGTGACAAGACAGCTTTTGAGCTCAAGAAGATATATGAGATGCTAGCAATGAATTCTCGTCAGAAGTCTGTAAGAGGAAAAAGAACCGGGATCTATGAGGCGAATCGGCATTCAAGCGTGGAAGCAAAGATGGATGAATTGACCAAGGCAATCAAAATGTTTATGAATCGTGAGGGTGGAAGTACTAGTAGAGAAGCTTGTGCTTACTGTGGCATGTATGGTCATAATTCTAATGCTTGCATGAATATCGAGCCACCCATGAATGAATATGAAGATGTCAACTACATGGGAGGATATATGGGTAGGCAACAAAAAAAAGTATGATCCTTTTTCCAACACCTATAATCCCGGAATGAGGAAGCACCCAAACTTCTCATGGGGGGAGCCTAATGCTAATAGGCCAATGGGACAACAAGGATATCAACAACAAAGGCCTCAAGTCCCTCCTCCACAAGAGAAAACAATCTGATGAATCTGTTATGGATTATTATTTGAAAGCATCTATTCTTGAACCAGCGGTAGCTAGCAATCTCGGGACTTCCCAATTTCCTTTGTCGTTGGGGCTCAAAATCTTCCTTGTTCGTTCCTAGGAACTCAGTAAATCTCGACCGTTTCGGGATTGGAGTAGTCCGCCATCACTTTGAACCAAGACAATGGTTTAGACCCTTCGTGCACCAGAAAGAACAGAATGAGGCATTTCCCTCGTCAAGCAATCCATTTAGGCTCCTTCCCTTCCACTGCATAGCTACGCTACCTGATTTCATATTTCAGGCTGGGTCTGTAATGGACCGTAAATTGGGCCTATCTCCTGAGCCAGTTGAAGATTTCCGAGCGGAAGGAGAGGGAAAGGCTGTAGAGGCGGCTTTTGACCGAATTATCCAATGATCTATTTTGATTGTTGTAAGCTGATTTGTTTTGAAGTTGCCTGATATGCTATGTGTAATTGACTCGATGTCGATGTTTAGTCAAAGGCTGGGTCTTTCTAATCACTTAACTCCTCCTCTGGAGTAAGATCGAGATCTTGAGTTCACCTGTCAGTCGCTGTAGTTTGCTCTTCCTTATCTGATATGCATGCTGCTTGGAGGAAGTCAACTTTCTGAATTCATTAGGTCGGTTGTCCCGCAAGTCTATATTCTCCTTTTTCTCTGTGCAGCTCGTTGATGTTGAATCTCTAAGAAAGAGAATGCCTTTGAGTTTAGTTTCTGCTTCTGCCTTAGGATTTGCTGATGAAGTAGCAGTTTCTCTACCTTTTGAGGGTTCTGGCGATTTCGTCAATTGAGTGAGATAGAATCAAGAATTTCTTAGAAATAAAAAGCGATTACCAATTGTGCCTTCCCATTTCCCTGGTTCAGGATGGAGATTGAGAGCCTCACTTTCAACTGATGGGGAACTTTAAATCTACCGCGAAATAGCAAAAAAAATTAGGATGATTTTCTAGTTGCACATGACTTGCGATCTTGCTTCGACTTGGTGATTCCACTTCTTTAGTACGATTCATTCTAGTACCTTTCTTCCTGTGAGGAGAGGATGAAGCTCCAGCTTCGCTCTTAGTTCAGCTCGGTAGAACGTGGGTCTCCAAAACCCTCTGTCGTAGGTTCAAATCCTACAGAGCGTGATATGGAGAGGAATTGCTGATGCTCATATCCCCGTAGAGAGTCGGATTCACAGTTCTGTTAGGTTCTTAGTAGCTACTCATTACACACAAGAAAGAGTGTAGGTTTCAGTTCAGTCTACGGTCTCGACACCGAAAGTCGGATATCACTGTATTCCCTGCTTTCCTCGGGAGTGAGAAGTGAATCAGGGACTTGCCATGGATACGAGTGAAACGAAGGCATAGTCGAACTAGCAGTAAGGGGCGAAGAGCTGCCTAAACTAAAGTAATATTGGGAAGGGTACCCAGGTGAGACGATAGTCGAATTGGCGAAAGAGCTGCCTAAACTAAAGTAATATTGGGAAGGGTACCCACTGGATAGGTGAGACGATAGTCGAATTGGCGCAGACGGTCTTCCTCAGGGATAGCGGATTCTCGTGCAAAAGCAAAGAGAGCTTGCAGGAAGCACTCTTGAAAATGGCAAGCAGCGGAATCGCAATAAAGCTAGGTATAGAGCCCAGTTAGTGAGAGTTCTTTTATTACAAGCCTGTTCCCTTCCAGACATTTTGAGTTCGCCCTTTTACATTTAGTCATTCTCTTTCGTTGGGATCTTTCCCGTGACGAACAATCTGGAAGGGTAATAAGTCAAACTCAATCAAACTCGGGCTCGGGCGAACGACCTGCTAACATACATTTCTGGAAAGGAAAGCGATCCGTAAACTAAACAAATACATCAGCTTAGCTAGGTAGGAGCTTGGGGATAAGAGTGTGGAGTGGAGTAATCCGCCTAGATTGGAGTTTCTTCATAAGATTCTCCTGCGTTTGGTTTGGCTGACGAAGACTTTCTTTTCTTTCTATCTTAATCTGAAGCGCAAGGGCTGTCTTGTCTTTCATTCATGGCATAAGGTTGGTTTGAGCGCTAACATCCGCTTTGTGAAGCTAGTCTCGCTGTTCTATGATATGGAAATCCCGGGTTGAGAACCATTTCAAAAAGTTCAAGAGTTGCTTTCCTTACTGAACACAAACAGAATCTCACGGAATAAGGAATTAGACCGCGAGGGAAAGACAGATAAATGATTTTAGGAAGATCGGGTGTGTAGCTATCAACTCTATAACTCGAATAGACGGAAAGCTACATGGCATTCATGCTTGAGAATATCGAAAGAAGAAAGCCAAAGTGCTCAAATCTATAAACTCAATATTACGTGCGTTAAATTGATCTCATCCCAAAAGGGGGGTTTGGTAAAGCTACATTACTCTATCTCCCTCTTTTCAAGGAATTATAACTGGCTAGGCTAGGCAAGGAAGCTCTCCTACAACTCGTGTCTCTGTTGAGTGAGTTCCGGACTGGATTACTTATTTTCGGGGGCTTCCAGGCGATGCTACGAATCCAGAAGAGAGAACTCAAACCCTTGGAGCTAGCTCTTAGCCAGCTATTCTATATTCCTCTCTCTTGCTACCAAATCTTGCGGTCTTGGTATTGCTAAAAAGCAGCAGCTGATTCTTGATAAAGAAAAGAGCTCCACCGTTGAGTTGATCTGAAGGATTCCCTTCTTACCCCGTCTATTTCGGATATATAAAACCCTAACCAATCCGGCTAACCCTACCGAGAATCTCTAACGATAAGACGATGTCCGAGCTACGAAGCGAAGGGAAAGAACAGCGACGAACAGCATTTCGAGGCGAAGAGGAACTATAATAGTACCGATAGGGGCTTTACTGGGGTATACTGAGTATAGCGGGCCCGAAGGGGGTGACTTGTATGGGTATACTGAGTATAGGTTGCGGCGAAGTCGCTGTAATATTGTAGTAGCTCCGCGGCGAAGAGTACGAATGTAGCTTCACCGATAGGCAGGTGACCTCTAGGCGAACAGGCGAAGTAAAAGCTACTCGAGCGAAAGCGAAGAGGAATGATTAAAGGCGAAGCGAAGAGGGGGGGGAATCAAGCTCCTTTCGAGTGACGTATTCAGAGGGTAAGATGTCAAATGAAGTAGATGACGTAGCATCGGACGAATGCCAGTTAGTTCTTCGTTAGGAGAGGAGGCGAGAGTGATTGCTAGACAGACTCACCCGGATATTAGCTAGTTCTTGGGGGATGGGGCTGAGTCCTTTCTTAGAAAAGATTGACGAAATATTGGCGAAATTGGTCAGCAAATGCAGTTGAAAGATGAAGCGAGAGGTACGACAGAAAGTAAATGATCGGCTTTTTTTTGTGGGAATGGGATTCGATTCCTCGAACCAAAGCAAGGGAGATGACTCTTCTTGTTGAGTACCCATCGGACGAAAGAGAAAGGCTTGACTAACCGGAATGAAACCGTTTTCATTTCAGGAGTTTGAGGCAGTTGCCTGTTCCGATCTAAGGGCATCTCATTAAAATACTAGTTGAGGTGGCATTGGCTAACCGGGCTAAGACAAGACCGAAAGGTTTGGAGTTGACCGGGTCTTTCACAAAGAGAAATTACACCTCACTAGTATTTATTTTGCAAAGGCATTTCGTGCCTCTTGGAGATAGAACCAAATCGTTGGCACTTGTCACAAGACTTTGCATAATGGTGGGCATCCTTAAACATGGCCAAAAGAATCCGCTTTGAAGCACTTTCGCGGCCGTCTTATCACCACCGAAGTGACCTCCATAGTCCGATGGCAATGCCGAAGAACATCTATGATGTCCTCATTGGGTATACATCGGCGAAGCATGCCATCCGGACATATTTTGAAGAGATACGGCTCATCCCATATGTAGGATCGCACATCATGCAAGAACTTTTTCCGTTGAGCCGAGGTCAAATCCGGAGGAAGGATCTTAGACACCAAGTAATTGGCGTAGTCCGCAAACCAAGGCATAGAAGACTTTGCCATAAAGAAGTTGCTCATCCGGGAAAGACTCTGAAATAGGAGTGGAATCAAGCACCGCATCTGTAGAAAGCCTAGAAAGATGATCCGCAACACAATTTTCGGAGCCTTTCTTATCCAAAATCTCCAAATCAAACTCTTGTAGTAGCAACACCCAACGAATCAATCTCGGCTTTGCTTCCTTCTTCGAGAACAAGTACTTAAGTGCCGAGTGATCTGTGTACCTTGGAACCAACCAAATAGGAGCGGAATTTCTCAAATGCAAAGACAACCGCAAGGAGCTCCTTTTCGGTAGTTGTGTAATTCATTTTGGCTTCATTCAACAATTTGCTAGCATAATAAATCACATGAAGCCGGTTCTCCTTCCTTTGCCCCCGCCCCGATAGCTACATCACTAGCATCACACATAATCTCAAAAGGCAAAGACCAATCCGGTGTAGTAACTATCGGTGCCGAGACTAGTTTCTCCTTTAGCAACTTCCATGCCTCCATGCACTCATCGGTGAACTCAAATGGGGCATCTTTTTCAAGGAGACTACAAAGAGGCTTAGTAATTTGAGAGAATCCTTGAATGAACCTTCGGTAGAAACCCGCATGACCCAGGAAACTTCGGACTTCCCTAACCGAGGTAGGTGGTTGCAACTTCTCAATGATTTCCACTTTGGCTCGATCAACCTCAATACCACGAGCCGAAATCTTGTGACCAAGAACAATCCCCTCTTGAACCATAAAATGGCACTTTTCCCAATTGAGAACCAAGTTAGTAGCCTCACAACGTGCAAGAACTTTCCCCAAATTGTCAAGACAATGATCAAAAGAATCACCAAACACTGAGAAATCGCCCATAAACACTTCGATGATGTCTTCAACCATGTCACTGAAGATTGCCATCATGAGTCTTTGAAATGTGGCGGGAGCATTGCACAAACCGAAAGGCATCCTCCGGAAAGCAAATGTGCCATAGGGGCAAGTGAAAGTGGTCTTCTCTTGGTCTTCCGGAGCTATAGCAATTTGATTGAATCCCGAATAACCATCCAAGAAGCAGAAGTCAGAGTGCCCGGCCAACCTATCCAACATTTGATCAAGGAAAGGAAGAGGGAAATGATCCTTGCGAGTTACCTTGTTGAGTTTTCGATAATCAATACAAACTCGCCATCCGGTAACAACCCTTGTCGGAATGAGTTCTTCGGATTCATTCTTTACAACTGTCTTCCCTCCTTTCTTCGGCACACATTGAACCGGACTAACCCACGAGCTATCGGAGTGCGGATAGATAATGCCATTGTCCAGCCACTTTCTTCTTTCTTTCTTCACTACCTCCTTCATGTTTGGATTCAATCTTCGTTGAGGCTCGATAGTGGGTTTTGCATCCTCCTCGATCAAAATCTTGTTTGTGCATACACAAGGAAGGGCTAATACCACGGATGTCGGCCAATGTCCACCCAATGGCTCTTTTATGCTCACGCAACACCCTTAACAACTTCTCTTCTTGAACCGGAGTGAGCTTCGAAGAGATAATAACCGGTAGAGTTTCATTCTCACCCAAGAAAGCATATTTTAGATGAGATGGAAGCTCCTTAAGTTCCAAGGTTGGTGGCTCTGATGGCTTGCCTCGGTTCCTGCATGGCTCTAATGGCAAGACCAAGTCTTTCTTAAGAAATTTAGGCATAAATGAAGGTAAAGCATCTAAATATGCAATGAACTCATTAAGATCAGAGATACTCACATTGCTCATGCCGGTGAGAGCACAACCGAGAGGATCCATGGTAGAATGTCCTGAAAAACCATCATACACAAGGTGATCCACAACATCAACTCGGAAACAATCATGTGACTCCCGAGGATATCAGCCTTAGCGATATCAAAAGTCACCTCTTGATCAAAGGCCTGCAATGGTTTGGTACCCTCCGAACACTTTATAGTAGCCTTGCTATGCTAAAGGAGTGGATTTCCCCTCTCTCGCTCATTCCTATCGCCCTTCTGCTTTCTTCTTTCAGAACTTCAGTGTGATAGTGGAGTTAAGGCGAATAGGCAGCTTGGGCGGACTCCTTCTCGCAGTGGTCGCGACGGTCTCATGTTCAAACTTTGGTAGTGGTCGCGACGGTGTCATCTTCAAACTTTGGTAAGAGCTGAAAATCTGTTCCAAGAGGGGCCGGATCTCTGAACATAAGGTGATAGAAGATTCCCATTGTCCAAGATTCCCATAACGGAAAGCTCAGGCGGGCTCTGAACCAACTCACTGCCGAAGCCCTCTTTCCGGTCTGAACCGTTAATGTGTCTTAACAGACGAAAAAGAGATATGAAAAAGTGGCGAAGGGGTGCGTAACGCGTGGGAATACTCGAGCGAAGCGAAATCAGAAAGTGGGGTAAAATTGCTTTAGCCATTGCCTTGAGATTGGACGCAAGAAGGAATAGAACTGTATCAGATAGAGGAGCGACTGACAAATTTTGGTGGTCTAAAAGTCATTAGTGCATTTGGTGAAAGAAGCCTTGCTCAATGGCCAGTTCAACCCGAGGAAACTGTTTAGAGATTTTTGAACGATTGTTTTCACTGCCGTATGGGTGAGAAGAACAAACTCGACACGGGAGCTTCTCGACCGGTGCATACCTGGGTGTCCGGCCCACCTCGAGTCATGGCACTACCATGCCGGCGTTCTCTCTTAGACGTGACATTGTGAGGAATAACCATTCATACCATTCTACTAGTTAAGGCGTAAGAAGGCTTTCCATTCGATGGAAAAGAAAGGGATGGATTACTCTATCTATGTATGGCGGGTTTAGGGCTGTCGCTGCCCAAGAAAAAACCTCTCTTCTCTTAATAAGCCCTTATTGCTTAAACACATTTCGTCGAGTAAGACAGCAAGCACAATCACGGTGGGAAAGAAAAGAAGGAAGGCCCGCTGCTATTTCGCATGGAAAAGAGAGACTCTTTCATCTTTTCTTTTTCTTATCTTGAGAGTTGTCACGATAGGAAGGAACCGTCATATGATTGAAAGCTTTTCTTCTGCCTACGGGAACGAACCCGACAATTCAGCACTCCGCGCCGAAGAAACTGTTGCTGCTCGCGGTGAAGCTAGGGATCAGAGATAGCTGAAGATTGAGCATAGCGAGATGCTTTTGAATCAGCTGCCGTAGACGAGAGAACTTCATTCACGGAATCAGTATCTACCACTTCTGTCGCTGACTCACGTTCAGTACTAAATATAAAGTAGGCTTGCTTCCGCTGAATGAATAAGAATAGGCTAATGCCACAGATCGCCTTCTTGGGAAAAAGCATCCCTTGGCTAGCTTTCTCTGCTTGAGAAAAGGAAAAAGAAAAGTCTTCCATGCCGCATGGGCGGATAAAAGGCAATCAGCTTAGTTAGTCAATTCTGACTTCTGACCTCGCGTCGGGGAGCGAGCGGGGCTTCTTTATTGAAAAAGAATGAAAAAGAGAATGGAACTCCCGGTTTCCTTTTCCCATCTTTCTAATGCCAGAAAAAAGGCTTTTCTGGCCTGGAAAGCAGGAATGGGTTTGCCCCTTTGCTCCTCCACTTCAAAAAAAAAGGAAGGAGTCCCGAGACGGGCTCGGGATTGGTTCTTTAATGTGCAGGTAGCCTAGGAGAAGTGGTCTCGCGAAGCCGGTCACCTACGGCTAAGAGAGAATGTTTTCTGTTTCAGATTGAATCGGCGTCAAGTTCAACAATCAGACTTGCCTTGCGGGGCCTACGAGTCGCAAAAAGATAGTTAGAAAGACTTAGTTCACGTGCACGAGAAGGGGAAGCCTTTCAATGGAAGAACTTTTCTGTAGGCTAGGTATACGCATAAAGCGATTCGAGCGAGAGCCAAAACGGGGGAGGCGAGAACAAGAAGCGGTCGTCGTCCGGCGGCCGTCTACACGGTGCGGCTGAGTCGGAGGTCTATGGACCAAACCACCAAAGGAAAAAGAGCTATACGGATTGCACTTACGCCCGGTTCACGAGGTTCTACCGGGCCCCATCATAGTCAAAAGAAGAGTTTGATCCTGGCTTGTGTAGCCTATGCGAAGCAAGCCCACACTGGCTCAGAAGGAACTTTGTTTTGTTGGAAAAACTATAGTTTACTTATTTTATTGTTGACCAACGGAAAGCATGGGAATCATTTTTCGTAACATTCTTTTTCTTCTCCTACGATATTTCTAGTTGGATGAAAAGAGCTTGGGTTGGCCTTTTAGAGCTTGGGTTGGCCTTTTAATGAACCATCCCCCCTAGGCTAACTTCTGTCTCCGGCTATTTGCTCTAGCCCGCATATCGCTATTCAAAGTAGTCCCCTATCGTCTTAGGGGCTAAGGCTAAGGTTGAATCTTCCTTTGGGTGCTATTCCTTCCTCCAGGGGTGAAGTTCCTAAATGGGATGCTAAAGAGATGTCTATGAGACTCACAATCATTGGCAAAGGTAGCTATTGCTTACTAGTCCTCTTCCTCTTACTGCTCTTTGTCGCTTAGCTTTCGATGTCCAATCGGTCCTTGCTTCTTAGCGCTCCGTGGGTCAACCAGGCTAGGTCCTCATCCTCAACCGCTACTTTTCTGATCTCATTGTGGAAGTACCGTGTAGAGACACGGCAACCTTATCTAAAATATTAGAAAATGCCTGGGCGGATATCCAATGTCTTGAATATAGTCGTCTAACGAAGCCAATGACTAGTTCGCACGATTTGTAAGAATAAGAATAAGAATTTGTCTACGACGATCGAGAAAGTAAGAATAGCCCAACCTGCGCTTTCACTCGACCGGGGATCCACCCATAGTCTCCCCTTTCTCTTGATTGCCATAAGCTCCGTTATGGTTCTTTCTTGCAGAACCTTACCTTAGTCTCAAGGCTTTCCTCTATTTTGCTTTCTAATTCACTCTTTTCCCAACCTTAGTTATTTTTTACTAAATCGTTATAGTTATATAAGTAGCATTTGGAAAGGCCATAAAGAGATTGCTAATAAGGGCATAACTAAAGCTGGTGGGAAGGACAATGCAAAGCAAGTAAGGGAGGTTAACACTGTGGTTTTTACCAGGGATAATAAAGAGAAGAAGACAAGTGGTGGTAGGAAAAAGGCAGCCCTTCATGATGTCACTAATATGCACTCGAATCCATTGGCATTACAGAGGATAAAACCATGGCTAATGTTCAGGTGGAAGGTGCTCAGAATGTTGTTAAGGAAGCTACTGGTGCTGGTGGAAAAGGGAAAGAGATTCAGGTTGATTCTACCCAAGCTGAGACTGCCACACTCAAGCCTAGCTGTTCTGATATTGCAGGGAAAGGAGACAATTCTGGTTATGGATTGAGGAGCTCTATGCCAGGTAATAGTTTTTCTTCTACTGGATATAATACAGTTGGTGTTAGTGGTGATAGTATGCAAGGTAGGAAGTTGATTACCCCCCTTGATAGGGGAAAATGTTGATAGCTAGCTGGAATGCGAGAGGGTTGAATGACCCTCCCAAACAAGTAGAGGTTCACAACCTGCTTGTTAATAATGGAGTGGTAGTGGTAGGCCTGTTGGAAACTAGAGTTAGAGAAAGGAATAAGGAGAAATTAAGGGATTGAAATTGCTGGATTGGGAGCTAATTACTACCTATGAACATGCTGAATTGGGGAGGATCTGGTTACTGTTTAAGGAGGGAGCTGTTGATGTTAGAATCTTGGAAACTAATAGTCAGTTTATTCATTGAAGTCTTTCTTCCAGATTTTATGATTGTTTGTGGACTGTGTGTTATGGTGCTAATGATATTGATAGTAGAGTTGAATTATGGAATAGTCTGAGGAGATTGAGTTGTGATGGTGATACTCCTTGGATGATACAAGGGGATTTTAATGCTTTGATGAATGATGAGGAGAGATTAGGCGGAGCTGATCTTGATGACAGACATAGAGCTGAGATGAGAGAATGTATTATAGAGGCAGAGCTGACTGAAATGAGAACCACAGTTTTATACCTGGACTAATAATCAAGCTGCTTCAGAGAGAATTTGGAGGAGGCTGGATAGGGTTTTCATTAATCTAAAATGGATTGAGCAGTATGGGGGTGCTTTTGCAGAAGCTCTACCTATGGGAATTTCATATCATTCTCCAATAATTGTGAGAGTTAAAGAATCTCTTAATACAGGTAGGAAAGCTTTCAGGTTTTTCAATCTGTGGGTTACTCATCCCAGGTTCAAACAGATTGTAAAGGATGGATGGAGCACAAGAGTGGAAGGTACTGCCATGTATCAACTGGTGCAAAACTCAAGGTTGTGAAGGCTGGTTTGAAGGATTTGAATAGGAAGGAATATGCCAATATCTCAGAGAGAGTACAAATCCGCAGGGAGCAAGTAGAGATTGTACAAAGGAATCTTCAGTCTGGTCCCTTCAATCAGATCTTATTAGATGAGGAGAGAGTTATGGTAGCTTACCTTCGAGACAACATGTTGCAGGAAGGAAGTTTTTACAGACAGAAATCTCGAATGTTATGGATTGATCTTGGTGATGCTAACACCTAATTCTTCCATAATTCTGTCAAACACAGGTGTAGTAAGAATAGTATTACCAGTATTCTTGATGACAATGGAACCAGAGTTACTGATATAGAAGGAATCCAGGAGGCAATGGTTGATTTTTATAGGAAGCTGCTTGGTCAAGAGAATAGACAAAGGAGAAGCATTGATCCTGTTGTTGTTACAGCTGGTCTAAAAGTGTTGGATGGTGACAGGGATGGTTTGCTTGCCCCAGTTTCTGCTGAAGAAGTTAGAATAGCTATGTATTCCATTGGGAATGATGATAAGGCACCAGGACCATCGGTGGGGATTTGATTCCTAGGGAGACCCGCTGCTTTCTCCTCTATCAAAGGAGTGATAAGTTCGGCTAGCTTCCCCTTCTGAGCCTGAACCGCCTCTGTGAAATGGGGGGCGCGGGAATAAAAAAAAAGCCCGCGGAAGTGGTTTGAGTTTGAATAAACTTGTTCCTCGAAAGTAGGAGGGAATGCCTCTGGCTCTCCCAACTGAGCTACTAGAGGAAAAATCCACTTCTCCCTCTGGAAGACGGTCTTTCCTGGCGACCGGACCTACACTTGGTAATTGATGAGTCACTTTTCTCTGATGCCTTAATCCTTTTAGTGTATCGGCCTTTCGGTTGTCTTTTTTCTTTCTCGCTGAATCCCCCCGCCCTATTCTAACAAAGACAAGCAAGATAGATACGATTGTAAAAAAGGAATCATTACCGTCGTCTTCCCCGAATCCTTCCGTAGTGGAGAAGAAAGAGAAAGTCACACTGCATAGGGTATCTTAATCCCGATTCCGATTTCTCGCAGATACTAGAATCAAGCCCTTTTCGAAAGAAAGAGTTTACGCGGGAAGAAGCGAAGTATAGTGAGTACGAAAAGACTCTGGAAAATGAGACTAATCCTTCTTCCAGAGAAGTGGAAGTTACTGAAGGAAGCCAGTTTCAGAACAAAGCCAGTGTGGTCACAAGTAAAAAGGGTAGGAAGAAGCCTTATCAGCAACTTAGAGTCATTACCGTCTACTATCCTAGTTATCTGCCCTACTATTCGATGGATGGCTACAGGCAAGAGTCAACTTGTAAGCGGATCCCATTGAATCAGCTCTTAGAGGAGGAATTCCAACAACAGGAAGAGGTTTACTCGGCTTACGCGCTCTCACCGATCAACGAGATGGCCCTTAATGGACAATGATAGGCAGACCAAGGATTTCGCAGTCTAAGCGTGCTTGCTTTGCGCACCGGCGCATTCCAATACGGACTACGAGTTTCCAACGACAGCTCTCTCGACTGAAATATCACCGGATAAAGCAGATAAAGCAAGCATTCTCTCATACGATATTATTATGCTTATAAAAAAAAGAAGAAAGCACTAATTCTAGCTAGGTGGGGATACCCGGTCTTTTCCACTTTCTCAGATTGACAGATTAGGCCGATCAGAGAATGCCATAGGTAATTCGAAGTCACACACGCAGTTGTGGGTGGTGGTCCACAGGAAATGAATGTCCACGCCAGCAAGAATCACTCTAACAACAATCTTCTCCTTAGACACGAAAATAGAAAGGTTCTGAAAGAAAGGCACTCAGACTAATAGCACTAATTCCATTCTGAAGCGAAGCAAGCCCTTTCATGTGCACAAGCCTTTGCTTTTAGCTCTGTCAAAGCGGTTATTCTAACAACAAGGAACTAAACGCTAGGCCTTTCTTAGTCCGATTCTTAGACTATGGATGCCTCCTCCTCTTCGCCCAAGGAAAGCTGACCAATCGGTCAAAGCTCAATCCCAACTGTCTCACTTAGAGCGCATTCATTCGTGAAAGCGCGTATGCCTATTCTATTGGATTAAGCGTTCAACAGGGAAGAAGAATTTTGAAAAGGGATCGCGGAGTCAGGTAGATCAAATACTTGTACATATCTCCTGGAACAAGAGTATCCCCTCACTCAAACTCATACCCATCCCGAGGTCTTAGCCGAGACTTGGCTTTACGCCCTTTGGTCTTTCTTTTCTCGTTTTTAGTAAAAAAAAGCCTCCGGGAAAAGTGAATTCGTCAACAAGGGCGTTCTAGATTGAATGACATCCTTCCAATATTCATTGCCTAATCTAATGGTCATCAAGCGATGGGAATCTCTTTGCCGATCGAGAAGTCCTTCCGCTGGCACCCCAGCCCATATCACTCCAAGATTTACTACTCTTATCATCAAGAACGCACGGATGTCATTGCTGGTGGTTGAGGTTCGATTAGCTACTTCCTGTAATTCTAAAATGAAGGAAATGTCCGACTTGCATGTCTGAATAAGGTCTTTCATTAAAGCAAGATGTACGCTATGAACAGAATAGGAAATTCAAACTCAGCACAGGAACCTAAGCCAACTACCAACGAGCTCACTATTGAAGTGAGAATCGAATGAATGCTTCGGAGGTACGAAGTGTGAGTGATTCTATAACGAATGAACGAAACGAGTGTTAGCGAGTAGTCAGTAGCTCGACAACGAGGAATCCTATCTTCGGTTGTCGCAGGTAATGATAGCTTTAGCTGCACATCCCGGGGAAGGGGCGAAAGAGCTGCCTAAACTAAAGTAATATTGGGAAGGGTACCCACTGGATAGGTGAGACGATAGTCGAATTGGCGAAAAGCCCGATTCCTCAGGCTAACCGAATACGAGTTGCTTTTTCATTTGAGCGTGCAGCCGCGCTAACGAGTTCAGTCAATTCCCTTCTCCCCCCGGCGGTTAGACCTGATCCACCTAAGAAAGCTAGCTTTCTGACCCGTTCCCTTTGCATAAGAGAAAGAGCTTCCATACTCGAGGCATAATACGTTTTTAGATGCATGGCATTGAAAAGATCTGCTCATTCTTTTCATAATTTGCTTGCTATTTTATATGCATTCCGGGTGCAGCAGAGGGAGAAAATCTTATTCAGAACCGGATCTCCTACTTCAAAGCTAAGCTCCATTACCTTAGTTATTTTGGTAAATCCAAGGCTGATGTGGTGGGCCCCTTCTTATCTAGCAATTCATTGTATTATATTCGAATCCTCACTTTATCGGATATACTCGGCAACAGTCATCTTCCTCGCTAAGGTTATGCTTTCGGTTAACAGTTTTGACTTCTTTTCAAGGGACTAGCTAACCGTTGATTCATATTCTATGTAGTCTTGTTCACCGATTATTAGCGGGTACGAGGGACCCATAAGAGCTCCGTCCCTCACTCCCGATCCAAGACCCTCAATTGAGCCCAGAACATGAAACTTCTCCATTACTGGTCGGCCTGGCATTATTAAAGAAAGTAGGTACGCTACTCGACCTAGTCTAGTCGACTTTTCTGTGGAGCCTGCGCTAAATGGCTCTTCGCTCCGCACCTCGTCCCGACCCACTCCCTTTACTCGAAAGGTCAATCTTCTTGCTTGATCAACTAAACTAGAATAGAAGTAGCGCAATCTGGTTCGATAGGCGGACGATGGGCGAAACCGAAGAGAAAAGAAAGAGAAGGAGCCGAAGAAAGAAAAAAAGAAAAGCCAAGCCAAGATAGAGTAGGAAGGAATAGGATAGGACTCCAATCCAACTGAAGCGGGAATAGATTCTTCAGTAAGAGTATATATAAAAGGAAGAAGAATGTGCCGGAGCTCTTTCTTAAGTAAAAAAGGAAAGGTGATCCAGGCGAGCATAGGGAGGAGAACCCACCTTAAAGTAGCGGACGAGAAGTAGTTCAGAGCGAGGAGCGAATGCAGTGACGCGCTCCAAAGTAGATCCAGAGTGAAATAAGAAAAATTAGAAAAAAAAGAATTAAAACACCTAAAAACATCAGCATATTTGAAAAATTCAAACAGTATAATCTTTCTCTCCCCCTCACTTTAAAAGAAGTCTCTAAAGATTTGTTTTCTTTAATATTTTAATTGATTCTTTCAAAATACTGCTGATGGGTTCGGGGATTCGAGTTCGTCAGGAAAGAGTTAAAGAGAGTCAGTCTTGGATAAGCGAGAAAGAACTCTTGGGGACGGGGGGAATAGCTTGATTAGTCTGCTTCGGACTTTATAATGCTTTAGGAAATGAAACCAGCTAGCTATAAATTACAGGGCATCTGACGATGGCTCCTTTTAAAGTGAGGGGGAGAGTTCATACAGGGCATCTGACGATGGCTCGACCGGAGTTCATTTCTCAAAAGTAGAAAATCCCTTTCGCCTAAACGGACTTGACTTAACCCATCAGCAGTATTTTGATTACTTATTTGGGAGTTTCTTTCAGTTTCTTTTTTCCCTCAAGATGGTATTTCGTTCGGGAGGCATTTCTTTCTCCCACTGCCTTGGATGGGACAAGACTGCCCTCTTCTCTATCACTGCCATTGGGAGCAGCCAACTGAGCTCACCTGGTCGTACGAAAGATCTCCCACCTAAAAAACCCATCAGCAGTATTTTCCTCTCCTCTAGTGTAGTGTCTTCGGCGAGCGATTCGCTCCTCTAACTATAAGGCTCATGTTCTGGGAAAAGGAGAGTACCTATAGGTTTGATGACATTCGGAAGTATATATATTTATTCATCAGGTAAAGGAGTTAACGAATTCGCTTTCATGAAATAAATGCATACCCAGCCCATCAGCAGTATTTGCCTATTTAGGGAATAAAAAAGAAACTGGTACAAGAAAGAGGATCTATATTTGAGTCATCTGCAGCGTAATGAAACCAGTTCAATAAAAAAAACCCTAACAAGCCA
>JBBMJZ010000082.1:372103-390956 GCA_037833815.1 Zingiber zerumbet | reverse complement strand
GACTGAATAGGGACGAGCAGAGCGACGTGGAGAGCGTAAGCGCAGTTTGACTCGACTTTTATAAAGTTGAATATAAGCTGCATCACCGACTGAGTTGGGTAGAGTTCATGGCCAACTTAATATAATCTAGTCTAGTCTCACATTGCCTTTGGGGAAAACTACGAGCAGCAAGAGGTCTACAATGGTGTACCATTTACTCTTTGACTTTCTTATATGATTATATGATTATATGAAACTCAAACTATTATGATTATATGATACTTTATAAAAGTCGAGTCAAAAAGTCAAATTAGGAATGATTCAAAAAGTCGAGTCAAAATTTAAGCAAGAGTCGAATATCTGAATCAGAATATGAGTGGTTATAGAAGATGATGAAATGAGGACTCCTTGAGTCTGAGTATCCTCGGATCTTTCATGAAATGTTGATCGAGAAAGTGCCGCCCAAATAAGCTTAGCCATGAGTGGACCGAGGTCCCGCGAAGCAGGTAAACGGTTGCCTAAGATCCTTTTTGCTAAAGCTCTGGAGTACACTTAAGATAAGATAAGGAGTTCAATTTCAGATCAAAAGATCAACTTAGCTATATGCTTAACACATGCAAATGTTACTCTATTGGGTCCCTACTCTCGGGCACCTGCTTTGGAATCTTATTTTAGAGGGATGCCATAGTAGAGTTAATTAGAAATCAAAAGATCATTCTTCTCTTTCTTTTCCCCTTGAGCGCTTGCAAATACTGCTGATGTTTTTAGGGCAACTCATTGAACACCTGATAGAGAGGGCGAGGGGTTCAAAATCTCAACTTATAAAATACTTACGAAAAGTCGAGTCATGAGAGTGAATGGCCCTAGCAGCCTCAGTAGGAGCATCCCTAGGAACAGTGTACTCGAAAGCAGCAGCTACAGTAGACTTCTTCCCTACATGAGCAGTACCAGTGTACTGTAAAGCCTTATTTACTCCGTATTTAGTTTAGTACCTTCTTTTTATAGTTTAGTACCTTCTTTTAAGTGAACAACTTGCGCTATCAAAAGAAGCTTTTTAAGTAGCTAAAAAGGAATCCTTAAAAGAGGAGCTGCTAAAAGAAATACGGCTATAGAAGAGTACACTGGGGCTACTGATGCTACTGAGGATACTACTACGGCTACTGAGTACACTGTTCCTACTGAAGCTACTGAGGCTAGGCATGCTCCGGCTACTGAGGATACTACTACGGCTACTGATGCTACTGTTCCCACTGGTGATGCCTTGGCAGGGACTGTTCCTAGGTAGGGTTGACACTACTGCTGCTGCAGTTGCTCCTCTTCCTGGGTACTCGGCTCTTGAAGTAGGGCACAAAAGAAAGTAGCTCTTCGCCTCTTGAGTCAACACCTTCGCCTTTTGAGTTTACTAAACGGGCACAACTTGGAGCTAAAGAGTCTTCCTCCTAAGCTGTACGAGAGACTTCCTAAACTAAAGAGGACACTGGTGCTCGACAAGGATACTAAATACGTTGCATACGGCCGTGACATCAGCAGAATTTTGTTCGCTCAGCCATTCACTTACTAGGGGTCCCGCGTTAGCCATGAACTTACTTTTAGGAAAAAAAAAATTGCGACAAAACATTAAAATTGGAAGAAACGGGACTCGTTATTAGGGGTAAAGCACAACCAGGAGCTACTGCGAAGGATAGTCAATCCGAAGCTAAAAGGCTCCTAGTATAATTCTTGCGAGCAACACTGGCAAGACTTAGTAGTGGCGAGTTTGTTATCAACTTAGTTGCGAGCAAAAAAGCCATAGTAAGACAGAAAAGCAACTAAGGAACATACTTCTACCATCATCAGAATTATACTCAACAAAGTAAAGCACTTTTAAAGTCGCTCAGAAGGAATCCTTAAAAGAAGAGCTGCTATGGCCGCTCCTCATCCTTTAACTACAAAAGCTGCAACTACTACTGTAGATGTAGAGAGAAGATACACTGCCGCTACTGCTTTAGAGTAGACTGGTGCTCAGGCTCTTGAAGCTACTACGGCTGCTGCTGCTGCTGATGCTTACTAGTAGACTGTTGCTCAGGCTAGTGTTGCTACTGAGGCTACTACAGCTAGGCATGCTCCGGATACTGAGGACACTACAGCTACTGAAGCTACTCTTAACTAGGGATGCTCCCACTACTGAGGACACTACAGCTACTGAGTACATTGGGGCTACTGAGGACATTGGGGCTACTGACTGCAGTTACTCGTACGAGGGGGGATAATGCTTTAGTCGCTCTTGCGGCTGCTGACCTTGATCCTTTCGAGTACACGTATTCATAACTCTTAAGTACACAACTGCTCGGCCACGAAAGATAATACTAGGCAAACGCACAAGACAAAATTCTGCTGATGTTAGGGGCGGAGAGCTGAACGAAGGGAAGAGGCGGAGAGCTGAACGAAGGGAAGAGGCGGAGAGCTGAACGAAGGGAAGAGGCGGAGAGCTGAACGAAGGGAAGAGGCGGAGAGCTGAACGAAGGGAAGGGGTATAATTCTTGCGAGCAACTCTTAAGCGAGCAATATAACAATAACTAAGAAATTTAGGGCAGGAGGAGATATTTATACCATCATCATAAGACTTGGCATTTGAAGCTTTTTTAGTCGCTTAAAAGTTCCTAAAGTCAAAAATGCTTCAAAAAAAGGTACTAAACTAAAGACTACTGCAGCGACTCTTGAGAAAGAAGTCAATACTGGGGCTACTATGACGGCTGAGAAAGAAGTCAATACTGGTGGGGCTACCATTACGGAAGCTACGGGGGCTAAACTGAATACGACTACTACCACTGGAGCTACTCTTGCTACTGCTACTATAGCTACAGTTACCAGGGATGTTGCTGCTAGGGTTGTTGCTCCTGCAGTTACCATTGAGAGGGCTGCTGCTTTCGAGTCTGTTCCTACTGCTGCTACTGAGGCTACTGGGGCTGCTGGTGCAGTTACTCGTACTAGTGGGGATGCTGCTAGAGTGACTAGGGATGCCGCCTTGAGAGCTGTATCCTGGGCTTTCGAGTTCACTAAACGAAACGGGTACAACAACCAGGAACCAGGAGCTACTCCAAATTCAAACACTGGGTTTCGAGTTCACTAAACGGGTACAACACAACCAGGAACCAGGAGCTACTGCGAAGGATCCTCAATCCAAAGCAAAAGGTTGCTAGTATAATTCTTGCGAGCAACAAAGCTAAAGGGCGTTATTCGATTATTTGGGAGTGAGTCTCCGTTGCGAGCAAAATAACAAGGAGTAATTAATTTATTCTATAGGAAGTCCTTATACCCATCATCCGAATCATACCTCTCATAGGTGGAACTTTGAGTAGCGAAATTAGTTTACTTAAAGAAGGGGCCTAAAGTCAATACTCCTATAGAAGAGTACACTCCTCTAAAAAAGTGGATACGTGCGGCTAAAGTAGATACGAGCGGCTACTGCTGAAGCTACTACTCCGGCTGAGGCTACACAGGCTGCTACTACTGAAGCGTATACTCCGGCTGCTGCTGAGGCTGCTGAGGCGGAGGCTACCTAGGCCGCTACTATTCCTACAATAATAGATAGAGGAGTAGACTGGAGCTATTCCTACTGAGTACACAGCTGCTACTGTTGAGGATTTCGAGTTGACTAAACGGGCACAACGAGGACACAGGTGCTCGGACCTAAAAGGGAAATACTACGCATACAGGCGAAAGAAAATTCTGCTGATGTCTTTTTAGCCGTTGCGAGCAATACAACAGGAGTAACAATAAAGAAAATAATATATTACATACTTCCCATCATCAGAATTAGACTTAACAAAAGAAGCTGGTAATAAAGTAGCTCAAAAGGAATCCTTATTAAAAGAGTACCTAAAATAATAATAATAATAAAAAATAAGGAGATAGAGTATAATAGGGCTCCTCCAGAGACTACTACTGCGGCTACTACTGATGAGGCGGCTACTGTAGCTGCTGCTTTCGAGGACACTGCTGCTACTGAGGCGGATGCGGATACTGTAGCTAGGCAGGCTGCCGCGGCTCATGATTATACTACTAGGTAGGGCTCTACTGAGTCTCTACTGGAGCTACTGAGGCGAATCTTGTTGCTAGGGGGGATCCTACTAAGTAGGGGGGGATACTGAGTACAATAGGGATACTGCAGTTACTCGTACTAGGGTTGCTCCTGACCTTGAGGCGATCTTAGGGCTCCTACTCTCTACGCTTTTTCGAGTCCACGTATTCCTAAACTATCTGTATTCCTAAACTATCTGTATTCCTAAACTAGACGTATTCCTAAACTAGAGAGTACACAAGCGCTCCTCTGCTTTGGATCCTCAATCCTTCGCAAAAAGGTTGCTACTCAGGGAAAGAGTATAGAGCAACTCAGTTGCGAGCAATATAACAATAACTAAGAAATTGAGGAACTAAAGACATACTTCTACCCGAATCAGTAGACCTATTAGCAGAAGCTTCAAATCCGCCTTCAAAGGAGCAGCTACTATAGTGGCTTGAATAAAAGCCGCTACCGAGATCAAAAAAGAGACTACTGCTGCTAGCGATGCGGCTACTGGTCCTACTGGTACTACTGAAGCTATGGATGCTCCGGCTAGTCAGGCGTATACTAGTACAACATAGGCTACTGAGTACAATGTGGCTACTGAAGCTACTGATGAGGCTATGGATGCTCCGGCCGATCAGGCGTATACTACTAGGGCGGCTACTGATGCGACTGTTCCTACTGGTGAGGCCTTGGCAGTTCCAGGTTGGTACTGGGTAGGGTTGCTACTACTCTTGTCTTGCAGTTGCTCCTCTGGATCGGTCGTCGGCTCTGGAGGCGGTAAGAAAAGTTGCTCTTCGGCTTTTGAGTTGAGGACTTCCCTTGGGGTTCTGACTATTTACATCAAATACTTAACATATGTGGGTTCCCCATCAAATACTTAACATGTGGAGGTGTGCCCCCTGTTGTAAGGGGTCTTGGCTCACCTTGTGTTCAACCGAAGGAACGAACCAAGGACGGGCAAGCACAATACAACTTGGAGCTACTGCTTTGGATCCTCAATCCTTCGCAAAAGGGAGCTACTCAGGAAAAGAGTTGCGAGCAACAAGGCCGAAAGAAAATTCTGCTGATGTTAGGGGCGGAGAGCTGAACGAAGGGAAGAGGCGGAGAGCTGAACGAAGGGAAGAGGCGGAGAGCTGAACGAAGGGAAGGGGGTATATCTTTTGTAGAACTTAGTTGCGAGCAATATCACAAGGATTTATACTAGGTAATTCAAGATAAATACTTATACCCCGAACTTGAAGCTGAAGCTAAAGTTCCTGCAAAACTTACAAAACGTAAAGTTCCTGCAAAACTCATCAAACTAAATAATACGGATACTACGGATACAGAGTAGACTGTGGCTACTATTGCTGCTCGAGAGTAGATACTACTGCTCCTACTGAAGCTATTGTTGCTGCTATTGCTCTAGAAGAGTCCAATGTAGCTAGGGCTGCTGCTGTTGAGGCTTTCCAGTACACTCGGGCTATACTAGTGTTGCTGAGGCGGGCTACTCTTCTTGCTGAGGCCAGTAGTCAGGCTCCTTCCCACAGTTACTGGGGCTACTGTTGCTACTGCTGAGGCTATCGAGTCCAAAAGTGGGTCCTATTCTTGCAGTTACTGGGGTTAGGGTCTTCCTGCTTGAGTTCCTCCTGCGGCTGCTACTGTTGACGCTTTCGAGTCCACGTATTCATAACTCTTAAGTTCGGGGTACAAAACACAATTCGAGTTCACTAAACGGGTACAAAACAGAACTTGGAGCTACTGCTTTGGATCGTAAATCCTTCGCAAAAAGGTTGCAATTCTGCTGATGTGTTTTTGGGGATCGCTTGCGAGCAACTCTTAAGCGAGCAATATCACAATAACTAAGAAATTTATTCCGTAGTAAGTACTTCTACCCGTAAGGGAATGGCTGAGCTCCATGTTAGCGTTCTTGAAGCTGAATTATACTTCTCAAAAGAAGGACTTTTAAAGGATTTAAATTCTTTGATAAAAAAATTTAAATGATTTGATAAAAGCGAATTTAAAAGAAAAAGTACTATTTAAAAAAAGCTTTTAGGGATCCTATTCCTATTACTTTAAGAATAAAAAGAATAAAAGCGGCTACCGAGAAAGCTACTCCGGCTACTCCGGCTACTGCGGCTACTGAAGCGGATGAAGCTACTACTACAGATACTGAAGCGGATGAAGCTATTGCTGCTGCTAGAGAGGCCGCTGTACACATCCTTGAGAGTACAATTTACAAGGTATGTCGCTAGTGCGTACACTGGGGCTGACGCTCCTGGTGGGGGACTCTTCCTACTTCTTCCTACTGTAGAATCTGTTGTTACTTTTACACAGGTGCTAGTCCTTGGGGCAGTTGCTCCTTGGGTACTCGGGTAGGGAACAAGTAGCTCTTCGGCTTAGGAGTTCTGACAAAGTACATCAAATACTTAACATATGGAGGTACATCAAATACTTAACATGTAGAGGTGTGCCCCACTTAACATGTAGAGGTGTGACCATGGTTGTAAGGGTTCTTAACCCTCCTTTTGTTTCCGTCCTTCGGTTTCAACTATAGGAAGGAAAGGCAGGCTAAAGGAAAGGTACAGTTAGTACAACACGAGGACAGACAGAACACGAGGACAGACAGAAAGGAGGGACCACGCGACACGAAATGAAATAAAGTGAGGAGAGAAGTTCCCTAAGTACAAAGTAGGGTATACAGAGAGCACAGGGTAAAAAACTAATTAGAGGGCAATTCTGCTGATGCGCGAGGCGCGAGAAAACTTAGGTTCGAGGTAACGCGGGACCCCTAAAAAGACATCATATGAATTTGAAGTCAATGGCCAAAGATACTACAGTATAAATTAAAATGGTGTGCACACCCCCCTAAAAAGACATCATATGAATTTTTACCGGTTGCTAGCCCTAAAAAGACATCATATGAATTTTATTTGAAAAAGTTTATGCATTTGATAAAAGCGAATTTGCACTTTCACTGAATCTGGATTTGCCTAAGGCAGAGTTCCTTTAGTTCTCCCAAGTTGATCTAAATTTGATTTGATAAAAGCGAATTTGAAAAGACCTATGAACACTCACCATATTAGTACTACTAGCCGCCCCATACAGTAACTTGAAAACAGCTACAGAGGAAACTGCCTCACTTAGTTGAAGAGCTTCATCAGCCGTACCCCCTACAGTAGCTCGCATGTATAAGAACTATCCCCCGTACGACCCGCTAAGTAGTTGCTTCCTTTATGGTCCCACTGACTTTACTACTTTAGGTACCACTACTAGATATAAGAGCTCTAGCAGCTGTAGCTACGTAGTACTAGGTTTAATGTATGCCGGCCATCATAGCAGCCCTTTTCATTCTGATTTCTATAGTTGTAGCCATGGTTGTTCCTATTTTAGTTCCAGCCACAGCTTCAGCTTCCGCTTCAGAAGCTTCAGCTTACGCCTCTGGTGGATATATTTAATATGAGTTCTTTAGTAACAGTCAATGGGATTTCCCCTCTAGGTAGATAGTAGTCTAGTTCACTCTTTCCTCTCGTATGTCTCCGCTCGGGGATAGTTATAGTGTGAGTGTTTTACCCGTTTAGTGAGCCCGGGAATCCCCGGTGGGGGGAGTGAAGTTATCCTGAGGTTTGCGCCTGGTTTAACCATGGTCTCCCTACCTCGCTCTAGTAACTGGATGAGCAGCCAACAGCTTCATAAGAGCCGGCAGCCATATAAGTTCCTTAAGTGTTTGTTCTACGTCGTCCCTTGTTGTTCCCCCGGTCCCTCTAAGGTACCTCTATTATTCTTATACTAGCCACCACCACACTCATAGTAGTTGTAGTTTTCTGTATGCCCATAGTAGCCGCCGTACTCATCATTTTAATTCTGATTTTTCCTATGGCTATTTTAGATACAGCTTTGGTTTTCGCTTCAGCTTCTGAAGCCTCAGCTTCCGCTTCAGCCCCTGGTGGGTATACGGAGTAGTATTTCTTTATGGCCTACCCTTATGTCTTCCCCTCTAGGTAGATAGTAGTCTAGTTCACTCTTTCCTCTCGTATGTCTCCGCTCGGGGATAGATCTATTGTCTGTTTATTGAGAACCCCAGTTGGTTTGTAGTGTAGGGCCTTAAGTTCTCCTTGCGTGAGGTTTAGCCATAGTATACGTAGCAGCCTCCATAGCTACAGTAACTGCCTAAGCAGCCTACTCGTACTTGAACAGCTTATACAGCCATAAGGAAGATAAGTCCGGAAGCCATAGCCATATAAGTGCCTTAAGTGTGAGTTCTACCGGTACTAGCTATTCTGTAGTGGTTTTTAGGTCTAGCCATAGTAGCCATCCCACTAGCCTTCATAGCCTCTCTCATAGTGCTTGTAATTGTCATTCTGATTTTCATTATTCTTTCTCTAGTTGCTCCTTTAGTTCCAGCTTCAGCTTCAGAAGCTTCAGCTTCCGCTTCTGGTGATTGTATGCCCGTAAGGTCTTATTTATTACCTTGCTATGGTCTTTTCCCCTCTCCCGTTGGTCGAGCCCTATCCAGGAATACCCTCGGGGTGCGTGGTTATTAGAAATCTTTATGTTTATGTCCTTTCTATTGTCTCCCCTCTCCCAAAGCAACACCCAAAAAACCATCATATGTATTTTATGGCTTTGAGGCCATGAAATTCCGCTGATGTTAGGGGGTCTGGTCGAGCTCTATCGAGGATACCCTCGGGGATAGAGTCTATTAGCTCTTTCTTGAGGTAACCCCCGTAGGGCCACCAAGAGTTTCGGGCCCTAATCTATCTTTGCGTGACACATTAGATTTCAGCCTAGTATCCCTAGCCACATCCCCTGCTCCCGTAACTTCCTCAGCTACATGCCTGAGCCGCCTACTCCTACTGGAACAGCTTCCACAGCCGTAAGCCCGGTAAGTGTATGGAAGTCGTGTGTTGGTCTACTACGTCGTACTTAGTTCCCACGTTACTAGCTATAAGAAGAAGGGTACTACTAGCTCTACCAGCCACTGGGTGTATAATAGTACTAGCCATAGCGCGTCTTTTAATTGTCATTCTCATTCTGATTAGTCTTAGTATTTCTTCTGTTGTAGCTTTAGCTCCAGCTGCAGTAGTAGCTTCAGCTTCAGCTGCTTCAGCCTCCGCTTCTTATGCTGGCGGGTGTATACGGAATATGAGTTATTTAGTACCCATATATGGGGTTTTCCAATCGACTAGCGTCTCCCCTTATATTCTAATACTTCACTTCCCAAATATTACTGATGTTTTTTATTAGGCAGCTCTTCGCCACTTCCCAAATATTACTGATGTTTTTTATTAGGCAGCTCTTCGCCCCTTACGTTCAGCTCTACGCCAATCGACTATCGTCTCCCCTTATAGGATAAGCCTCGGGGATAGTCTTTTATACGTGAGTGGTTGATCCCTTTAGGCACCCCCGGCTGGAGGGAGTTATGTGATCTTTGTCTTTGCGTGAGGTGTTTAACCATAGTAGCCGTAGCCTCCCTAGTAGCCGCATCCATAGCAACAGTAGTACCAGCTCCAGTAAATGACTCACGTACTTAGTTCAACGTTCAACAGCTTCGGTAACTAGAACCCCAGTAAGTAGAGTAGCTCCACACTGTAACTCTCCACCCGACCCGGGCATTAGCTTCTTTGTACACCCCCATAGTAGTTATTACTTTTAGGTACCATACTCCAGCTGTACTAGCTCCGTACTAGGTTATGGCCACAACTACTCCAGTACTAGCTGCTGTACTAGTACTAGCTTTTCTGTAGTATGTTTTGTGTCTTGCCATCATAGTAGTGCTTCCCCTCATTCTGATTTCTCTAGTAGCAGCTTTAGTTGCAGCTGTTGTTGTAGCTTCAGCTGCTGCAGCTTCAGCCTCTGGGGTTGTATGCGTTGGTAGTATTTTTATCTGTCGCTTCAATGGTCCCCTCTAGGTAGATTTGAGTTGATTTCTTTCCTGCCTCTCGTATGTCTCCGCTCGGGGAGAGATCTTTTGTGTGTTCTGTTGCTGGCCCAGGCTGCCTAGGGAAGTTCTGGTTTTGAAGTCCTGCATACGTCCTAGCTTTGGGACCTTTAAGTACCTGGCCAAGGAACAACCAGTACCGGGGACAAGGACAACTAGACAAGGACAACCCGTGCCGTAGCATAAGTCTCTTATGGATGGATGCTTTACAGCTGCCACAGCCGCGACATATCCTTAACTCGAAAGGAGCAAGATAAGTCAGAACTCAAAGAGCCCCAGTAGTAGCCGTAGTAGCAACAATAGCTTCATCCGCTTCATCCGCTTCATCCGCAGCATTCGCCTCGGTAGCCGTATTGACTTTAGTAACAACAGTGGTATCTGTAATAGTAGCCTCGGTAGCCGTAGTCGCATCATATGTCTTGACTTTATAAGATTTATAAGAGTAGGAGCTATACTATCAACACCAGTAGTAGCAGCTTTTGCAAGGGCTGGATTTACTGTAGTAGTACCTTTTTAAGCCATATATTCTAATTTAAGTAGTAAGTGTTAGAATATCCCCAAATGTACTCTTTTTTTTTTAAGTAAAGGCCGCTTGAAAGTCTGGAGCTTGAAAGGCAAAGGCAGCTTCCAATTCTTGGGTAAGGGTTTCCTTAGTCGCTTTTCTTAATTTCCTCTGATGACATTGCTCGCAAGGAGTTGCTCGCAACCTTAAGTAAGTTTAAGTGCCAGTAAGTTTAAGTGTCTAAGTTGTATTGTACATATCCCTAGTGTTCGGACCCCCCCGGAGGGGGGCAGGGGGGAGGTAGGTAAGTAATCGTTGCGTTTGATTTCCCCTTTAGGGCTTGCGTACGGCAGCCTCAAGTGGAGACTCAAACTTCGTTCTAGCGCGTGTTTGCCTATAGAAGAATTGTTTTTGTGCGTTGGCCCCGGTCCCTCATTTGTGAGTTCGGGAAGTCCCTTCGCTAGCTCCTTGGAGTTTGCACGCAAGGCCGGTCAAAACCCGAGTACGGTCAAAACCGCAGGAACTCCTCTATCTGCCCCTTGGCAACCAGTGGCACCAGCCCTAGCCCCAGTGGCCCGAGTCAGTTCAGTGGCATCCGTAGTCAGAGTGTGAGCAGCTGCATCCCTAGGATGAGTGTCCTCAGTAGCTCCATTGTCCTCAGTGTGTACAGTTGCCTCTCAGTGTGAGCATCCCTTCCTTGTAGTAGCTCCAGTGTACTCTGTAACGCACCTTTAGCTACTGCTACTTTTTTAAAGGAGCAGTAGGAACTCTTTTAAGTGAGCAAGTGCGACTAAAAGTGATTCTGATGACAAGTATAATGATGTTGATAGGTCTAATTCTTCTTCTTCTGATGGAAGTATGTCCTTAGTTCCGGTATTTCTGACTCCTGTTGTATTGTTCGCAAGCGAGTTGCTCGCAACAGAAAGATAAGGCGTGACGCGTTAGGGTATGATGAGTGAGGCGTGCGTGGCGTTGACTAAGCGGGCGCTGACTCAAAAGCCGAAGGTGCTGAAGCGGAAGACAAAATTCTGCTGATGTTAGGGGTGCCCTCCTTCAACATCCGAGTACCCCCTTCTAAGGGTGCTCTTTCCTTGTGCCCGAGTACATAGTATATAATTACAACCCAGCCTCCAAAGGCGAGGAGTGCTGATGCCTAAACTACTAACTCAGAAGCCGAAGCCCCTGATTACCTCAAGAGGCGAGGGTGCCTACTCAGAAGCCTAAGCCGAAGGTGCTGACTCAAAAGCCTAGGCCAGCAATAGAGTAGGAAAAGCAGTATCGACTTGAGCCCCAACTGCTACTGCTACTTTAGCCGCAACTGCAACTGCTGGATCTAGTTTAGCCGCAACTGCCCCAGCTACTTTATGAACAACTGCGGGATCGACATCCCTATTAAAAGCAGGATCTAGTGTAGCCGCACCTGCGGGATCGACTTTAGCCCCAGGATCTACTTTAACTTTAGGAGCCCCGTAGGGTTTTTTTTAAGGAGCAACTGTACCATCCCTAACTTTTAAATCTGCAACTGCCCCAGCTACTTGAGCCCCAAAAGCAGGATCAGAGGATTCTACTGAAGCCTCAACTGCCCCACCCGAGTCTACTTTCTTTAGGAACTCTTTTTTCAAGCAACATAAGATTTCTGAGGTGTGAGGTTCAAAAGCCCCGACTTGATCTATTTTTGTAGTAGCATACATAGGTTTTGTAGGAACATAGGATTATCCCTTGAGGAACTGGTGCCCCTCAAGAGGTTTTAAAAGCCCTACCTGAGTTTGAGAGCCCCAAGGGGTAGGAGTCTTCTAGTTGAGGAAAGAGTTTTGCATCAGTAGAGGATTTAGGAACTGTTCCAACAGAAGCCCCAACTGCTACAGCTACTTTAGCCCCAAGGGCAACAGCTACTTTTTCAACTGCGGTAGTAGCAACCCTAGGAGCGGGAACTGCCCCAGCCGCCCTAGCGACTTGTGAAGCCCCACCGTAGTCTCCTTTATCTACTTTTTAAGCCGCAACTGAGGAAGCCCCTACTGGGTATACTTTTGTAGGAAGGGATTTCTCTACTTTTGCGGGAGCAGTGGATGAGACTTTAGGAACTCCTTTTGCGTCACCGTAGGATTCTACTTTATCTGGATCTACTGTAGCGGAGTCTTATACTTTAGGAGCACCTGTACCATCCCCCTAGGAATATTATACTTTAGTAGCAACTGCCCTACCGGATTCATGAGCAACTTGCCCTATCTGATTCAGTGGAAACTTCCCTACCGGATTCCGAAGTGCGAGCAAAAGCCTTGACTTTATCTGCAGCCCTGCCTGGATATACTTTTGAGTACCTAGTTGCCCTAAGAAAGCAAGGAATGTCTTCTACTGAAGCTGCCCCATAGGATTATTATGAAGCCCTTTTTACCTGAGGAGCAACTGGCACCAGCCCCGAATTTCTCTACTTTTTTAGGAACAGATGCGGTATTGGATTCCTCTACTTTTTTAGGAACTAATTTATAGTGTGTAAGTTGTGCATCCTTATGTGAGTAACCCCCGGAGGGGGGCAGGGTGTAGGTAGGCCGGTAATTCGTTGCGTTAGGTATCCCTTAATGGCTTTCGTACGAATCCCTAATGGGAGGCTCAAACAAAGTTCTAGCGCGTGTTTGCGTATATCAAAATACTTTTTCGAGTTGGGGCTGTGCCCCGATTTGTGCGTTCCTTGATTTTCCTTGTAGTTGAAACCCCAGGAGCTGTGTACATGGAGTTTATAAGCTAGGAGTGCATTACTGGTCAAACTCAAAAGCCCGAACTCGAACTCGAAACCCTGTTTTGCATTTGTCGTTCCTCTATCTCGCAACCGCCTCCGTCGTTCCTTGGTGTGGGCAGTTGCGGCGCAAGGCGAACAAGTCAGGCTAGGATAAGGTAAGCCGGCAGAGGCCAGGACAGCCCCAAAGGCATATGCCTGGTGAAGGACAACTACTCACTATCAGCATCCCTAGCGACAGTTGCCTCACGAGCGGGAACGGCAGTACTTACAAAAGCAACAGACCTCGAGTGAGAAGTATGCTCATGATTGTAGCGTAAGCAACTGTACCAGCCGCAGAAGATTCTTCAGTGGGAGGTTTGTTCAAAGGCCTTGACTTAAGCTACTGAGTCAGCATAGGAGGATTATACTGAAGCTGCATAGGAGGATTATACTGAAGCTGCTGCCCTGGAGGGTTCCACTGAAGCCCCAAGGGATTCTCCTTTAGCGCCAAAAGCGGGAAAGACTTTTTAAAGTAAGGAAGCAACAGCGGTAGTAGCTACCCTAGTAATGGGAACTGCCCTAGCTAATCAGCCCCAAAGGAGTATTATACAGAAAACTATACCCCACCTGCCCTATCCCTACCGGATTATGAGAGGAAGAACTTTTCAAGTAGAGGATTTAGGCACTACTATAACAGCCGACCCAAAGGCAGCTGCCCCAACTGAAGGATCGACTTTATCCCTACCTTTTTTAAAAGGAGCGTATGATTAGCCTCACCCGAAGCGAAGCAACTCAAAGGGAAGCAACACCAGCAACTGCCCCAGCTGCCCCAAAAGAAGGAAAGACTTTTTCAAGCAACGGATGCATTAGTATCTACTTTAGTAGCAGGAACTACTTTAGCCTCACTAGCTGAGTCTCCTTTAGCTACTTTAGGAGCCCTGACTTGAGCTCCTTTAGGTGCGGGAGCAGAGTTAGTAACAACTTGTGCATCAGCGTAGGAATCTACTGAAGCTAGGGATTCTCTTTTAGGTGCTTCTGTTGCTTCCGTTGGTGCTCCTTAAGTTGCTTCTGTTGCTGCTGGGATAGTTGCTCCTTTAGTTGCTTCTGTTGAACCTCTCACTTCAGAATAAGCAGTTGCTTGAAAAGTAGTTCCTAAAGGAGAATCCTCCGTTGATGCAAAAGTTGGGGCTAAAGTCGATGCTGCTAAAGTCGATCCTGCTTTTCCTAGGGTTGCTGGGTCCTCGGCTCTTGCAGTTACTGTTCCTAGGGCTCTTGCAGTTCCTGTTGCTAGGGTTGCTCTGCCCTTTGAGTAAAGGAGGGTACAGTTAGTACACACAGACGAAGGAAAGGCACCAAACCAAAGGGGAAAGGTACTCAAGGACTCAGTTGGGGCTAAAGTAGAAGAATCCTCTGGGGCTAAAGTAGACTACCTTCGGGCTAGGGCAGTTGGGGATGGGGCAGTAGTTCCTGATGCAAAAGTAGTTCCTACTGTAGACTCAGTTGGGGCGTCAAAAGTCGGGGCTAAAGTAGAATCAGTTGTTGCTTTTATAGTTGCTGGTGTTGCTGCCTTTGGAGTTGCTTTAGTAAATGCTAAAGAGCTGGCACTTCGGGCTCCGCAGTTGCTCCTTTGGAAGTTGCTTCGGGTGATGTTCCTAAAGCCTAAAAAGACATCAGCAGAATTTTCATCCTCTGGTGATGCTAAAGTAGTTCCTAAAGTAGATAAATTTGCTACTGAAAAAGTAGTTCCTAAAGTCTCATCCTACGTTGATGCAAAAGTAGATCAAGGAGACTCAGTTGGGGCTTCAAAAGTAGATGTAGATAAAGTCAAGGCTTTGAAACCCAGCACTTCAGAATCAGTTGGGGCTGCTAAAGTAGTTCCTCAAGTAGAAGACTCCGGTGCTGCTTCAGTTGGGGCTAAAGTAGATGCTGCTTCTTTTTATAAGCCGAGGGATGCTGAGTTCAAGTAGTTAGTAATAATCTAGTCTTCGCCTGTTGAAGTTGATCCGGGGCTTCGGATGGTGGAGTTCCTAGTCTTCCGACTGTTCCTAGGGTTGCTACTGTTCCCGTTGGGGCTCCTTAAGTAGTTGATGCTGATGATGCTCCATACGTACTGCTTTTGATCCTGCTTTTAGAGTAGATGTTGGGGCTGCTGTTGGTGTTGCAGCTTTCGAGTCTTCCACTGGTGCAACTGTTGGGGGTCAGTACAGTAGGGCTCCCGCTGTTAGTGAGTACATTGGGGCTGCTCTTGGAGTTCCTATAGTGACTCCTTTGGAGTAAAGGAGTTCATACTTAGCAGGCTACTGAAGAGGGCTAAAGGAAAGCACCCGGGGTCCGCGCCTTTTGAGTTGATACGGGGGTAGGAGTTGATCCCAGGGTCTTAGACTTTGCAGTAGGGCGTTAGCTACGCCACTTTGGAGTTGGTACTGAATGAAGTAAACTTTTTTCAAATACTCGCACACGCACGACACTCACGCAAAATTGGAATACCTCATTTAGACTTTTAGAGCAACTCGGTTGCGAGCAATACAGACAGCAGGAACAAACTATGGAATAGAGTAAATACTCATATCAAAATCATTAGACCTAACACTTCAGACTTCAAATAAGATTTGAAAAGGAGCTTGGGAGGCTTTTGCAAAGAAGGGACTACTCTTACCACTCTTCCTAGGGATAGGGATAATACTAGGGCTGCTACTCTTCCTATTGAAAGCTTATGGTGCTGACTTCATAGTTGCTACTGGTCCCACTGGTGCTGTAGAGTACAGAGTAGTACTGCTGACGCTTTTGAGTAGACTGCTGCTCCTGATAATGCTTTCGAGTAGACTACGTATACTACTACTACGGCTCTTGAGTAATTCCTGCTCCTGGGAGTGAGGACATCATAGTGGCTTATGGGGCTCCTTTGGAGTCCTACAGTTCTAGTAGGGCGGCTGTTGCTATTGAGTACACTGGGGCTACTGCAGTTGGTAAGTACAGGGGGGGCAGCTCTTGTTAGTGAGTACATAGTAGCTGCAGTTGGTCAGTACAGGAGGGCTACTGGTGCAGTTGCTAGTAAAGCTGCTATTGGAGATGCTACGGCCCTTAAACTCCAGCTAACCGTACTCAAACTACAGCTAAGCAGATCCTCACGAGGAGATCCTCCCCTCAGCAGAGGCACAGTACATAAATTAATTAAAGAGTAGCGAGCAACTCTTAAGCGAGCAATAAAGACAGGAAGAATCAATTCCGATAATGAGGAAATACTCACATCATCATCACCATACTTTACACTTGAATTATATATCATCATCACCAGACTTGACACTTGAAGCTGTTTTTGAAGCTTGTGAAGAAGAGTAAAGAACTTTGTTCCTTCTAGTGGTGCTGTAACAGTGGCTATTGAAGTAGTAAAGGTTGCTGCTTTGTTGATGTACATTTGGTCTGGCTTTGGAGTATGAGTCCAGTGGGGCTGCTTTAGAGTCCACAGTGGGGCTAAAAGTGTTCCTACTGTTGCTGTAACAGTTGCTATTGTGGCTTTTGGAGTTACTAGGGCGGCTACTCTTACAGTTGCTTTAGAGCTGGCACTGGGGCTGCTATGGGAGTTCCTAGTGTTGACGCTACTGAGTACAGTAGGGCTACTACTGGGGTGACTAAAGGAAATGATGCTCTTGGGGCTAGTGTTCACGCTGCTGAGTAATACACTAGTAGACAGAAAGGAGTAATACATCGAGGAACTAAGGAAAGAAAGACATCATCATTGTATACTTCTCACTTCGTTGAGAGTAAGACCTTTCCCTCCCCCCCTCCGGGGGTTACTCACTAAAGAAAAGGGGTAATAAACCACAAACAGCTACAAGACGGACCGAGGCTATTACGATAGGTGAGCAAAAGTTTCATTCTTTGAACTTTGAAGTTGGCGATTGGAGAGCAAAGCAAAGAAACAAAACAAAGACAATACACCCCTTTGGTATTCCTGGATAGGGCTCGACCACCAAAGAATACACATCAGTATTAATCGTCATGGCCTCAAAGCCATAAATGCTGATGGTTTTTTGGGTGTTGCTTTGGGAGAGGTAAACGAATACTCCTTCGCTTACTCATTCCTCTGTATGGCTTGGGGGTTGGCTTGCTTGGGCGACTAAAAAGTAGGAGTTCGACTTATGATATCTCCTAGCTGGCTTGCCGGACTGACCGACTAGTAGTGATAATACCTCCCCTCCACATCCTCTGCTTGCTACTTAGGGGTTGCTGGTGACGGTGCCGTCCTTTTCCTATTCGGCTTCAGCCTCAGATTTGTGCTGCCTTTCGGCCTTCGCTTGCATCTAATAGCTTATAGGCTTCTTTCTTTGCTACACTCATTCACTCCGGAAGTGACTATTTCACTTTCTTATACTAGCTATTTAAAGATCTACCTTATCCCGAATACTGAAAGAACTGGCGATTTACTGCTGCTCTTTGTGCTTATTTACCGTACTATGAGTGAGCTTGCTCGTACTTATTGATTGCGTACTGTCTTGCTCCTCACATACCACCGTACTCAAAGTGTACCGATTTCCGCCAACAAGTAACAAGTAGCGATTCAAGCCAAGTACTAAAGTAAGTAAATCCCCCCATGAGAACTAGTTTCCAATGATTAGATTACATATGGATTACCGATATCGATGTACTGCTTTACTGAATCTCTTACATATCGCATATCGGAGCACCTACTTAACCGATTAACGGCTTACCGTGGAACAGCTAGTCTACGGGCTAGTTAGATAGAATACCTACTGGTTTCCCTTGCTATACTGCTTACTTTACGACAATCAAACCTACCTGGATTCAAATGAAAGCGGCTATCCATACATTTCGATTACGGCTGTCTTGTTGTCCTTCCTAAAGGATTGTTGTAACCTCTTCCTAGTAACCTTCTTGTAGGCTTTCATTCATGCTGTTAGGCGAACCTCTTACTTTACGATATTCAATGGTAACCGTGGTACTGCTTATCGGGGGTACATACATACCGACTCGAGCCGGGTATCAATACTGCTTTCATGCGCTAATAAACCCTAGCTTCTCGCTCAATACAGCTGTTACTGCTTTATCTTTCTTTAAGAAGTCAAATCCTCCGATGCCCTTTCCTCTGGTTCCCTTTCAGAAGTGAAATACATATAAATCTGTTCCTTGAAAAGTAGAGAAAGTAGGGTCGAAGAGCTGAACGAAAAGGGAAGGGTACCCACTGGATAGGTGAGACGTTAGTCGAATTGGCATAAAGAATGATTTGAATCTTTCATACTTAACCGGTTTGCATTTTTATGTTTCAAAAAAGTTGAACTTCCCGTGTTTTTGGCATAAAGTTCATTTTCCCTAAGTAAATGGTCCAGAAGTTCGACAAAAGTTGAACTTCCCGTGTTTTTGGCATAAAGTTCATTTTCGCTAATGACTTGGTCGAGAAGTGATCAAGAAGTTGAACTTCCCGTGTTTTTGGCATAAAGTTCATTTTCGCCAATCGACTATCGTCTCACCATGATAATACTTCCCCATATTACTTTAGTTTAGGCAGCTCTTCGCCAATCGACTATCGTCTCACCTTACCGTGGATAATACTTCCCAATATTACTTTAGTTTAGGCAGCTCTTCGCCAATCGACTAACGTCTCACCTTATATTCTAATACTTCCCAATATTACTTTAGTTTAGGCAGCTCTTCGCCAATCGACTATCGTCTCAC
>JBBMJZ010000082.1:352976-372003 GCA_037833815.1 Zingiber zerumbet | reverse complement strand
CCCTTCGTTCAGCTCTCCGCCAATTCGACTAACGTCTCACCTATCCAGTGGGTACCCTTCCCTTCGTTCAGCTCTCCTACCTTCTCCGAGCTGGTTTGTGCCCTTCCGGAGATAGGAATTTTCAGTGAAATGAGCCCTCTTTTCTAGAGAGGCACTGCTTTTGCTGCTATGCCGGACTGACTACTGAAGCTCTTAGTTGGACTGTTTAGTATATACTAGGCATATATCGGACGTATAAACTAGGCATATATGAGTGCTTCTCAGTTGGATTGCATCGGATTAGGAACTCCTTTCTTCTCATCTCAGTTGGACAGCGAAACTCCTTTCTTCTCATCTCAGTTGGACAGCGACTGGACTAGGCACCAGAGTAGCATGGCTAGGATAGGAGGTAGGCGGACCGTGAACTGCTCTGTCTCCTTTCGTATACTCAACAAGCTGGCTCGCTATGAATGAGATTGAGATTAAGATCATATGGGAGGAGGCAGTTTCAGGGCAGAGTCAAGCGACAGCGCGATCGAAGCAATCCACTACTGAGTAAGAAAGTTCCCCTACTGAGTAAGAAAGTTCAAATCGTTTTCAATACTTATATTCAACTTTATAAAAGTCGAGTCAAATGGAATTGGACACTTTTTTCATAGTTAGAGTCAAAAGCCACTGGAGTTGAACTAGTCCCTGGAAAAGCACTTCAGTTCACTAGTCCCTCGCAGCACATAAGTTCACCATTAAATTCTTTCTCTTGAACGGTCAAGCAAGGAATCGAATCCTCCCACGGAAAGCAAAGTAGGATCAGCCTCCTACACGGGAACGGGAAAGCAAAGAGAAGGGGAAAAGCCCACCACGAGGGAAAGCGAGCACCGAAGATTGGGGTGGTGATGCCTCGCAACAATACTAATGGGAATTGAATATTGAATCTTGCTCGTGCTTTCGAAAGCTTCTTTCAGAGCCTTTGACTCTTCTATGGTGCCTTCCCAACGCCATTTGACTCTTCTATGGTGCCTTCCCAACTCCAGAAGATGATTCGTCCGCCTTGGAGTACCCGAGCGGATATTCAATAGCAAGGATTTCGCACTCAACGAAGCCGCTTGACGGAGCCTTTGACTCAGCCTGGAACTATGCCTGCCCTGTCCCTATGAGACTATGCCTGCCCTCTCTTCTTGTCCCTCCGACGAACCTTTCGTTCTTATCTTATATAGCTGAACCATTCAATTAGAGATCTTCCTCACCGGGCCATTGAACTCTTCGCCTGATCCCGATGCACAGTCAAGAAAAGAAGATGAGACTTTGCTTTCCAAGGTTCCGCTTCTAAGGCCTATGATCTCGCAGCCTACTCTGAATGAGTTGAGTGCCGGTCAGAGAGTGCTCCCGAAGCCGCACCCATCCTTCTTTTTCACTACTTGCTCACCGGCCATTATTTTTATCAATTTCTTTCCTCCTCGTGCCACTACTTCTCCAGTCAAATTTCTTTCCTCCTCGTGCCACTACTTCTCCAGTCAAATTTCCTTCCTCCTCGTGCCACTACTTCTCCAGTCATATGGAGAGATGGATCTCGAGACCCCCTCTTTCTAGCCTGCCCCTCGTCCCCCCTCTAACTAACCTGACACCCGTCAGAGGTCTCATCTATTCTCCACCACGGATAGGTCTCCTCTACTATAACGGATGGGTACCACGGATGGGTCCCCTCTCCTATATATGCCGCGGCTTGATGCTCACTGCCCTGCAGTGTAGCTATGCGAACTGGGGCAAGGTGTAGCTATGCGAACTGGGGCAAGAAGAAAAGGGCACTTCTATGCGCTTTCCGAGCCTCCGGGCCTCTATTCGTAAGTGAAGTTTTATAAAGAAAAGATATTCGCATTCAGATATTCGTAAGTTGCAGCAAGACCCTACGAGTTCATGGCCTTGGACGAACTTACTTACTTATTTAGAGGGCACGCAATTACTGTAATCTGCCTTGATGTAATCAGTATAAGTGAATGGCGCATTCAAAACGAAAAACATCAGCAAAAGAGTTCATGGCCTTGGACGAACTTACTTACTTATTTAGAGGGCACGACTGTTGCTATTAAGATCTCTCTTTTCTGAGCCGAAATTGTGGTCTTATCTTATAGTAATGGGTTTCCAAAGATTAGTGTATTCATACAATTTTTATTATAAAGAAATATGGTATGGTAGCGTTACGAAAACCCATAGGTATAGAACATCCATCCTAGTCAAGATAATAGGTAGAGAACTCAAATGGGTCCAGTCTAGCGTCCATCCTATTCAAGATATTTATAAATTAATAGGTATCGAACTCAAATCAAAACAAAATGGGTCCAGTCAATGGGTATTGCATTTTGGTAGATGTCCAATCACCTTGGCCTAAAAAGAAAAGAAAAGAAGAGGTTATATATGTTGGATTGCACCCCTCCCTACGTTGGCCCTACCTATTGTATTCTCTTCCCCTTCTCACTCTGACCTTCTCCTTCTCACTCTGACCTTCCCTTCCATTCACGACTACCTTGGCCCTACCTATTGTATTCTGACTACCTTGGCACAACCCCTGTTAGTGCATTTTGCTGTCGTATGTCGTTCTTTCTTTTATGTACCCTTGAATATGTACGGAATTTAAGGTTTGACGAACTCGGGGTGGCCGACAGGTTAGGGGACCACGAAGTTCAGTCCTATAGTTAAAGGACGGTTGTTTGAGCTCGGGCCGGGAGGTTACCCAGAAGCCAGGTCCTCGAGATCAAGGACGGTTGTTTGAGCTCGGGGTTGCCGGGCGGTTACCCAGAAGCGAGGGTGGAACACCACAAAGGAAAGAGAAGAGAAACGAAACTGAAACCCATTAACACATCGACAAACGAAGCCCAAAGAAAGGAATCCACAAACCAAAGGCTCAAAGGTCAATAGTCAATTCGACGGGTACGAAACTCAAATACAGATAGAGCGATCCTACAGTCCAGATAGAGCCATCTGACATTCCAGATAGAGGGATCGTACATGAGAGAGAGTTCTGCTAGAAAGAGAGAGTTCGGATAGAAAGGTCTCTAGACTAATTCCAGATAGAGGGATCCTACATTATAGATATGACATCCTCTTAAGAGAAAAGACAATCTGGGGAGCCATTTTCCTATTACTATTCTTAAGAGAATAATTCAATCACCACCCACCCCAAGTCGAAGTCCCATTCGCAACCCAAAAGTCAAAACCCCAACACAAGGAAAGTGGCCCAAACCCCAACCCGAAAGGCCACAAACCCAGAGGAGCCAAGCCCAGCTGGTCATCCACAAACAGAAAGGACAGACACAGCAATCCTCGAATACCCAATACCAGCAATCCTTGAATCAAAAACTAACCCGTCCGGGGATACCTAATCTAGGAATCCAGACTGATACAACTACTGCCAAGCTTATTGGAGCAGATACCGCTTTATTGTAACAGATTATACCATATAGACTCTATCAACTACCCCAACCACAACCTCAACTCGAAATGCCATCATCTTCAATCCATTGACGCCCTCTTCCTACTCCGACTCCTCTTACTATTACTACTCCGACTCCTCTGTTTGCTCTTACTCTTACTACTACTACTACTACTCTGTTTGCTCTTACTCTTACTATTACTACTCCTACTCCTATGTAGATTTATCCTCCATACCTGAGCCCAGGGTCTGCAGTTGAGGTCGGTACTCGAGACCTTAGCCCCAAAGCCTTTCGGCTCAGCTCTTCGCCCCATGCTATCATCCTAAATCCATCTTCGCCGACCCCCTTCTTCTGCCATTGACTCCTCGGGTCTGCAGTTGAGGGCATCTGTCTGTCTGTCCTAACAGCGTGAATGGTCAAAGTCAATGGCTGAGCTAGCAACCGGTCAAAATTCTACTGATGTGTTTTTAGGGGGGTGTGTACACCATTTGGATTTAGACTTTAGTATCTTTGGCCATAAATTGTAACTAATGTTTTTTTTTTGCTGTTGCTTTGATGGCCATTCACTTACTCCTTGCATCTGTCGTTCGCTGTCTGTCTGTCTTTCCGGGTGGCGTATGTCGTTGGGTTTCTTTGCTGCTGTCGTATGTGTTTCCGTCCTTTCTTTTACCAGGCATATGTCCGGAAAGAAAGATCTATTTGACAAGCCAGGGGTTGGCTAGCCCCCAGCCACCCGAGAACCCTGTCAGGGTGGCATGAGAGGACGGAGAGCATGAGAGCCCCCCATAGAGGGATTAATGCCAAACATAAAATACTCAACTCAACCCCAGTGAAATAGAAGTCACTGCCAAACACAGATCAAAGGTCACCATACAATACTCAACTCAATTCAATATAAGTAACTGCCAAACCCAGATCAATAGAATCCCTATACTCAACTCAACTCAAGGGTGCGATCTTACCTTTAGACTAGGAGGCAGACTGAGAAAGGAGGATATGCCTACTCAATTCAAGCAAAACTCTAGGGATTAATGCCAAACAGATAATCTAAGTTACTGCACTCAACTCAATTCAAGCAAAACTCTAGGGATTAATGCCTAACACCAAATATAAGTTACTGGGCTTCAGCCTTCGATTCACATCCAATCACTCACATCGACTGCGAATCCCAGATCAAGATACATATCTACATATCTTTCTCAACTATACTATATTCAACTCATATGAAGCTAAACTCTACGACTCAACTCTTTTGAAACCCCTCTTCAATCCCAAGAGGTTACTCAACCGCCCCCTAACATCAGCAGAGTAAATGAATGGCTGAGCGTAATTCATGTCGTTATGGCCATCAAAGCGGCGGACAGGCCCAAAAAAAACAAGAGTCTAAATTTTAGGCCTCTGTGCTCGTTTTTGAGTTGGCCCTAGATCCGTCTTTGTACTTCTTTAAATTCCCTCCTTACTTTTAAGTAGGACCGTTCCCCCTTTAGGGGCCTTCTGGGGTGACCTCACCGGCAGCAGGACAGAAGTATGAACAACAGGACAGAAGTCTCTGTATATCCTATAGTCGTATCTGTATATCCTAGATAAGTATCTCTACCCTAAAAGCCTCCAAGCAGCAGAAAGCCTCAAACAACTCAACAGCCCAGGGTGCTTTTTCTTTACCCCGACTCAAAAGCCAAAGTAGCCCTACTCAAGAACTCAAGAGCCGAAGCCCTACTCAAAAGCCGAAGCCCTACTTGTGCCCTACTCAACAGCCGGGGGTGCTTTCCTTTACCCCTACTCAACAGCCTACTTAAGGGTTTCAGTGTCCAACAACTCAAAGCAACTCCAAGAGCAACGTAAGCAGCCCTAGCAGCAGCCCCACTAGACTCACTAGCAGCATTTACTTTAGCAACAGTAGCAGCATTGACTTTAGGAACAACAGCAGCATCAATAGCAACTCCAACAGCATGAGTTATACAAATTTGTACCTTCTTTGTTGTACCTCTTTAAACAAAAGGACGGTCTTTCTTTCAATTCCGCTGATGTGTTTTTAGGCTGGAACACCTTCTACCCCACTTTGTACTTATGGAAATTCAATCCTTACTAGGTCCTTACTAGGTAAATTCCCTCCTTACTTTGATTGAGGAACGTGACCTGGCTAGCCCCTTATGGGTGCATTCTATCTCTTCTGTTCCTCGCCTACCTAAGTAGCTCGTCTGTCACTCTAGGATGAAGTTTGCTTTTTGTTAATGGCCCGCGTACTTTTCCCCGCCCCCAGTAAGTGAATAGCCATCAAAGCTTAAGGTCTACAATGGCTCAGCCATTGACTTTGACCATTCACGTCGTTACATCATATGAATTTTAATGGCTAACGCGGGAATTACGCTCAGCCATTCCCTTACTACTTACTTTGACCGGGCACTTACCCATTCACGCGTTAAGGTGCTCAGCTCACTTGCACAGAAAAACCCCTAATTTGAATTCGGCGACCCGAAGGGTCTCCTTGACTCTCGCTGTCGCTCCAGCGTATTTGATTATGCCCTCTCCCGGTTAGCTACACCCACGGGGCAGATCGATCGTAGTTTTTCTTTAATAGCCATGAACGACTGCGGTGATCGACGAGAAATGGGAAGAGAGTACGTTCGGGTATAACAACTATAGGGGGGATGAAAGTGTTATGTCATGTGCATTTATCTGATAGCATTTATCTGATAGTATAGCTTTGGTCGGTGATAGCATTTATCTGTATAGTATAGCTTTGGTCGGGTTTAGGGTTTAGCATTTTATTAGCTTTAGAATGGCATCTTTAGAATGGCATCTTATTTACCCGGTAGGTGGTACGTGAAGTTGACTATCCCGGTAGGTGGTACCACGGTAGGTGGTACGTGAAGTTGGCTATCCCGGTAGGTGGTACCACGGTAGGTGGTACGACGGTAGGTGCCGGTAGGTGGTACGACGGTAGGTGGTACGACGGTAGGTGGGACGACCTCTTATAGGTCTATGTACCCCAATTAAGTCTTTTCCCTGATAGGGGGGACGCAATCGTAGGTGCTGAGGTCGGATGGGACTTGTTGTGCATTTCTCTGATGGTATATAACGATCCACCTTAAGATAACTCTCTACCTTAAGATGTTTTGGGCGTTCCCATCTGACTCTAATCTAATTCCGTATATTGGTCAATCACCTCTTCTTTCCGTTCTGGCTGATAGTTTATAACAGACCATCTCTTCTATACCCGGGTCGTTCTTGGTAGTGCATTTTGTTAACGCTTACAAACACTGATCTATCTATCCCGAGTAAACACTGATCTATCTATCCCGAGTAAACACTGATCTATCTATCCCGAGTAGGGGGGGATGTAATTGCTATCCCGAATAGGGGGGGGATGTAATTGTGTGTGTTATATTCTCGCTGATAGTTTATAACAGCCCATCTCTTCTTAACCCCAACTCCAGGTCGATCGTTGTTAACGCTTACAAACTCAAATCTTTTTCCGGTCGTTCTTATACTTTACATTATCTGTTCTATCCCGAATACATTATCTGTTCTATCCCGAATAAGGGGCTATGGTAATAGCTCTACTATGGCATCAAATCTTGTTTTCCTGAAAGGGGGGACGAAAGGGTGCATTTTCCGGTCTCACATAGGTAATAGACTTTATGGTGCATTTTTCTCTTCCTCGGTAGGTGGGACTACTTTACTTACTTTGGGGGTGATTTTCCTTTTCAAACTCTATTTTATTAAAGTGACTTTCGTTTTGAATAGCCATTCACTCTCACCATTCACGACTGTTCGGATAGCCTACGATCAAAGAGCAGAAGCAACAAAAGCAGCAGCAGCTTCTTTAGTTGAGAATGGAAAGAGTTTCTTAGTTCTTGCCATTCCCTCTCTTGAAAGAGGTGCAGAGCCTTATTGAGAACTTCAACCCTGCCATCCGATCCCTTATTTGAGTTTGAAGTGCCGTCCGGTTGCTTTGAAAGTCTAATCTGTGTAGGTTTAGGCTACAGTAGCTCCACCAACGGGTACGGGAAGGTTTGAACGAGTTCGAGTTCTGCACTACTACTAATAAGTAGCCCCGTCGTAACGTCGCACTACTACTACTAATAAGTAGCCCCGTCGTAACGTCGCCCCGTCAAAGCAAGAGAGAGATTGATTGTATCTGAGTCAAAGCAAGAGAGAGATTGATTGTATCTGAGTCAAAGCAAGAGAGAGATTGATTGTATCTGATGGAGAGAGAGATGGAGAGAGAGATTGTATCTGAATGGCAAATAGTCGGGATACCTCAGTAGGTAGATCAAATCAGTAGGTAGATCAAATATAGCGCAGTAGGTAGATCAAATATAGCGTCGGGATACCTCAGTAGGTAGATCAAATATAGCGTCGGGATACCTCAGTAGGTAGATCAAATATAGCTCAGTTGGTAGTCCCGGTTGGTTCTCAGTTGGTAGTCCCGGTTGGTTCTCAGTTGGTAGTCCCGGTTGGTTCTCGTTCTCCCTCCCGGATGGACTCCCTTCAGCCCATGAACTGCAACTCTACCCTGTCTGAGAAGCTCTTTCTACCTTCTCTTCTTTCCGGACAGTCGGAATCAAAGTCTTGCCCTTGCCCCCGGGAGAGCACATGCAAAGAGTCATTGGTACACCATAGTGTACCTCTTGCTTACGAGTTCATTCGTGCATCATGTGAGACTCTTGCTTAGGAGCGAATGAAGATGACGCGCGAGAGCGTATAGCGAGAGAAGCTCATTCTAAGTATTTGACGCACGAGAGCGGATACGCGACTACACCGCTCCCATAAGTACGTACGTATGAAAGAGATCGACATAAAGTAGCTATAGGATCGAAAGTTCTAAAGTGAGGGTCTTTCTGATATGCTCGACTGATAAGGAGAGGGTATCGTCAAGATAGTGCTCGAGCGTATGCGAGAGGGCCGACACAAGGAATAGGGTATATGGCAGCGACCGATAGGTCGATTGTAGAGACAGATAGAGCTCGACTGATAAGGAGAGGGCCGACTAACAAAAGGGTATATGGCAGCGACCGATAGGGAATCAACCGATTGAGCTCGCCCGAAGGGCGAGGGGGATTGTAGAACTCGGATATGCTCGCAATACTGTAATTTAAGGAGAGGTAGAAGAGCTGAACGTCAGGGAAGAGTAGAGACTGATAGAGCTCGAGCGAATATTATGCGAGAGGGCCGACTAACAAGGGTAGAGTGAATGGCCACCATTCACGACTTGCTGGGCAGCGACCTATCTTATTTGGTCGATTGTAGACTAAGATAGAGCTCGACTGATAAGGAGAGGTAGGAGAGCTGAATATAGAATAGAGACGTCAGGGAAGTGGCGACGGAGAGGGTATATGCCAGCGACCGATAGGTCGATTGTAGAGTAAGATAGAGCTCGACTGATGATAAGGAGAGGGTAGCGACAGATAGAGCTCGAGCGTATGCGAGAGGGTACCCACAGGATATGCTCGCAATACTGTAATTTAAGGAGAGGGGCGACACAAGGGTATATGCCAGCGCAATACATCATTACTTTTGGTCGATTGTAGACCCTTCCCTTCGTTCAGCTCTTCGCCTCTTCCCTTCGTTCAGCTCTTCGCCCCTGATAGAGCTCGAGCGTATGCGAGAGGGTACCCACAGGATATGCTCGCAATACTGTAATTTAAGGAGAGGGGCGAAGAGCTGAATATAGAGCCGACAGGCGAAGGGTACCCACAGGATAGGTAGAAGGTGAGACGAGAAAATACTGCTGATGTTTTTTTTGAGGTGGCGAAGAGCTGAATATAGGTATAGAATATAGGTATAGAATATAGAGCCGTTAGGCGAAGGATTGAGGATCCAAAGCTGTAGCTCCAATAAGTGTTGTGCTTGCCCGTCCTTGGTTCGTTCCTTCGGTTGAACTGGGCCGTTGAGCCCTTACAAGTAGGGAACACCTATCCATGTTAAGTATTAGATGCACATCGTACATCTGTTAAGTATTTGATGTACTTTGTCAGAACTCAACAGCCGAGGAACGCCTCAACTCAAAAGGCCCCAGGTGCTTTCCTTTACCCCGAAAACCCCTTACTTAAGAGCCGAAGCCCGCCTCAGAAGCCGAAGACCCATCAACTGGACCAGCAACATGAGAGTCTACTTGTAGGAACTGGAACAGCCGCCTCAACAGTAGCTTCAGTAGCCTATGTAGTAGTAGTAGCTTCAGTAGTATCAGGATCGGTAGCTTCGTCTCGTCCCAACTGAGAAGCCGCAGCTACGGATCAACTCCAAAGGCGAAGAGCCCCGCGTAAGACTAGTCCCTCGTAAGAAAGAGTAGAGCCCTACACTAGTAGCAAGATCAGCAACAAGAGTATACGCCGCCTCACTAGCGCCTAAAGTAGCCCTAAGGTAGTTGGAGTAGTAACAGCAAAGACAGCCACTTCAGTAGCCTCAGTATCCTCACTGGCCGCCTCAGTAGTAGTCTATGGAGTAGCACCAGTGTAGTATGGAGCTACATTTGCCTATATAGGATCAGGACCAGTAGCTTCAGTAGCTGTAGCAGCCTTATTAGTAGTGTGTACTACTCTAGATCTAGAGCAATAGCCCCCACCAGTGTACGTATCTGTAGCCGTATTTCGTTTTGTGAGTTTTTTGAATAAGCAACAAGTTTAGCTTCAGCTTCAAGAACGCGGGACCCCTAAAAACACATCAGCAGAATTTTAAGTAAATGGTGTACACACCATTGTAGACCTGTTGCTTTGATGGCCATTCCCTTACGGGTAGAATAATTCTTTATTAGTTCTAGTTTATGTTACTCCTTTGGTATTGCTCAGAGTTGCCTCGCAACATAGTAACTTAAGTGGGAAGCGTATGCTACAGAGAAATCTGCAGCAGAATTGAGTTGCCTTCTCTCGTTGTGCTTGACCCCCCCCCTTATAAAGAGTCCTCATTCTTCACATTTTAATGGTTTGCCGCAATTTTCTTTCCTAAAAAAATTTACCCAGTAAGTTCATGGCTGAGCGTACTTATTTTCCGGGGTAGACCTGCTGCTTTAACGCGTAACGCGGGACCCCTAAAAACACATCAGCAGAATTTTAAGTCACGCGTTGGGTACCAAAACGCGGTTTTAGCGCGCGCGTCAGGCCGTATCATTGGTTTTTGAGTTCGACCTGTACCTAAATTTTTGGTTCTGGAAATTCCCTCCTTGCCTTTCTGTCCTCGTGTTGTACTAACTGTACCGTTATCCCTTTAGGGCCTTTCGTGGGCCCCGGCAGCAGGACATAAGTCTCTTTCTATGCTATACCTAGGTATCAGTACACGAAAAGCCTCTAAGAACAACAAAACCAACTCAAGACTCCAAAGCCGAAGCCGAAGGTGCTGACTCAGCAGCCACGGGTGCTTACTCGAAAGGCGAAGCCCTAGTTGTGCCCTACTCAAGAGCCTATACTAAGTATTTCATCCTTTACTCAAGAGCCATAACAGTAGCCCGGTATTACTCAATAGCCGTAACTCCAGCAGCCCTAGCAGCCCTAATGGACTCAGTAACAGCAGCCGCAACAGTATAGGACTCGGTAGCAGCACTAGAAAGCAGCAGTAGCCCTACTATCAGCAGCAATGGTATACTCACTAGCCCTACTAGACTTACTAGCATCCCCAGTAGCAGCCTTTACTTCACCAGCAGCAGTAGCCCTACTATCAGCAGCAATGGTATACTCACTAGCAGCACCAGTAGCACCAACAGTAACTTAAAAAGCAGCAAAGGAGTCTGAAGTGTGAAGTATAGTGATGATCATAGAAGTATGTACTCTCATTTCCATAAATGATTACATTGCTCGCCGAGTTGCGAGCAACTCAAAAGGCGAATACCTTAGGTGCTTTTTCTTTAGCCCTACTCAAGAGCAGCCCTACTTAACTCAATAGTAGCACCAGCATCCCTACTGTACTTACTAACAGCATCCCTACTATGGGCTTACTCAACAGCCGTCACACTCGGAACAACTCTACTAGCCCTACTAGCAGCCTCCCCACTAGCAACACTAGCAGCAGGAACAGTAGCCTCACTAGCAGCATTTCCTTTAGCAACACCAGTAGCCTCACTAGCAGCATTTACTAAACCAGCTTCAAAAGGAGCAACTAAAGCTTCAAAAAGAGCAACTAAAGCTTCAAAAGGAGCACCAAGTGAGAAGTATACAATGATGATATAAGTATTTCCTCCCTTCCCTAGTTTGTTACTCCTGTCTGTATTGCAAAGTATATGTTGCTCGCAACTCAACTAAAATATGTATAAGTTGTATGTGTGTAGTCTATAAGTTGTAGGCGTATAGTGCGACTCTTTATACGCACTAAGTCTGTTTACTTGCTGTACCTCCTAGTGGCCGCCCTGCTCTGGTATTACTGAGGAGTCGAAGCCTGTAGGTTTAACTCCAAAGCCTATTTAAGGATTAACTCACCAGCGGTAGCCCCAATGTACTTGAAAGCCTCAACGGGAGCTACACTAGTAGCCCCAGCAGCATCCCCAGTAGCAACACTAGCTACAGTAGCCCTCCTTTACTCAGCAACAACAGTGGCACCCCTACTGTACTCTAAAGTCACTGCCCCCGTGTACTTACTATCATGAGCAGCCCTAATGTACTTAAAAGCCTCAACAGTAGCTACACTAGTAGCCCTAGCATCCCCAGTAGCTCCAGTAGCTTCACGCATCCCTGGTAACTTTTAAAGCATCAAAAGAAGCTTCAAGTGTGGATTTGATGAGAAGTATAATGATGATGGTGGCAGTCTGTGTTCATTTCCAGAGTTTCTTCCTCCTTAAAGTCTTGCTCGCAACTATTTTGCTCGCAAGTAATTAATTTAATTTAAGTATAAGTTGTACGTGTCTAGTGTATATCTAATGTGTAGGCGTCTAGTGCGACTCTTTATACGCACTAAGTCTGTAGAGTATCACTAAGTCTGTTTAGTTCGTCTACTTCAGAGCAGGACTAGTATCCCTAGTGTACTCAAACGTCTCAAGACTAGGAACAACTCTAATAGCCCTACTAGCCCCACTAGGAACAACTCTAGGAGCACTACTAGTAGCACCAGCAGCAGTAGTAGTATACTCACTAGCAGCACTAGCAGCCCTACTGGACTCAATAGCAGCACCGTAAGCATTACCAGCAGGAACATACTTTACTTCACCAGCCTCACCAGGAGCAATATCCTTTACTTCACCAGCAACAACAGCATTTACTAAAAGAGCATCACCAGAAGGAACTAAAGCAGCAAAGGCTGCTACTAAAAGAGCATCAAGAGCAGGACCAGTGTACTCTATATCAACTGGACCAGCACCAGTAGACTCAAGAGCATCAACACTAGTGTATACTCAAAAGCAGCACCGTAAGCAGCGATGTACTCACTAGCAGGAGGACCATCAGCCCCATTGGACTCAAAAGCCTGAGCATCTCTACTGTACTCTAAAGTCACTTCACCCGCTGGAGCCCTACTGTACTCAAACGCAGCCCCACTAGGAACAACTCTAAGAGGAGCCCTAGCATCCCTACTAGCCTAACCAGCAACAGTAGCCCCAGTGTACTCAAAAGCCTGAGCTGCCCTAGCCCCCGTAACTGCACTAGCAGCCGCGGAAGCAGCAATAGGAACTCCAACAGGAGCCCTACTAGCAACAACTGCAATAGCCCTACTAGCAGGACCACTAGCATCCCTACTAGCTTCAATAGCGGCAGCCCTACTAGGAGCCCCAGCCGCAGCAACAGTAGCACCTCAAGAAGTAACTAAAGCAGCTTCAACGTAAGTAACTTCAAAAGCAGCTTCAAATGAGAAGTATAATGATGATGGTAGAAGTATGTACTCATTTCCGTGTAGTATGACTTCTTTCTTATTTGCTCGCTTAAGAGTTGCTCGCAACTCATTAATTAATTTATGTACGGGTAGCGCCCGTAGGCTATTTAAGTATGGGTAGCGGCCATAGGCTTTCGATTTTGCAAATCTTCAGCCAGAAGTTCTTGCGTCCCCTGGGCTCTGTATGCTTCTGGTAGCCTTTGCTGTGCTGGCCCTCTCGTAAGTCTCTCGTATTTGTACATGTTGTCATTGGCCTCTAGCTATACTCTTTCTTAGCAAGACTCTTTGTCATTGGACTATAGCGAGTACTGTTTATGAGCAACTGGTGTACAGGGCCTAAACTCAAAAGTCGAAGACCTTCTTTTTCCCTGCTCAAGAGGCGAAGACCGCAGGAGCAATTCACCAGCGTACTACTGGTTTAACTCAATAGGAGCAAGAGCATCCCTACTGTACTCAGCAACAGCCGCACCACTAGCTACAGTAGCAGCAGGAGCACTAGGAACAACTCTAGCAGCCCTACTAGCAGCCCCAGCACCACCAAAAGCAACAAGAGCTGCCCTATCCTTTACTTCTACTTTACCAGCAGGAGTCTCCTTTACTAAAAGAGCAACTAAAGCAGCTTCAAAAACAGCTTCAAAGAAGTATAATGATGGTGGTAGAAGTATGTCTTCATTACCGGAATTGGTGACTTATGTCTTATTTGCTCGCTTAAGAGTTGCTCGCAACTCAGTAATTAATTTGAGTAGGGTAACTTCCTGTACCTCTGCTGAGTGTAGTATCTCTAACTCTGGTTCTGTACCAGTGGGTGCTTTACTTCAAATTCTGCTGATGTGTTTTTAGGGGTAGGTGCTTGAGTTCGAGAAGTTTACGAAACCCGTGTAACAGCGTGAATGGTAAAAGTCAATAAATTCATATGATGTGTTTTTAGGGCTAGCAACCGGTCAAAATTCTACTGATGTGTTTTTAGGGGGGTGTGCGCACCATTTGGATTTAGTATGTAGTATCTTTGGCCATAAATTGTAACTAATGTAACGACGTGACCTAAAAACACATCATATGAATTTTAAGTCAATGGTGTACACACCATAAATTTATACATCTGTAATCTTTGGCTCTTGCTTTGATGGCCATGAAAGAACTAAATTCTGCTTTAGGGCTGGCTGTTGCTTTGATGGCCATTCCCTTACCCGCCAAAAAAAAACATCAGTCTCAATTTATGGCTGAGCTAGCACCAGGTCGTCAATGGTGTACCATTGACTCTTTCCATGTTAGCGTTACTTTGACCATTCACGCGTTACAGTAGACTGACCAACAACAGCAGCACTAGGAACGGGAACTGCAAAGGCAGGACCGTAGTCTGAAGTGCCATCTGAGGTGACTGAAGTGAGAGCTGCAAAGGCAGGACCGTAGTCTGAAGTGCCATCTGAGGTGACTGAAGTGAGAGCTGCAAAGGCAGGACCAGTAGAAACTTTTAAGGCGGCAACACTAGCAACAGGAACTGCAAAGGCAACTGCAAAAGAAAGCAACTCTTTTAAAACAGCAACACTAGTAGACTCCAAAGCAGCAGCAACAGCAGCAACTATAAAAGCAGAAGCAGCCCCACCAAGAGCGACTTTATCAACAAGAGCTACCTACTTTTTAGGAACAGGAGCTACAGCCCCAAGAGGTAGGCCTAGCCCCAGGAGCGACTTTTAAAGCACTTGCAGCACCAATAGCACCACTAGACTCGAAAGCAGCAACTAAAGCAATACAAGATTACTGAATACTGAACTCAAGGGATTACCTAAAGACTTTAAACTCAAAAGCAGGAGCAAGGGAAGCAACTAAAGGAGCACCACTAGCAACTTCACCAGCAGGAGCAACTTTAGCAACTAAAGGAGCACCAATAGCAACTTCAAAAGCGACTCCCGAAGTGCCAGTTTAAAAAGCAGCAACTAAAGGAGCATTACCAGCAGCAACAGCTACTTTTCAAGCATTTACTGATTCTAGGAATTTCTCTACTGTTGAAGCAACGACTTTATCTACTGTGGAAGCACCGACTTTATCTACGAATGCATTACCAGAAGCAACTGCAACATCAGCATCTACGAATGCATCACCAGAAGCAACTGCAACATCCGAAGACCTAGGAACAACAAACACTACTTTTAAGCACCAACGGCTTCTACGAATTTCTCTACTCTGTTGAAGCACCGACTTTATCTACTTTGTGCAGCTCCAAATTGATCTACTTTTCAAGCACCAGAGGATGAGACTTTAGCAGCAACGAATTGATCTACTTTTCAAGCACCAGAAGATTCTACTTTAGCAGCTCCAGAGGATGAGACTTTAGCAACAACTTTGAAAGCATTTACTTTATCTACTTTAGCTACTTTAGCAGCTCCAGAGGATGAGACTTTAGCAACAACTTTTAAAGCAACAAAAGAGCTCTCTCCAAAGTGATATAAAAAGTGCTTTCAAGTGAAACGACTTTCTCTACTTTTGCGGCACCTAATTTATCTACTTTTGCAGTACCGAATTTAGCAACTCCAAAAGCACCGAATTTCTCTACTGTTGCAGCTGGGGATTCTTCTACTTTTGCTACTTTTTCAAATGAGACTTTTGCTGCACCTAATTTCTCTCCTTTTGCCTAAGCAATTTAGGGTACAAATTTAGGTCTACTTTTTTTGCCTGAAAATTGATGATTGTATTTTTCTATTACTTAAGTTAATAGAAAAAAGTGCTCGCAACAGAGTCATTTCCATTAACAAATTGGAATCTCAAAATCGATGTTGTCTTAATAGAAATTACATCTGAAAAGTGGTTGAAGTGACAAGTATCTTGATGATCATAGAAGTGTTTCCTTAGTTCCTTAATTAATTACTTAATTGACTAAAGCTGAAAGCTAAGTAATGAATTTTGTGCGGGTAGCGACCGCGGGCCAAGAAATTGGCGGAAGTGAGGAAATGCGTCAACGGGGCTATGATTGCTTATGAGACCCTTCGCGGGGAAGTCTCTCGTGAGTAGCTACGAAAGTGGCCATTGCCGAAGCGACCGACCGAGTCAACCTCAGACAAGACCTTCAAGCAACAAAAGAAAGTCAAGCTGCACCTGTGAATGGGCCCAGGCCCAATCCAGTTGCGCTTTTTTTTGAAGGCCTTTTTAGCGATCGACCGAGCGCGTAACCACACCAAGACCAATAACAAAAAGTAAATAAGAAATCCAATCCTACCTCCAAGGAATTATTTCCGCTGAAAAAAACGAAAACAGCGAGGGGGACAGCGAGCGACCGAGTAGGGAGCGAGCAGGGGGCTTACACCGACCGGACCTAAGCAACAGAGCAGCCAAACAGCAGCCTATGCCTAGCAGCCAGAGGAGTCTGACCGGAGGAGCTAAGGAGTCTGGGGGAACGAGGGCTAAAAACACATCAGCAGAATTTTTTAAGTGTGGCCCCCGGGTCGCGCGCGCGTTTGAGTGGATTCCCTAGAGTTTCGCTTTTTTATAAATAATAAAGAAATTTCTTCACGTGTGTAGCGCGTGAGATCTATGTACATAGCACACGTCTGTTAAGTATGTGTAATGTACTTAGTAAGAACTCCAAAGCGTAGGAACGCCTAAACTCAAAAGTCGAATCCCTACTTCGTATCCTGCAAAGTCTTTAATCCTTTACTGTAAAGCACAACCAGAGAAGGCAACTCAATTCTGCTGCAGATTTCTCTGTAGCATACGCTTTTCCCACTTAAGTAACTATTTGCGAGCAACTCTTAAGCGAGCAATACAACAGTAGTCACATAAAAGAAAGGGCGTAAATAATTATGATACCCGTAAGGGAATGGCTGAGCTCCATTCCCGCGTTCTTGAAGCTGAAGCTGAAGCTAAAGTTCCTTCACAACAAAACTGAAATAAGGAAATACAGATACTGAGTATACTAGTACTGATACAAAAAAGTAGAGACTAAGACTACTGCTCCTACTCCTAATGAAGCTACTGGTAGTACTATTGCTGCTACATAGGCCGGCCACTCTACATGCTTTAGAGGACAACACTGCAGCTATTGAGACATAGGCCACTGGTACAGCTAGTAATAAGGATAGGGATCCTCGTACTGCTTCTCTTGCTTCTATTGTTGCTTATGTTGCTACTGGTGAAGTAAAGGAAGTAAGGAAGGCTGCTCCTCTAGTGCTGCTGTTGCTGAGTACATAGTTCCTAAAGGAAAGGCTACGGAACTCTAAACTTAAGGAGAGGCGGCTACTGAAGCTACTGATGAGGCTACTCAGGCGAGTGATGCTACTGATGAGGAGGCGGCTACTGATGCCTTACAAGTCACTGCTGCTACTGAGGCTAGTGAGTACTACACTACTACTGCTGCTGCTGAGGCCAGGGTTGCCGCGTACACTGTTGCTCCTGCAGTTACTGTTCCTACTGTTGAGGCTTTTCGAGTCCATGTATGAATAACTCAAAAGGACACAGCCGCTCGGCCACTTTGGATAACACTCTGCATACAGTCGTTACTTCCTAGGAGAGAGCTTGTGAGCAACTCTTAAGCGAACAAAAAGCATGGTAGCATACTATGGAACTCAAGAAATAGACTTCTACCCATAACTTGAAGCTGAAGCTGCCGAAGCTAAAGTAACTTCAAAACTCTTTAAAAGAAGAAAAAAGCCAGATCCAGATATAGAGTACATGGAGTACACTGTAAAGACGGGTCTAGAGTAGTAGACAACACGACTGCGGAGGCTACTGAAGCTACAGAAGCTACTGAAGCTAGGGATCCTGCTCCGGATGAGGCTACAGAGGCCGCTACTACAACTGCTGATACACTAGACTACACTGTAGAGCTATTCATCTAGAGTACACCACTGGCGCTGAGGCTCCTAGGGGGACTATGAATACACTGGTGAGACACTGACTGGGGCCTTTCGAGTTTGACTAGTAGTGGGGCTGCTATTGAAGTTACTCTTATTACTATGTCCGGGGTCTGAGGATTTAGAGGTGATCCTTCGGTTTCAGTTCTGAGTAGGGAAAAGCGGGTATGCGACTTTTGAGTTTAGGCGTTCCTTAGGGATTCTGACTAATTACATCAAATACTTAACAGACAGATAGGTGTGCTCCGGTTGTAACAAACAGATAGGGGAGTGCCCTGGTTGTTAGGGCTCTATACCGTCCTTGTGTTTCAACCGCAGGAAAGGAAACAAGGGAAGGGCAAGCACAAACACCAGGAGCTACTGCTTTGGATCCTCAATCCTTCGCCTAACGGCTCTATTTCTATACCTATATTCAGCTCTTCGCCAATCGACTAACGTCTCACCTTACCTATACCTATTGATAATCCTTCAATCGACTAGCGTCTCACTTTCTACTTATCCCTCGGTACCCTTCGCCTAACTCTTTAGGCTCAGCTCTTTAAATACTACTGATGGTTTTTTTGGTCGACTAACGTCTCACCTATCCATTGGGTACCCTTCAATCGACTAGCGTCTCACCTATAGAATAGCCAATATTTCTGATGTTTTTTATTAGTCTTCGCCAGTCGACTAGCGTCTCACGTATCCAGTGGGTATCCTTCGTTCAGAAAAGACAGCTGATGGTTTTTTAGGGGCCAATCGACTATCTAATCACCTTATATTCTAATACTTCCCAATATTACTTTTGTTTTTTATTAGTCTTCGCCTCTTCAATCGACTAGCGTCTCACGTTATATTCTAATACTTCCCAAATATTACTTTTGTTTTTTATTAGGCAGCTCTTCGCCAATCGACTATCGTCTCACCTATCCCTTTGGTACCCTTCCCTTCGCTCAGCTCTTCGCCAATTCGACTAACGTCTCACCTATCCAGTGGGTACCCTCTCGCATA
>JBBMJZ010000082.1:333595-347810 GCA_037833815.1 Zingiber zerumbet | reverse complement strand
GATTGGCGAAGAGCTGAGCCGAAAAGGCGAAGGGTACCCACTGGATAGGTGAGACGATAGTCGATTGGCGAAGAGCTGAACGAAGGGAAGGGATTCGATTCCAATGCAACTTATACTTTTGGAGCTGACGTAACAAACGTAGTGAGCCTCCCGATGAAGCCAACAGAAATCCTATCCGAATACTCATAATAAAAGGCAATAACATTATTGTGGTATAGCAGCCGCCAGTTCTTCCACTTCCAGTTCCAATCGGAGCATATAGATCCGTAAATGGATTTGTATGTATAGCCACTTCAGTCGTGCTCGTCGTTTTTCGAATGGAATCATTGTGTCTTTTTTCTGGGAACACGGTAAACCAGAAATTCTGATGTTCGTGATTCTTCATCCACCGATGCGGAAAATGCTCCAGTTTTCTATTCTCATATGAGGCAGGAAAGTTTATGGGCAAGAGGTCGGCGCGAAGTGATTCATCATGCTCAAACATGAACCGATCGCTCGTTGGGGACGGTTTATAAATCATCAAATTCCCACAAATGGAATGAGAAGTGGGTCCATGTAAATGATCGAGACCTCGCAAACAACAACGTTCCTTCCCCATATGGAGTTCGGGACCCAAAGGCAATCGTTGAGTGAACAGTCTCTTATTCGTATTAGTTGACCTAAGCCGCACCATTCTTTCAGGGGCTCGGCCTCCGAACCGTACGTGGGACGAGTTTCTGCCTCATACAGCTCGGGCCGAAGACCAGGTTGAGGAGAGATGGGGAGACCCAGCAGCTGCCGGTTGGGACGGACAGGAAAGGGGTCGGGGATAGTGAAGAAGCACCCACCCCAAAAAAGAAACCGACCTATAGCGCTTCGCGTTCTTTCTATTCCATCCCAGTCCATTCCGGGATAGGCGGCTAATCAACATAACATAAGTGCAGTAGTCGTCGTCTGACCAATCGGCTCGGACACCAGACCGCTCGTGCCCGCCCATTCTCTCTCGCCCTAAATGGAATGGCTCTCTTAGTTACGCAGCGCCCTGACCCGAGTCCCCACGTCCGCTTTTATCCGCCCGCTACCCCTTTTCTTTGCCAACACAACGGCCGTCCCCTTCATTCTATGCTGACCCGGGCCGGGTCTGGCTTTTTGGGAAGCCCGTTCCCACCGCGCTCACGGCCCGGCTGGCCTGCCTGCGGTAGTGGGAATGATCCCGTTCCCTGGTAAAATCAAGGGTTGGTTGGATGCGGGATCTACTCCACGAGGAGCGGTACGGACGTAGATGATATCATCACGACCTCTCTTTGCGTACCGCTAGGGATGCTTAACGCCACTTCGCCAACAGGCATTACCCTAGCTTTCGTCTCTCTAAGTGTGGTCAGCACTGGGTGTTTCCGAGCAGCGAGGCTTAGACCCATTCGCATTAGTTCATCCAAAGTTCCTTACCCTTATGCACGAATTTTTGAATAAGCCATCTTCCTATCAAGGTTAAGGAGTCAACTGAGCATCTCAGCGGCGGGATTGAATACCCGGAAAGAATCAGAGTTCACGCCGCCCGCCCTGAACAAATAGGAGGCGTGGGCCACAGGTCGCACATAAGCCACCGGGTCGCACGACAGAAGAACACCCAACATAAAGATGCACACTCCTCCATGTGAAATAGGAAGATGAAGATGAACTTTTTTGTAGTAGTAGTGACCAAGAGCCATCAGCAGTCGGCTCGTTGGTAAGGCGAGAGCTTCAAGCCCGATTGAAGGTGGCACACCCCCCAAACAAGCACCACTCGACGAGGGGGGGACGGGGAAAGCTAGAGGCCCATTCCCTTCGAGCCTTCTTTGGGGGTGCCCGGTGCACCTCATCTTGTCATTTCGTCGTTGCTCATTCCCGTGAAGTGTTTGGCCTTTCCTTCTCCGCGCCCGCTCACGCTTCGCTGACCTATCGCGTGGTAAAGAGAAGAGAGTACGAAAGAGAAGTAAACAGAGCAGACCGCAGAAAGATTCTAAATATGAAAAGTGCCCCTCGAGAAGAAGGAAATGAAGAAGGGGAACGAAACGAAATAAAGCATTTCTTGCGGATGAGCTTCTCAAAATCTTGTCTGGTAATAGAATAGGGCAGCTTGCTCTGACCAACACTCCACTTTTTGCTCTGTCCATGGAACGTATGAATTTCCTAGAATGTAGATAGACCAAAAAAAGGAATGAAGGGATAGGAATAGGAATTATAGTACCATTGGAAGAAAGGGCACCAGTGAGAACATCTCTACTGACGAACCATTTCAATAGTACGGGTGCAGCCGTGCCACGAGGCACGACCATGGAAGTAATGAAAAAGAAGAAGTTCTGTAGTTGGACCATCTACTCTATCCGTTCGATTTGAGCTTCTCCAGAGAAGATGAGACGAAAAAAATGAGAGTGTTCACAACGCATACCGAAAAAGCCATGTTTCCGACCATTAATGACTAGTTCGAACACCAGGAGCAGGGTTGAAACCAAGAAAGATTTATTACTTTCCCTATGTTTCCTAACTCAAGAAAACCTTCTCGTAGAAGTATTTTAACAATGTTTTCGGTGATATTATATTAGTAGATGCTATTCGAACCCTTCCTTTTATATTCTTTATAAAACTATACTATAATATTTACATAACATTTCCATATATAAAGAAAGTATATGCGTGAGACACAATCATCTAATTTGATATATGAAGATACCCTACCTACTATATCATAGTCTCTACTACTAGTCTTTATAATACCTCAGGAGCTAATGAGACTCTTTGAGTCAAATTAAAAAGTGTCAATTACCGAGCGATCGCACCAACGAGTTCCTTTTGGGTTTCCTTCTTGATCAATGACAACCGCTGCATTGTCATCATATCGTATTATCATACCGTTGTCACGTTTGAGTTCTTTACATGTACGTACAACTTCAGATCTTTCTAGTGGTAGTGGCGGGCACTGCTTCTTTGTGCAACAAGAACGTCACCAACATATCTATGATTACCAGCTCCTATAATGAGAATACACATAAATTCTCGAGCCCCGCTCTTATCCGCTACATTAAAAAGGGTCTGAATGAGATGGATCTTGGAAGTCTGGTTTTTTATTGGATAGTTGATCTCGGGAACGAGTGGTTGATCTTCTTCGCGGGCCTGGCCATGGAAAGGAGTGCGTGCCTTCGGCATTCAATCCCTGTCTCGCATTCCCTTGCCTCCTGACCCATTGTGCTTTGTCCCATACCCCCCTTCCCTCAAAGTCGGATGAGAACACAAATTTCCAAAATCAATTTTAGCGGTAGATGAAGAGGAAGCGCCCTAGGTCGGTGCTGGAAAGGCAGAGAAAGGATTGGCATGATAAAGAGTATCATACCCTTTCTCTTTCTTTTTTATGCACGGGAACGAGGGCAAGTGATCCCATCGTTAGGAAAGCTCATTTTGTAAGCCTTGAATCTGCCGCTGACGAAAGGGAACCCAGGTGAGCACTTCCTTTGTTGGTGCAAGTGAGCGCTTTCCTCACTCCCTGTCTTAGGCAGTGGGCACTTGATTGAATGGATTGGTTGTAAAGAGAAGAGAGTTGCCTTTGAGTCTGCTACTCGCCTTAGGCCCCGGATAGAAAGCTAACTTCAGTTAGAAAGCCGCTTACCTGCTGCTCTTCTTCTTATATTACGAAAGCCCAACTCTCCAACGCCCGAGAGGGGGGCTGTTTACCTTCAGAAAGGGAATGTGGTCTATTTTAGGGGGAAAAACCAGAATCAGTACACACCAAAGACGGAAAAAACGAGGAACGAGCGATAGCGACGTCGTAGAAAGGCCTCATTCCCCATTCCCTTCCCAAGGCCTTAAGGCAGCGAGTGACCTCTTTTGGTTCAATCCCTTCATGTATAGGTGGGATGGAGATCACAACCAAGAAGAGTTCCAATCACTTGCCAAGCTGCACGGCAAGAAGACGTAGGAATAGCGGACTCCAGGTGCAGAACGGGTAATCAAAGTAATCTCATTACTTAGGAAGAGTGAATAGGCACGGGATCGAACGATCAATCAGTCTAGTTGCCGCGAGGGAAAGGTCGGTGTAGGTAAGGTCATAGTGAAAGCTGCTTTGGCAGAGGGTTTAGAATAAGCCTTTTTGGATGCCCAGAATCGGAGAGTTGGGGCAAAGTGCATTGGTCCGGCCCTCGGCGAGGGAGCTGCTTTCCCTTATTTTTTTATAGAAAGAGCAAGGAAAGAAATGATCTTGTGACCCGAAAAGAAAGTTCAATACCGAAAGGAAAAGAGACTTCAAAAGCAACGAGGGGAAAAATTCCTTGATCCGAGAAAGCGGTTAAAAGAACTCTGAACAAGAAGAAAGACACTTTCTCACTTTCGTTACAAAATGACTCTCATACTGTGGGAATGAATCTAAGGCTGAACCTAGAAAGAAAGGATACCACAATGCAATGGTATAAGATCTGAAAGAAGATAGGCCCGATCTACTTACCAAATGAAGGATAAACGACAGACGAAAGGAAACAAATCCTAACAAAGAGAGGACAGAATCAAAGGAAAGACTAACGAAGATAAGTTGGAATGAGAGTACGGGATGATAGATAGAGATAGAAAGGAATTCCAAGAGGGGCTATTACACCGTACCAAAAGAAGGGCAACGGCTATGGGTATAGACCCGAAAGACTCTCGCTTTGGACCACTTCTCCCACTAGACGGGACATCCTTGAAGCCAAAATTGGAAAAGATTTTAGAGATTGAAATCGACGTTTAGGAAGGGTATCCGAAAGGATAGGGCTCGACTCCTAAATTGATTGATTAAAAAAGTCGAGTCAAACTATTGGGAGAGGGACGAGCGACAGCGACGTGTGACTTTAAATTCGCTTTTATCAAATCTAATTTGGAAGGGACGAGCGACAGCGACGTGGCCTTCATGCCCTCGATCAAACTATCAACTGACCGACTGGCTGGACCACTGGACATACCTACATACGGACTGCAGACAGACAGAAAATTATTCTGCCCTCCGGCTATTACACATGACCCCACGGAGCGGTAGGAAGAAAGGAAACTAGGCTGATCGGCTGATAGGATTGATTCGCGGACTGGCTGATATTCTTTCACTCGAAGGCTGAGACTATGATCCTAAAGTAAGAAGGATTAGCCGGAGGTATCCATCTTCTTTGATTGAGTGAGGGAGTTGGAAGACAGTTAATCGCCTTCAAGACCAAGAGAGAGAGGCGAGAAAGATAGGGAAATGGTGCTCAAAAGGGGAAGGAGCGAGAGCGGGCTAGACCTGAAAGACCATTTACTGAGACACTGGACTTCGAAGACGGACCGAATCCACTTCATCAAAGACTGGAAAGCCCAAACAGAGCCCGGCGAATTCGGACCACGCTTAGCCAATGCTTACTGATAGACTATATGGAGAGCCTGGTGCAATGCAAGGTGGGAAGACTGAGCTCTCTAAGCTGTCTAGCTCTCTATTACCATATGAAGAGGGGAACCAGGTTCCATAGCCGGATAGAGTGAGAAAAGATAATCAGAAAAGAGAAGAAGATTAGAGTGAATGGCTATCCGTATTTCAGCTGCAGTCGTGAATGGCTTCACGTCGCAAAACTATGATTATAATTAAATGCGTCCCATCCATTTAAATTCTTTGATAAAAAATTTAAATGATTTGATAAAAGCGAATTTTAAGTTAGTCACACGTCGCTGTCGCTCGTCCGTCACTATCGTTCGTCCCTTTGGGGCCTATTCAAAAGAATTCAAAACTACGAAAGAAAAGACTACTTTTTTATTGGCCATGAACGACTGCTTTTCGAGAAGATCAAGAGGGTCTCGTGAGATAATCACTGGATCAATCATATCATTATCAAGTGAAACAGACACTTAATAGCTTCGTCTTTCTTATTCTCTTTTAGCACTCAAAAGAGCACTGAAAAGCTTATTCTTTACATTCATGCACAACATCGCACTGTCGGGATTGTGGATTCTATTGAAGAGCTTTCTTGCTTGGCGCGGGTGCACGCATGGCAGGCTCTTAGCTTATTGGAAAGGGATCGAGACCTTGGAAGGACAATTCCAACTACCTCTCCCACTTGTGACCTATTCGTGTGTACCGGTAAGGAGAAGGTCTAGAGCTTGATTCCCTTCTTATTGTAGGAGAGGCTCGGCATTATTATCGGAAGAGATAGTAAACCGTCCCTAGTGAAGTACCTCTTACAGAGAAAGGAATGGAATGACTGCCTCAGGGGAAGGAAGTCAAGGCCCTTCTTCGCCCGACGCGCATAGAAGATGCTTTCGAAGTCTTCTAGATCCGTTCTTGGAAGAATCTACTCCCCTCTCTGAGAGGTACGAGAAAGAAAGATCGGTTTGGACTCGTTCCAGCAGTTCATTCTTTGAGTGATTCTGATCGTGAACGAGTATGGCACTCATTACTAATATACGCTGGTGCTTGGTGCGGGGGTGCTCTGTAGAGTGATTCTTTCGTAGGGGTTTCAGTGAATTCAATATGAGTATAACTGGACCACTCCACTATACATGAGCGAGACTAGAGTCTCTCACTATACTAGATAGATCGAGAGTGCACTCGAAGGGGGAAAGAGCCATCAATTTATTGCGATATCGGGAGCGTCGGAATCTCTACTTGCATACCGTAGTAGTGAATGGAAGGGACGAGCGAAAGGCTTCCGAAGAACAAAGAACATAAAAACACACACTAGAAAGACATCATACTATATTGCACGAATCGTGTGAGTACTTATAAAAGACTCTCAAAAGACCTTATAGTAGAGTGTGCTAAAAACACACTAAAAAGACTGAATTTGCGAAGCGCCTCTCCTGCCGCCCGGACTGGCACCTGAACCTAGAACCATCCTCTTCATATCTTCCTAGTTGCACCCGGAACGAGTGATGGAGATTCCTTAAAGGGAGTGATGCTGAGTGGCCAAAAGACACATAAATACGGAAATGCACATCTTGTGCGATAGGGTGATAATCGGGAGAGAAAAGAACATCAAAAGAGGAAAGCACTCTCTCGCTCTTGAACACAGAAGACTCTCATTAACTCTTTCGCACTTGAACATCTTCATACTATATCGCTCATTCCGTGCTTGATGGCTGTCGACATCTCACTATCTCGATCGGCAGTTGAGGGAAAGAACCGAAGAACCTGACTTCTACGGTCAAAGAGTGAAGCAAATGCAGCTGAGCTAACCGAAAGATGAGTCAGACCTTGCCCTACGCCGGCTTATCCCTTGCCTACTCTTCCTCGAGTGGGGTCTGTTGGAAGGCCCTGGCACAGGCACAACGCCATACAGGTTGAGACTCGGAGTTCGGAAAGGTAGTTTATGCAGCCTACGAGCGATAGTGAAAATAGTGTGAGTGAATTACCATAATAAAGCGCACCCTGAGCGGATTCCACTCTAAAAGCAGAAGGTAGGCACTTGAGACTTGAAAGCTTTTCCCCTCTCTTTATCCTCTTCTTTTGTGAATGGTGTACGTGGGACTCAATTCATATTCAAGCTTTTCCACTTCTAAAAAGACTGAAAAAGAACAAAGAACAGACTTGAAAAAGAGACCTGAAATCCAGTATATCAAGATTCTTATTAGAACTCGCACGATTAGTCTATTTATTAGACTTTCATCTCTTGAACTAGCGGGAAGGGGTGAATGAAGCTCCGACCAGCTGCCGTGCGAGTGCCTCCCGAGCGGAGGAAAGCGAACTCTTAAAGAAAGCTGCTTCATGGTCTTTCATTTAAGATAAGAGTCGTCGTCTCTCTATATTAGACTCTTGTTTGGGACAGCCAAGAAGAAGGAGATGGATATACATACATCATACCCACGAAATCAGTCTATTGTTCGAGACTCTTCCTAGTGGCACAATTGAATCTAGTGAATCACTCAAGACCTACTCACTAACCTAAATTAACCAACCAACCGCGTCCCCGCTACATCGCGCAAGAAGTGCTTTTTAGGTCATAAGTGCATTTGGAAGTCATCCACATAGATGCTTTCCTGCCCTCCCCTGGCATTGGCATTTTAGGAGAAGGATTTGCGGATCAAACCTTCGAATCATCGATTGATTTGGGCCCAAAAAAGACCGACTTCCGGTTCCTCGTAGAAGGGAATCTCACTTGCGGATTCTTTCTGTCTTTAAAGGAATGTGAACCGTGGGTTAAGGTAGCTCTTTTCTATTAGTAGCGTTGCTGCTTGACTTATTGACCGGTGACCTCTCTCTTTCCGCTTTAGCCTACCATGGGACATGGGACGGGACGAGAGAAAGACCGACGCATGCTATCACCCGTGCCCCAGAGGATCTCCTATTCACACTGTAGAATGTGTGCTATTGGCTTGTGAGTTGCTTAGTCTACTTCGTATCTTCATCAGCGGGAAGGAATGGTCAATCGAAACATCATAGTCGCGACGGCATTCCAAAAGAAAGGTAGCTGATCCGGTCAACGAAGCCGTACCGCCGAAAGGACTGAACTGACTTTATGACAGAAGAGCGATCTTCGACCTTTCCTCAAATATCAAATCTTTTTTTTATGCTAGGTTCGATGGTCTCACTTTACTGTGTTCGAAATGACGGACCATGGGAAAGAGTCTTTGCCAAATAATGAAGTGAGCTTGGGAGCGGAATCCCGGAAAGGTAATAGGAACTTTCTTCCTTTATATAGCCTGATCTCATATAGCCGATGATTCCTCATCAGAGAGTGGAGTTTGAAAGGGCCGTGATACCTCACGGGTCACAATACTCGGGTTTGATATAGTGAGGGCCAGAGAGTTCTGTGATCAAGCCCCTTGATCAATTATGGAAAAAGACCGAAATAATATCTGGATACTTCTTAACCCGGTATTCGATATGGGACATTCATTCATATAATGCGAGCTTACTACGTTCAACGAAGTTAGAATCACTTTCTTTCTCACTAAAAGAGACGATCATCTGGGCTTTCACCACATATAAAGCAGCTGCGTAAGGAATGTGGACATGTACAAGTCTTTCCAAATCTGCCACAATCTATCCTCGAAGCTTCGAACTACCTTTCGTGAGTGCAGTGATGTGAGTCGGTGTGCGAGCCTTTCGACGCTGCAGAGATGTGGGCCTCCCCTATCCCACTATTCCTGACATCCTTCATCAGGAGAAAGAGAGTATCATCGGAAAGATGATCGGACTCCTCATCAGATTTGATAGCATCGTCATCGCAGTCATCCCGGAAGCACGCATCTGGATACTTTTATCACCCCTCACCTTCTCTTCAATCCGATCCTATACCGCCCCGATCCCATGTTCCAACGATTGATCAATGAGTGGAAAGTGGAATAGCCTTCCCAGCATCTGGGAGTTTGAGTCAATTGAACATAGTCGGAATGCTTCCAAACGAACTTATCTAACAACCCGTAATTCACAATCCGCGGTTCGGGTTTGCGGGAAGGGCTCTGATAATTCACAAGTGGTGACCAAGAATCCTGGATAGAACTGACTATGTCTTACCGATGCGATTTTGCTTGGCCAATATTGCGTTGACCATGATGATGAGGCCCCCGATGAATAACTCATCCGCAGGTTAGGCTTCAAGAAGCAATGAAAAATTCTCTTCAACTCCCGTGCCCTTGAAACCTTTCCCGGCTGCTCTTTAGGAGGTCCGGTCGAGTACTCCGCTTCATGCCTTAGTGAGGGCGAGAGAGACAACAACGAAGAACTTCAAAAGGGCAAATAGAGCACTTCAAAAGGAAGGAAAGTGCTGTCCAAACACTAAAGACTCTAAAGCAGATTTCGTGCGAGTTAGCTGTCCGCCTGCTCGAACACGGAATGTGGCTCATGGCCGGCTCGAACACGGAAAAGGGCGAGAGAGACCCCACTTTATACTCTAAAGCAGATTTCGTGCTAGTTAGCAAAAAGAACAACAACAAAGACACAAGACTCTCGTCCATGAGTACTTTTGCCAAGGAAGAGAATGCAAGGGTCCGAGGATAAGGAAAAGAGAAGATGATCCTTGTCTTTCAGTTCATTAATCGAGTTCTTGCTCAGAGAGAGCATTCGAGGCTCTCTTCCTTCTTGTCTGCTTTCTGAACCGAGGTAGTTCTCCCCACTCGGGTACGGAGAGGAAGGGAAAGGTTCCATTCCAAACTCAAGAGCTACAGAGAGAAAGACTTGACTAACTCGAGCAACTGAATCTTTCTTTTAGAATCTGTGAAGAGAAGCAGTGTTCTTTTTGTCTAGAGACTAGAAATGGGACGAGGCCAGGCTGCTTTCGTGCCGTAGAATGAGCATTTCGTTCGGGACGTCGCTATCGCTCGTTCCTTTGGTTCGAGCGTCCGCAAGTAAAGGAAGATCACTTTTCAGTGCTTTCGTTATAGTATTAAGAATAAGTGTAAGAAATGCCCTCTCCCGCTCCGTGGGGGTCGAGCCTATTATCCTTACCCTCGACAGCAATGAAAAGATCATCATAAATGAGTCACTTTGCGCATTCCATTTATAGAGTGGTTTGAGCACGGAAAAGTGGTTTTTCGGTGCTTTCGGTATAGTATAACTAGGAAGTGTTAGAAATTCCCTCTCCCGCTCCGTGGGGGTCGAGCCTATTATCCTTACCCTCAGCAAGTCGTGAATGAAGGGCCCCAAAGGCAATTGTAGACAAAATTATTCTGAATTATTGGGCGAAAGATCTACCACTTAGCTGTCTTCCCTCTGCGTAGCTATCGCTAGCAACAGGAACGTACGAGTGAATATGAATATGAACTCCACCCTAACTGCGGCTACTGGAAAGACTGATTTTGATTTATAATATAAGATAAGTAGCCCCTTGTAGGAAGTAGCCTGTAGGCGGAGATTTCTAGGCGCCCCGAACCTAAATATGGGAAAGAGTATGCGAAAGGTGCGAATTACATGACGCGTCAGTAGCAGCTCCTCTTGCCTAGTAGGGGAGGGATGCACAATAGACAACTATAAGGACCAGGCATTGCACCAAGATAAAGAGATGGAATGGTGTCAGTTCACGGTGAATTAGCAGATTGGATTAGACTCACACTATGCATTCTACCCAGAAGAATCATTGTTAGTAGCTGAGCGATAGGAAAGGAGCGAGTGAAAGGAGCGGCGTCTACCTTGAGTCAAAAAAGAAAGAAAAGGGTTCCTTTCGGGTTCCTTACTTGATGGCCAACTGAAAGACATTTGCCTGAAAGTGAAACACATTTCCCTAGGGGAAAAGACCGGGTTTCAGACTTTGAGTACTTTTATTGCCAACTCCGTCGTTGCACTCGGCCCTTATCGAAAAGACCTGTGCGCCAACTCCGTCGTTGCACTCGGCCCTTAGCGCCAACTGAAAGACATTTCCTAAGGAAAAGAAAAGGAGAGCCCGGACAAGTTCATTCCTTCAAGTTCTCAAGTTCATTCCGTTCATTCAGTTAGAAGTTCATTCCCGGACAAGTTCATTCCTTTTCTGGAGAGTTCATTCCCGGACAAGTTCATTCCTTAAATGAGTTAGAAGTTCATTCCGTTCATTCCTTAAATGAGTTAGAAGTTCATTCCTTAAAGGCTGGGCCGACTCGCAGTTAAGGTTCGTTCATCCGAGTTCATTCCCGTTCAAGTTCTCACGTCACTGATAAAAGAAAACCAGTAGTGATGTTCTCACGTCTTCCTCCTACCTTCGCGAGAGAGACGAGGGACGAGCAAAGCGACGTGAGAAAGGAAAGATAGAGAGGGACGAGCATAAGCATAGGTAAGAGTTCCAATGGTAGAGTTCATTCCGACCTTCCTTTCCATTCACACGTCGCATGAGATTATTATATAAGAGATTCTTATCTTACTTATATAATCATAGAATTATGGAATGGTTATAGAGATGAGAGAATTCCTAGACTTTCGTTAACGAATCAATTGAATGAAAGTAGATCGATAAAGCTCTACCCTGTTGCGCTTTCTCGATCTACGAGAATGAAAGAACAAAGTGAACTCTACTCGAGTACTAGTCTCATCATTATCTCATCTCTATAACCATTCGTATCTTTAATCTTTATACAACGTAACCGAAAGATATGAATATGAATGCGACGTTTACTTTATATTTTGATGTTATATAAGAAAGATAAGATATGAGTCTTCTTTGTGGAGCTCCCGTTGGCAAAGTCAAAGTGTTCAGTCGAGCAACTACTACTATGGCAAAGTGTTCAGTCGAGCACTTTTGTCCCTCTCCAACAAATTACAGTAAAGCGAGCGCCTCATTTCACTCGCCCCTCTCGCTTATGGCTCGAGCACTTTTCGTCCCTTCCTGACGTCACACGTCGCTTTGCTCGTCCCTTCCTGACGTCACACGTCGCTTTGCTCGTCCCTTAAGACTCTCTTTCTTTTATTCAGTAAAGAAATTCAACGGATAAAACTATTTTGCCTCTTTCTCCGGGGCTTTTCAAAGGAGGGATCAGACTCTTGCTCAGACCTAGAAAGCCTGGGCTTCGGATCTCAATAACTCCCTGAGTTCACGAATGAGCTTGAATTCCAGCTGCCGGAGAAATACAACAATACGAATGAATAAGGCAAGGCTGATTCTGGCTCTGACCGATTTTGCCTCTTTCTCGGCTCGGGGGGCCAAGTCTTTAACTTCTCTTTTCCTGAGTTCAGGAATTCGCTTTCATTCCAGATCTTATCTTAGGCTCCGGAGACCGCGGGCCCGACCAATATATATAAATGGTATTTCCTTTGGGGAAAGACCATTGTATACTTGGAGATGGCGTTGCAAGCTTCGGAAAGGCGGAGCTTTTTCGATCTTAAAGTAGTTGTTCATGAGATGATTTGGCACCTATTGATCAGGGGTTAAGGTGATTTGAACCCCCTACTCTGACTTTTGAACCGGATTGGCTTATCAAATGGCTCCTTGGCGGGGCCCCTTCCTCTGATATGCTAGATTGATTGATTTCTTTATGTTAGAAGTATCCTCTGCTTACTAACTCCTTGGCATTATTTCATAGATGCATTTTCGTAACCCTATACCTATACCTATACCTATAGTTACGTTACGCACATAGCATCTTCAGATCTTTTCCCTACCTTGAGTTCACTTTTGAGCTTTCATTCAAGATCATAGAGGAATGATCGAATCTCTATTCGTTATATAACGTAACCGAAATATATGCCATTCAGATTCTATGAAACTAATATAAATTAAATTATTCAACTTTAATAAATTGAATCGAATGCGACGTGAAAGAGTTGATGATGATACAACTATTGATAGGAAAGAAAGTGGTTGTCGTTAAGTTCATGATGATACAACTCATTTTCATTTCCGAACGCAAAAGACACTTGTTCAGTAGAGTGAATCAAGGCTAACAATGGAAGCGTACGTACTAAACTAAATAAGGGAAGGATGGCATCAAATCAGTTAGCACTGGCAGCAAATCATTTGTAGTCTTAGCAGGTGCCCGGACATTGAGAGATGAGTAGGGTGGAATTAGACAAGCAAAGTGCGTAAGCATGGCTAGCAGCGGAAGAGAACTTCTTGGTTGCGTACCACGGCCACGCTTTCCCATTGTATCAAAGCAAGAGCTGTAAACTTTTATGTGGAAGTTTGAAACTAGCACCGGAAGCCCACGGGTAGAGTTCATTCCAAGAGTGAATGGGACGACAGAGGATAAGTCATTTAATTCCACCCGCGGGAAGGAGAAGCGGAAAGAGGATCAATATCAAGTATCAAGAACTCACGAATCTAATTTAGAATGATAATGACGCGCAGCAGCATTAGAAAGGTATTTGCCCATCCTGAACGAGTACAAGTAGTAAGTGATCTCCTCTCCCCCTCTGGCTAACCCTAGCACCCACCGGAGTTTGAGGTGGGGAACATATTCCACTCTTTCAGCAACCGGAAAAGAGGATAAAAGCAACTCCAAGACTCTTTCTTAAGGGCAGATCTTTCGTAGTTTTGAATGAGAGAGAGAGGTACGAGCGATAGCGACGTGAAGACGGGAAGACTGCGACGTGGGACGGGACGACGTGTAGACGGGCCAAAGGCACGAACGAGAGTGAGGCACTGTTAAAGTGCTCTAAAGTCAGGGGCGAAGAGCTTTTAGTAAGGGAAGGGGTAGATCTTTCGTAGTTTTGAATCCATTCACTCTACCCTTAGTCAGTCGACGGTTCTACAATCTCCCGGCATATTCATGGTCGATCCCCAATCCCCATCAGCATTTATGGCTTTAGGCCATTTACTCTTACCTTATCAGGTAATTCGAGCCTATCCTTACTCCTACAATCTCCCAAATATTTATG
>JBBMJZ010000082.1:324855-333495 GCA_037833815.1 Zingiber zerumbet | reverse complement strand
GTAGGAGCTCTACCGCATTCCTAATCTTCAACTCTCTTCCCTTCCGCTAAGCCCAAACCCAACTCTTTTTGATCTCAAAGGACAGACCCAACCCCAAGAGGGTTGTACCAACAAAAGGAAAAACCCCAACGCCAAGAGGTTGTTACCAACCAAAGGATAAACCCCAACTCGAAATGCCAACGATTGGAGCTGATACCGGAACGATTGGAGCATATACAAGTTCATACCTTAGAAATCTACTTAAGCAAAGGGTCCCCAACCCCGACCCCGGGCCATGAACTCTAAATGGCAAGCTTCACTTCATAAGTTCTAATAGGGTGTACGATCTTTCTTGAGTTCTAATAGGGTGTACGATCTTTCTTGAAATACTTTCTTTAAATGCAATTTAATACTACTACAGGGTAAACAACCCCAACTGCAAAAGGGGCAACAACTTCTACTAATACAACAGGGTCAACAACCCCAACTGAAAAAGGGTCTCCAACCCCAACTCGAACTAAAGGGGGTCTCCAACCCCAACTCGAAATGCCCCCAACCTCAAGTCTAAATGCCAAGCTGCCGGTTTCAGATCTCTTAATGCCAAGCTTAACTTCATGAACTCTAAATGGCAAGCTTCACTTCATAAGTTCTAATTTCGTTTTCCCTGCCCGCTTCATCAACTCTAACGAAATCCCTACCCTTTCTGGTAGTCTATCTACTATTGTTTGATTCCTTTATTCCGAATTCTCAACTTCTGTGGGTACCATTGTTTCATTCCTTTATTCCGCGATTCCTTTATGTAAGTGTGTCAACCGTTCCTCTATCTTTCTTTCCGTACATATGCCTGGTAAAAGAAAGGACAGAAAAAGAAGGAAATGACAGCTGCAAAGACATCTGCCCTCGAGTCCGGAAAGACAGATTCAACTGCAGAAGAGTCAATGGAAGAAGAAGGGGTCGAGTACCTACAGACAGATGCCAGGGTACAGAGCGAAATGCCAGCAGCAAAGACAGACATCTGCCAGCAACGGAAGACCCGAGGACGGAATCCCAGGAGCAAAATAACAGGTAAAGAAAGGACATAAAGACGGATGACCGGAAAGGAGGATGATGGAAATATAGTATAGTAAGGAAAGAGAGCCAAATGCCAGGTCTGGAGAAATCGATAGAGAAGTGAATGGAAGAAAGGGAAGGTATCGAATTGAATGGCATACCAGAGGAAGGAATGGAAGACAGGCCCAAGGAGTGAATGGCAGCAGAGTAAGGTAAGCGGAGTAAGGTAGAGTAAGGTAAGCGGAGTAAGGTATCGAATTGAATGGCAGGTCTCGAAAGGGCAGCATTGGCATTTCGAGTTGGGGTTGTTGCCCCAATTTCATTTGAAGAAATCTCCTATAGAAAGATATATATGCTCCCATCAGATTGGCATTTCGAGTTTGGTTGGGGTAGTAGTTGGGGCCCCCTTTCTTAGCTTGGGGTAGTAGTTGGGGCCCCAATTTCATTTGAAGAAATCTCTTATATAAATATAGTACCATGAGCTCTTTGAAGTTAGGTATCCGATCATGGAATTAGGATTCCATTAATAGGGTATTCCTGTCAGTAGTATCCCCTGAGGGGTTCAGTGTTATTTGTATTCCAGGATTGATGGGATTGCATATGGCCTTTACGTTAGTGGATGACCCGCAGGATATGGCTTCAATTTAGATTCGAGGATTGAGTGGATTCGGGATTCGAGGATTGATGGGATTCGGGATTCGAGAATTGATGTATACCCGGACGGGTGCGTTTTAGATTCTAGGATTGATGCCATTGCGTATTCGAGGATTGAGGGGTTGGGGTAGGGCCTTTCGGGCTCAGGTAGAGAATTGAATGGAAGACCAGAGGAGTCAACTGCAGACGACATGAGAATCGCGAAACAAAGACAGATGCCCGGAGAATCGAGAAAGCCCTTACGCGGTTAGAGAAACCGAAGAAGAGTCAATCAGGAGTTCAAATGCAGTAGGAGATCCAAAGGGCATTGGCTTAAGAGTTGAATGAAGGAGATCCACTGGGCCTTTCGGTTGGCGCTTGGCATTTCGAGTTGGGGTTGGTACTTGAGGGTCGGGTTGGACCTTTGGGGTTTTGGTTTGCCTTTGGGTAGAGAGTCCATTTAGCGGAATCTCTTCTAGTGAATAGAAAAGCGGTATCTGCTCCAATAAGCTTGGCAGTAGTTGTATCAGTCTGGATAACGCGTGAATGGAAAAAGTCAATGGCTGAGCTAGCACCAGGTCGTCAATGGTGTACCATTGACTCTTTCCATTGTAGACCTGCTGCTTTGATGGCCATTCACTTACGGATTAGGTATCCCCGGACGGGTGCGTTTTAGATTCGAGGATTGATGCCATTGCGTATTCGAGGATTTCAGGTATTGGGTATGGCCTTTCGGGTTTAGCATGACCAGCTGCTGGATGGGTTCAATTTGGATTCTAGGATTGCTGGGATTGGGTATTCGAGGATTGCTGTGTCTGTCCTTTCTGTTTGTGGATGACCAGCTGTATAGGTTAGTTTTCTCTTCTAGGATTTACGGGTTTGGGGCCTTTGGGGTAGGGGTTGGGTCTGTCGTTTCTGGTTGTGAATGACAGCCCTGTGAGTTTGATGATGAAAGGATTGATGGTTTAGTTTCGTACCCTCTTATGCTTTCGTATAGGTATTGTATTGATCTGGGCTTCGAGTGTCGATTGTTATCGGCTTCGGTTTACTGATGGGCTGTAGGGCATTTCTCGTTTATTGCTGGATTCCTGGATTGTGGATAGCGGGTTGTCGATTGCAGGACGTGAGTGATTGTATTGACCAGTGTGGCAACCCCTCTATTTGTCTCGCCGGTCCCCGTCCAAACATGATCAACTCTCAGGAAGTCAGGTGTACACCTAGTTTAACTAACCCGTCCTTAAGGGTCGAAACTTGATCAACTCTCCCGAAGTAAGGGTTACCCATTTGGGTCCCCAACCTCAACTCGAAATGCCAAGCTTATGGTTTCAGATCTCGAAATGCCATCATTCACTTCATGAACTCTAAATGCCAAGCTTCACTTCACTTCATGCCATCATCCTGCTGAATCTACTCCGACCTCCCTTCCCTTTCTTCGATGGACTCTTCTTCTATTGACTCTTGACTCCTCTGTAGCCTTCCCTTTCTTCTATGGACTCCTCTTCTATTGACTGCTCTGCTGTTCTGTAGTTGAATCTTTCTTGCCTTTCACTACCTGCGCTATGGCTTTTTCTCTATTCTCCTTTCATCTGTCTTTCTCTCCTGGCGAGGGTTTGACTTGAGTATGGTGCTAGGCAAACTCGAAACCCCGAACTCAAACTGGAAAGCGTAGACCCGATAGGCATATTTCGACCATAAGGGCATCTGACGATGGCTCGCTTTACCGTAATAAAGAGCCTCTTTCCTTTACAGAGATCCATTAGACGCACCCTTTCCTTTATATATAAATAGTAGTTGCGCACTTTCTCTCTACCATTGACTCTGCTTCTGCCTCAACTTGGCCTCGATCCTGCCTTCTAGCCCATCCTACTATGCCTTTTAAGGTCTCCCCTCAACGAGCTTCTCACCGATCAGTTTCCTTGGTTGTACAAAGTTCTTGGTCTATCTTTATATATATAGTATAAATGGAATGCGATGAGCTTCTATGGCATCCGGAATCCGATTTCTCTGTCCTTCTCTGCTGGCTCAGGCATCTTCCATCCTCTTTTTTTCTTTGGCTCCTTGGGGCACCGAAGAGGGAAGTCGCTCCGTGTACCAACGAAGGATCTTAGCTTAGCGCACCCACCCCCGTGTACCAACGAAGGATCTTAGCACCCCTGAATTGAATCAAGAGAAGGGGCTATGTGATTGGAGGACTGGCTGGGGCTGGCTAGAGGCCTGGTCGAGAGCTCCTTGAACTAGAAATTGAATTCTGTCTGCACTGGGGCAACAGCTCTCTGGGTATTCCCCAGAAGGAGAGGTTAGGCAAGTCCTTTGGCCACTTCTATTGATTGATTGGATGAATGACCAGTCTTTTCTATTTCAGAAAGGGAAGCTCAGCTTCTATGATCATTGTTCATTCATGATTTGATTAACCTCCATGAGAGGCTATCTAAGATCTAAGACTTGGTAGCTCGACGAACTAGGTAGCCCTTGATCCAGCATACACCGAACAAAAAAAAAGGAGGAAGAAATATTCCCCTCCTCTTTCTTTCTAGGCCACTGTAACCGATATTCTAATATTAAGACGAAAGACGATTAATGAAAAGGGAAACTCTTTATCAAAAACTAGATTATTATATAAGGAATGTCTTTCTATCGGCCCCTTTAAGTTTAAGAAGGCGAATCTCAGAAGCCTGTCAGTCCGGAAGATCGGAATGCCACTTGACTCTACAGAAAGGATTGCAAATCGAGCCTTAGGCCGAGGACTGTCTTTCTGCTTGCTTGGTAGAAGGCTCGACTAGAGTTCGGCTCCTCGATGTAATTTAGTGAATAGACCGATAGAGGAGCGGAGGTTTGACTGTACCCTTACTGTCTTCCACGAATAGGCAAGAGGAATGGTCTCGCTCAAGGACCTTCACTATAGGATTAGGATATTGCTTAGAATCCTCTTGTAGCACATAGAGATAGAGATTTCGACATCGATAGACAAGAAGGGACGAGGAAATTGAGTTCGTACAGGCCAGTCAAGTACAGGTACAGGCAAGATGAAAGGAAAGGATGTGGAATCATATGATGATTCGATGGTATATTATTCGATTCAATCCTATCGTCAGATTCTTCTGAATTTCCCTAATCTTATATTTTTGATGTGGAACTTCTTAAGTAGAAGGAGATAAGGGGGGATCATAGAGGTATGTATCGTGCTAAGGCTGCCGAACGAGTTCGGGGGCTTCTTTGTCTGGTAGAGCGAGTGAAGCAAATGAATACATACGATTCTGAATCTGAATAGGCTGCTCAATCATGAGATTGATTGGACTAGCTTCGTCACTTCAATTTAACAAAAAACTCCATTCCATGGAAATCCTCGGAAACTTCAACAAAGAAGTAGGGCTGAAGAATAAGAGGAAATGCCGCTCAAAAGGAGAAATGCTGCGCTGCCAAGAAGGCAAGTATCGGGTATGAGCTTGTGAGTCCCGATAGGGCATCAAAGGACTTCAAACTGGATCTTCGTTACTTAACTTAAAAAGAAGGGAATTTCCCTACTGAATTCACTGGGTCTGCTCTTGGGAAGATTGATTCTCGACCGAACCAATATGGAATATGGATAGGGAGGGTCTGAGTTTGCGAATAACTTCAGCCCTAAGGTATGAGCTAGTGAATATGAAATTGAGTCTCACTACGAAGCCCAGGAGATGCATCAGACTCTGGAACTCTACTTTCAGGACAGGAGCGTAGCAGCCACTCGTGGTTCAATAAAGTGAGCCCTTTGAGTCCTACTCTGAGACTCAGTCTTTTGACTTAGATTGGCATACTGGAGTCCAACTCGTGTATCAACGTATAAGAAGATTCCGTGATAAGAGAGATGAGGCCGGCAATATGACATAAGAAAGATCAGTTCCAGCGGTCGCATCTGCCCTGTCTCAATCGGTCGAGCTGTATCGGTCAATTGTAGGAAACTGGCCAATAGCTCTTGGTAAAGGTCAACGGTCCTGTTCAAGCATTGGCGCAAGTATCCCCTGCACGACTTGCATCAAGATCATTCAAAGCAGTTGTTCAAGCTCGAGATAGACTGTAACCTTGGAAAGCTAAAGATCGACACTTCGTGTCTCAAGGCTTCGCCGCCCTGCGGGTCGAAAGTTCTAATCTCCGTTCCCGTCCTCTAAAAATGACCTGAAAGCAAGAGTGGAAGCGGACGAGAGAGAAGACACTGACTATTACCACCAAGTAAAGAGTAAGGAGAGGTACTAAGAAGAAAGCGTTCTTACGTAATGGTTGGGATGTGATAGCAGATAAGAAACCTTACATTACGTAGGAACTTTTTATTTTTAGTTCCCCGACTATTCCACACAATAAAATTCATTGAGAAGAAGCAACATTGGTCCCTGGACAAACCATCCCTCCAGGGTGAGACAAACAATGATTAATATCACTTCGGGTAACCCCATTTACCATGTTCGTTCGGCTGAAGCTCAGTAGAGGGCTGTGTCTCCATAACGACTGTCTCATTCAAACCCTCTTTCTTCGGGCGGATACCGATGACGAACGCCCGAGGAGAGGACGTCTTGCGAGGCAGTGAGCGGAGAAGAGATCACCGATAGACCCGCCTCCAAATTATCCTGCCTCATAATCGAAGCTCTATTCTCAGACGACCCAGGATGCATCAACGCTGTCGCAGCAGGTTGAGCATTATTCTGCATGGAATTCATGGTAGCCCTAAGAGGATGGGGCCTCACGTGAATCCCCTGAGATTGATTGGTTTTCAATTATTTGGGCTTTTGTAGTCCAGATTGGACATTCTCAGCTGGCCCAGAAGTTTCCTATTGCCCCTCTTAAAAAGCCCATGTTTGGCAGTTCCTTTTGAGCCCTCATGCAAAGAATTAGCCCCCCCACACTCAACCACGTGAGCTCCCTCTTCATTACTAAATGGCCTCCCGCCAACATTTAAATCAGATTCAATCTCCAGCGCCGCAAATCGCGATCCCCCATTATTTCCAATTTGAGCATTACCAGCATTTCGGGATAATCTTTACTACGATTACGCCTCGTTTGAACCATCATCCAGGTTCTGAAAGACCTGTACCCTCATGAGCAGCTGGTTGCTGCACCTTCACTCCCTCACCACCGCCAGCAGCCATACCATCACCACCACCAACGATACCACCTTGGTCAGCGCCCACCGCCCTTCCTCAATGCGCGAACCACTGCGCCCCTAGCCCTGCCTTCCCTCCGAGTTGACTTTACTGGAGTAGCTCCTGGACTTGCTTTGTTGACTGGACTAGCGGAAAGAAATGCCCATTTGTCGGCTTGAGGCAGACTCTTTCCTTATTTTAGGTTATTCCGACAACAGCTTCTTCTTTCAAAGCGCGAGAACAGAGGATTTCCTTGACTCATTCTAAGGGGATCATCCTTATCAAGAACTACAAGACGTAAGGCAGAAGGAGAATAGCACCCAGACTTTTTTTGAATTTCAGACACTTCCGTCAGATACGAGATTGGCTTACGCTTCCTTCCCTGGTCCCATTTGGTCTTGCTTGGTCAACACGAAGTCATAAGTTCTCTCTTGCCTTATCTATCTTTCTTCAAGTAAGATAGTTGAACGGCGCTGCTATAATTGAATCAACAGAAAGATCAAAAGCCTCTTTTTTTGCCTTCTTTCAGAATGTTGCTGCATGGGTTCGTTATGAACGAAAGGGACCAAAAAGCCCTTGTTCTTTCTGTTTTGGGTCCCTTCGGCAAGAAAAGAAAGAAAGAGATTTCGCATTGCAAGGATAGGTGGTGGTCTTATCTCGTAGGGCTCCGGTGAAGAAGGGAGAGGGGCGAAGACATCTGTTGGCCAATAGGGAGAGGTTCTAACAGATGCTCTTTCGGAGCGAGAGGGTCTAAAAGAAAAAGACTAAAGGCGATAGCGAGAGGTCCTAAGAGGTCTCGACTACAAGTAAACCCTGGGAGAAGATTCCCACCGCTCTGACAAGACCTGCTTTCATAACTCCACTGAACTAGCTAGAAGCTATCGCTTCGTCGAGTACTTCTTCAATTGGAACCCGTGACATTTTAAGGGCTTTTAGTATTCTGTATCGAGGACGATACGATCCTTTAGTCAAAGCAACTTTGTCACTTTCGTGTACCCATCGGACGGCAGCCCTTTGGGGTAGTGTGCGACTCCGTATGAGGACCTCCTTCCCAAAAGCCCACTCCCCTTCTAGGCTTTTGACTGACTTCCCCTCTGTGTTGACTGAACGCAGAAAGCCTTCCACTCTTTCTCCGAACCGTGCTGGACTTAAGGCGATAAGAGAAGAGTTGCTCCTCGCACTTCAACAGAAAACATTCTCTCTTATCCCCCGGGTTCTAGGACATATTTTATTATATGCTTTCTAAGCGTGTCATTTGCTCTTTGCTTGGTCGTAATAGTTCCCAAGGGCATTGTCGGCCGCCAGTGGAACGTCTGGCTGTTCCCCATTAGGGGGACGCAGTTGACCCACGGGGTTTGGTGCTGCCCTCATACTCCCTACTTCTTTGTAAGAATCGCTAGATCTAGTTGCAGTGCGCGTCTGCGCCAGTGAAGTGAAAGGAATGAATGCGGCTTAGCACAGAGACCGACGTCATCGACTTAGTTCGGGCCAAATCCTGAAGAAAGCTAAAAAGACGTAATCTTCGGACAAATTCTTTGGAGCGGTGAATATGTACCCATTAATCCTATGGAAATTTCCATTTAGGGGGGGGCCGTTCGGTCGCCTATGATACTGGATGGTACTTGTTGTGGCTCACGAGGAATGGCCTTTCGTTTGTGCGCTAACGTTTGATTGCAGCTAGCGCGCTTTACTAATAACATAGTAAGCGGTAAGGTAGGCTAAGGGAATCCTCTGGCATTTATGACACTTCCTCACATAATCAATGCAATCATTCTCCATTGTCAACTGGCCTATCTGGATTCAATGGAGTATTTTTTACTTGACTTAGAACATCTTGAGTGATCGGATCAAACATCGATATCAGAAGCAC
>JBBMJZ010000082.1:312355-319855 GCA_037833815.1 Zingiber zerumbet | reverse complement strand
CCTTCACTCCTAAGCGTACAACTGGATAAACTCTAATTGACACGAATCAGCTTTACAAGGAGTTAGCACATGCGCTTCAAGTACCGAAAGAAGAGGAATTAGGTCTCAAGGGCTCACGGATGCTTACAGTCCCTCCTTTAATTTAAGGAAAGGCTTCTATAGCCGGCCGAGATTGACCACTACAGACCACGATGCAATGAGTGAGCTGGTTGGTGCCAAGCAGAGGCAGACCAAGACCTGGACTCACTTTTGAGCGCCGAAGACGCATGACTTCTAAGGTTCTTCCCTACTTCTGTTCTGGATCATCAAAGGTACGAAGAGCAGCAAGCCGCTCTCTCCCTGCAGCCTTAACGATCCTGATGGGCATAGCAAGCCTTTTCAGGCACAAAAGAGGGAGAAGAAGAGAATCAAGTCTCGCTCCCCTAATCCGGATCCAGATTCTCCATCCTCATGCCCCTGCACCTAGCTCACTCCTTTTCTCTTAAAGAGGAGCCATGCGAATGCCCTAGGGAGAGTGCTTCATAGTGCCCGATCAGTCTCAGATTAAGTAATGCCAAAAGAGGGGGCTTAGGGATATTCGATTCGCTATTCTAGCTATCAAACTCTTATCATTAAGAGCTAGCTCGTACGATCCCGATGGATGAAAAGAGCTGACCTCTCCTTTGATCGGAGTAGAGCAGAAAGCGAAGTCGGAGCGAACGACAGTGAGGCCTAGAACTATAGCATTCTCTCCCTCCAGCTTGGCCCACCTACTATGGCTACAAGAAGGTGCCTCGGCTCTCACTTCACTCATCAGTGGTGGACGCAGCCAACTAAGGATCAAAGTGCCCATCTTTATCGGGAGAAGGACAGATAAGAGACTCCTCGGATCGTATAAGTAAAGGGATTCCACTCTAAAAGCAAGGGTTTTTGGGCACGACTCTAAAACCAGAAAGGAAAGGACGCGCGTATCTACCTTATTCAAGATACCTAATCCTCCCCCTCTCTCTATAAGCGCTTCTCATTACTCTTCTCTCTTCTCTTTTCACAAATGCAATGCTATGAACGATTGTGCTGCTCTCTGTAAAGAAAGGGCAAAGAACATAAGTATAGAAGAAAGGAAAGCAAAAAAAGCAAAATGCATAAAGGAAGCTCACTTATGAGCCAAGCAAAGAGTAGGTCGTATATCTGGGATTGAGTGCAGGAGTGAGGACCACGAGGGAGTATGACCGTCTCGAGGAGGTCAACTTTCTACTAAGAAGCTTGCCCAGTTCTTTCTTTATCTAGAATCCCTTTGAGTGTAGCGCGCGGGAATCTTTCTAGTAATAAATAATGAGGAAGTGCTTCGCTTGCTAGGGGTCAGACTGATTGTCGACTTCTATTTCTTTCTTTCCTTTGGGGTGCGAGAGAGAACTTAGCGTAGGGTACCGGACTGCGCAAGCTATGGGGCATGTGACTTTGCCCGACATGGCCTTTTTTATCTGCCGCTAGGAGTGGCATACTTTCTATTCACAGGCTGATACGTATCCGAATGAGAAGGCGGAAGTCCACAGTCTCTGCTTATAGAAGTGGGACCCTTTGGGAAAGTGAAGGATTTACTTGAGAGATTCAACTGGGGAAGATTCCATTACTATATGAACAGAGCTTAGGTCCGGGGGCAGGCGATCAAGACTTGATGAAAGGATCTGCGATTGATGTGTTTGGCAACGTTTGAATCTTCCAAACTAGTTCCAGTGTCGGTAGACGACGCGTCACGTTGTTCGCACCTTTTATGATTCCTTTACCAATGGCTGCTTCACCAAAGCATGAATCTGATTCTCTTCCTGCGTGTCTCCCTGTCTGCATCTGACTTACTAAAGAGTAGTCCCACTAGCTGTGAGTGGCATTACACATCTTCTACCCCTCTCTCTGCCTTTCCAAGAGCGGGCACCCGTGTATATTCTCGCCTAGCTCTTCCCCTTGGCTTGCTTCCGATCCCTTATCAGACAGCAACCACTAAAGCGAGTTCTCAGGGCTTGGAAACCTCCTCTCTGGGCCACGTCACTGCAGTCGTTCCTCCACTGATTCAAGCCAGGCGCTCCTCATGCCTCTCTACCCGGGCTCATCCCCCTCCTAGTCTCTGGTGAACGGGTTCGGTCAGCCCACCTTTGCTCGTTTGTCCGCTCTGCTACGGGCTTGGGCAACCCGCCCTTGATTCGTATGTTCTATCCAAACCGACCAAGTTACACGAAGTGAAACGAGGGGATGGAAAGAAGAAATGAGACCAAGCTTTCTGATTCACTCCTATTCTTCGGGTCTAGAAAGATCTTATTCAACCTGTGCCTCTGACTTTTGGGAATTAATGCCGAGAAGGTGGCAGTCCATTTCCTATGTTCGGTTTGAGTTGAGCTCGACCTAATAGGCTTCGTATTCAAGCAAAGGGGAAGATGGGACGAGGACGAATAGCAGGTGCGAGATGCTCATGTAACCGGACCACATAGGAGGAGAGGGCAGGAGAGGAGCTACTAAAGCATAGATAGGATAGGGGAAGCAAAGTCCAAGTCGTAGATAGTGCCCTCTTCTATAAGTAGTAGGAATGGCACGTAGGGACGAGAGTGCATGATAGATTGAGAGATCCTGAAAGTTTCTTTTTCTCTCTCATCCTCTGTCATTACATATAAGAAAAGGATTAAGGAACGAACGACAGTGAGCGGTTCTGGAGCGACCTCCGACTGAAAGGGACGAACCGAACGAGAGTTAAGTGGAGACTAAGACCCGTTCAACGAAGTGACGCGTGCGATAATAGTTTCAAGGCCAAGAGTAGGTGCGGAGAGGAACGAACTCAAGTGACGTAAAGAGAGATGACATCGTCAACTAATTGATGATTGATTGCTTTCGCACAATCAATCCAAGGGGGTGGGCTTCATGTCTTGATCCACTTATACTTATTGTGGTGCGGTCTGATTCAACTATGAAAGTGGTCTTAGCTTACTCTGCCTGGCAGAAGTCGGAGAGTTTGAGCACATGAAAAGAGCTAGTTCCACGTGTAGGGGGCGTCGTCCAAGTTCTAGGCAAGCAGGTGCGGTCAATGGCACTGAGTGGCGGCTACTCTTCTTCTTGGCTATTGAGTTTAGTACTTTTATAGGTCTTAGACTATGATTGCAAAGGGCCGATGCTGGGCACTTATGTAGTCTACCATTAAAAGAATCCCAACCGGAAGCATTAAAAAGGAGTTCGATAGCCTCTCTCCCCGCACCACCTAAAGCAGTTAGGAAAGCGCCTTCCAACTATAATAGTTGATTGAGTCTCGTCCTGAGCAGCAGAAGAAGTTTCATAAGAGTCCCACTTACTAAGAGTAGTAATAGTGATCCATCGAATGCTCTAGGCTAAACTATCTTAATCACTCTCGATCCCGAGGCGGCAGCAGTCAAGGTCCGACACCTCTCTATCTGAAACTCAACTCGGAGTAGCCTGAGGGGTAGTTAAGGAGAAAAGAAGTAAACCTCATTTGAATAAGCATTAAATAATATGCCCGGTCCTTTCTTCGCTCCTATCCATTTACCGAAGTCTACGCGTTGGATCTTGGCTTCGTTCTCCCCTCTCTTCTTCAGTCGAGCCTTATTAGATTATAATAGATGAGAAAGCCTGAGATAGCTAATTAAACGGATACGATAGTTATGAAGTCATCACTCATTGATTCTCTTGCTCGCGAAGAAAAGGAATCAGTCTCTCGCTTGCAAAAAAAATTCTTCATCAAATTTTGAGTTCATGTGGGAGCCTGGCTACTTGTCAGGGCAATGCGAGAATCAAGAGGAGGGGAGCGGAGGAACGAGTGCAACGACGTGTAGCCGTCTTTTCTTGCCTATGTAACTGGATTCTTCCGGGAGCAGCCCCCCCACTCTTGTAGAGCCTATAAGAAGGTGCGCAGGCAAGGTTAGGAGCCCAGCTATAGCTAATCTCATGAGACAGCAAAAAGAGTAGGTTTGGGTGAGGTGGATAGGCTGGTGAGCGCTGGCTAAAGACTCATGATCCGCACGCAAGACATTAACGCGGGTAGGTGGGCAAGCGGCAGTGACGCGTAGCACCTTGAGAAAAGATTCATGTGAGCGTGCCCCTCTTATATTACTAATTCCAATGCAGGCATGGATTCACAATAAAACCTCTCTTTGAATGATGGCGGTGGAATCTTTCTCCTGAGTCCTAGGCAGCAGTAGCAAGTTAGGCTCAACAGAGTGATCCACGGTTGGTTCAGCAGTATATGGTGCCCTAGAACCAAGAATGAAGTTCTCTCGATACGTTCCACCAGAACTAGGAAGCGTACAACTGGCATAAGTAATTTGCTTTACGCCTCAACCATCAGCATTTGTAGTCAATGCGACCTCGAAAGGTCAATCTTTTTCGACACTCTGCAGGCAAAGGAACTATCTCGCCACTCATTATAGAAGTTGAATCCCTTTCAGAAGACCGTGACTTACACTCTTATTATAATGATTAGAAAGAGAAGTGTCAAAGCCCGATACCCGAAGAGTGCATCTCGAACCTAAATGCACAGCTGATTCATTGAGTACTGAACTTTCCTTTTCAGCCAGAGCTATCTGACCAATAAAATAAGGTCGGGCATCAGTCCGACCCACAGAACCCAATTAGCTTAAGCCAGGTGGTAGAGCCGAGCGAGCAGTTTGTTGATTCAGATTCAGCTACTCACTGGTCATATTAGGTACGATTCCATATTCTGACTACTGGGAAGAGCGGTTCCGTGGGAGCAGATTCCGAGCTGTGGAAGGAATGAGTTAGCAGCGTCAGTGGATAGCCGAAGAGAGCAAAGATCTAGTAGCTCAGTCCCGGACAATCATTCTTAGGCCTGATCGGGGAGGAGGGAGCTTCTTTTTGGATTTACACCAGCAGTGACGGGTTCAATGAGTCTAGTACGGGTGAGGTCAATAGACTCTGTGGCATAGCATAGCTGTAGATAAACCGGCCCTTCCTGCGCTCTCCACGTCGCGATGCTCGTACGAGCTATCTGACCCCAATACTGCTGATGGGTTTTTAGGCTCACTCGGCCCTTCCATGAACTTGACCCCTAAACTAATCTAATCTAATAGTTAGTTGCTGCGAATGATAATGAGCTGACATAGAAAGCTTCAGTCTGACTCTAAGGACAGAGAGCCGTTCGGGCCTACAGATATTCACAAAAGGTCTACTCTAACAACAAATAGAAACATACTCTCTCTCTCCAGCAGATAATTACCAGTATAGTTGCGTGCCCGGAAGAGAAGTTCTATGAAAAACGTAGATACATTTCTACTCATTCACGACAATGCTGATGGGGAGGGATCGCTTTAAGTTAGTATGGCAATATCAGGTCCGAGTGACAACGACGGGAGCGACAGCGACGTTGAGGGTTTGAAGAAGTTTTTCAGAATGAGAATCAGAATAAAGCCCCAGGTCCCGGCTGCCTTCTGTCAAAGGATGTGGCCTCACACATTAAGATTAAGAAAGCAATTGAAGTTTGGTCAGATCCTCAAATCGAGAAATTCTACGTTTATCACATCCGAAGCGGGAAGTTAGCGATTCCTTCTTTCTTTATCGGCCTCGCTATGCAATTATGTGTACAATAAAAATGATCAAATTCTTGCGAATAGGCTATGCAACCGAAAGTCATAAGTGTTATTGAACCAGATGGCGTTCGTTAAAGGAAGAGGGATAGTTTACAATTGCTATCTTATAGAAGAGGAAATTGAACCGCTCCGCTCTTTTCTGCTAAAATAGATTTGCATAAAGCAAAATATTCGGTAAATATCTCTTTTCTTTCTTGATGCTCTAAGAGACCTGGGCTTTGATCGGAAATGGATCAATTGGAAATGGAAAAACGAATGCCCTTCTTTATCGGTTATTTGCAATGGCTCGCCCTTCGGGTACTTAAAAAGCAGCCATGGCCTACCTAAGGCAAAGGGAGAAAGGATCCCCCTTTATCTTCTGCATAGTTATGGAAGGGCAACCCATTCTTTTCGAAGAACGGTGCAGAGCCATAAAACCAATGCTGCCTCGGGAAGCAAACCAACCAGGTAACTCACCTTGACGATCTCATGCTAATCACGGAAGCAAGCTCGCATTCCGCTCAAGGCCTCTTCGATCTACTTGACGACTTCACCAACGCTTCTGGTCTCAAGAAGAAAAGCAAAGCTAATTGTTGATATCCGGAAAAAACATCCTACGCAGGCAAATTGGAAGCATACTGGGTCTCGAAGAAGGGACCAAAATTTGCCGATCCTTGTCCCCCAAGACCTAAAAAGAAAGAGGAAGGCCCAAGGAACCGACGGGTTCGACCATAGGGTCAGATCTTTCGTAGTTTTGAATAGCCATTCACGCTGTAATCTGCTGGAGTATAAATGGCCCCGAAGGCCATTTACGACTAGACTATATTATATTATTTTTTTGAGCGGCAGCGACGTGGAGTCCGAGAGGCTTGATCACCCACTTTCCGTGCTTTTAGTGAGTGCGAAAATAGAAGCTTAACCGTGTCTTTCGATTCTCTTTTCGACTCTTTTATCGCAGTGAGATGTCGACGTCGCTATCGCTTTCTTGGGTCTTCTTTCGTGCTCCAATTCTGAAGTAGGAGCGAAAGGCTCAAGCAATCCGGAATCTTCAGTCTTCCCAAACCCATCAGCAGTATTTTGTTGACGAGTTTTGCCTTCGCCCCAATGAGTGCTAATGAACTGCTACGCCTGCAGCAGCATATTCGCTTTCCCTCTATCGCCCATTCGCTCTGTCGGTGCTTTTCGAGAGACTAGACTGATTGTGACGTGCGCCTTCTGTTGAGGAGATAAGAAGCAGTGCTTATTCGCTTCTTCCGGTGGCTACGCACCTTGCTTTCTCTTTTGAGAGTGTGTTGTTGGTTAATAAAAACACGAGTTTCGATAGGCTGGAGGAATGATACTATAAGCAGTAGGACAACGTGAAAAATGAATGGCATTATAGCGAGAGCCTTCAGTAAACTTCTTTGGTAAATAGGAAGACTCAATACCCACACTCTCTATAGAGTTAGAGTGAGACTCATGGCTTAAAAGCATATTCCGTGCGAGTTAGACTGACGGGTGCTCTGTGACTCGGCTTTGAATCTGATCTTTTCATATTCTCTTTTCAGTGCTTTTTTGAGGCGAGAGTAGTTGAGCGTAGACGTTAAGCGCCGACGCCCTTTCCATATTCCATGAACTTATACCCTCTGCTCACTTGGTCTGGGGATAGGTTATGTAGGCTAGAACTCTGACCTTCTTTTATTCGATCGCTTTTCCTTTGCGATAATTACCCGGCATCCTATATTATTAAGTCAGCAGCGAATAAACGATGCAATTTAATCTGTTGGAGGAAGGGCATTAGAGCACAGAAGATGTATTCAACCAAAAAGCAGATTCAGAACCCACAGTGAGCCAAGGAAGGAAGGGTATCGTCAGATAGAGCTCGACTGTTAAGGAGAGGGCCGACTACAATGGTATATGGCAGCGCAATACCATAATCCAGGGAATCAACCGATTGAGCTCGCCC
>JBBMJZ010000082.1:274550-304350 GCA_037833815.1 Zingiber zerumbet | reverse complement strand
TCGACTGATAAGGTAAGAGTAAATGGCCTAAAGCCATTTACGCAATTACTGTAATCAAAGTAATATTAGGGGGGCGAGTGAGAAAAGAAAAAGAAAGTATTCGACGCGCGCTCCGTGGGCCTCCACTTGGAACTTGTCAAGAACTTGACTTTTCTTTACTTTATAAGAGTTGTAGAAAAGTGTTCCCAAAGGTCGTAAATAAAACATCATCACTTCCTAATCCAATTTGTATTTTGTTTTTTTTCTTGTCCTCCTTTGTAAAAACAAAAATGAGTATCTTACTTCCATTTGAAACTCATGTTCATGGTCTCTTCCCCTAAGTTGCCCGTGTGAAAAGAAAGAAGAGAAATTGGGCCATGTTTCCCGAGAGAGACTGCCTTCTCTCAGGCCAGCAGTCTGATACTTCTAGTCGACTGCTCTATGACGGTCTGACCTCTTTTCTGGGCTCTGCTCGCTCGTCTACGCTCCGACCAGACGAGTGACATTCATGGAACGAGTATCCTGGACAAGAAAAAACGATGTTTCCTTGCTTTAAGTATAAGAAATAGGAGTAGTCAAAAAGGCAATCAATCAGAATCTCGGATAAAATGAATGAAAGTAGTAGTCAAAAAGTGCACTTTTATCAAATAGTGTGGAATTGACATAAGAGATATATACTGCTGATGGGGATCCCTATCTTTATCTCTATCCACGGGATACCAATATATATATATAGAGATCTATCTATAAATTGATCTAGACTATCCTCTATCCGGATAGAGATGTCCCTATGAGCGACTACGCCGATCTTTTCTTATATGTTTTGGCCACGCCCGTTTCCGCTCCGAAGAGGAAGGTTTGGATCTTTCAATCTTATGTCGTGAGGGATGTGACCTATGTTAGGTCCATAAGATACCACAGCTTTTGGTGTTCTATGATTGACCTCCGAATAATGAGTAGGTAGTTCGATCCTTTTGATTCTGATCTTCCTAGTAAAGGGGGATCCAGAGCAATAGGTCGAATTACTATATAAAGAAGACTTGTAAACCAAAGGACTGATTGTTCGAGTAGGAAGATTTCGGTTTTTCTCCTTCCTTCTCTTCAATAATAATAAGTATTTGAAATGAAACAAATTCTTCTTCATTCTGTTGTGCTCAGCGAAGGAACTGCCTAAGCATACTTTTGCGGATCCAAACTTCTTTGTTCTTTCTAAGTCTTCTTCTTGCATAGAAGAACGCAACTCTTGCAAAAACCGGGATTTGAGTAGTAGGCGGCACCCCCTCTGAGTTTTGAGTAGGCTCCACCATTCTGTTTTGGTTCTTCTCCACATTCTGACCGGCAGGAATTTGCCTATTCTTTTTCCAACTGATATGTCGATATAGAAAGATCTCCTTATTTTTCTTTCTTCACCGCGGGTTCTCGCGTCATTTTCTTGAAAATCAATTAGATCACCGTGGGAAACTTTGCTATTTCTAATGCTTACCAGTCCATTATTCACACAAACCCTTCGATGACTTATCGGCTGCCTTGCTTGAGGAAGAGTCTCACAAAAATGGAGACGAACCGGAATCACGTCCGATCTTGTTTCAAGATTGAGTAGAAAAGGGATAATTGAAGTTCGTTCTCTTCCTCTGTGCATCTCCCTTATGGGTAAATCCCAATAAGAAAGGGGCAACTTTCGTGTAGTTTGTGATTTAATGTTACTGTTTAGATTCAATCTCAGATAAATCTTTCTTTTAATAGATCTCCTCTTGTTCCTCAATCTTCGGAGAATGCGGCGTTGTATTAGAGAAAGTGATCTTTTCCGAACATTTCCTAGAAGTAGACGACACGCTTTAAATCTTAATGCAGGCATGGCAGATCTCGTTGATAAAGTGTTTTTCGCCACATCGCGTATAACGGGAATCGAACCCAATTCTTCCACGACCCCCCACGAAGAGTCCTCCCTTAACTCAATTAACTACGATCATTCCTGTGGTTGCCTAGTTTATGTCAGTTCTCATAAGTCCTAGATATACAACTTTATTACTGACCCATGCTACCTATTCTAGTGCACTAGGTAGGAGAGGGGGACAAGACCTACATTGCTATACCTGAATCAGTTTGACTCAATGCTTGCACTTGACTTGGACTTTTCTCCTCCTTCTATGCTGACAGAAGCGGATAGGCAGGCAACAAAAAAGAGGAAAAATGGCTAGGGACATGGTAGTAGCAGTCTATCTTCGATCCATCTTATTTTATTGCGCTTCAGCTTCCTTACCCTGATGGAATCTTTCTGCTCGAAGCTCTCTCTTCCTAGCATAAGGAAGAAGCAAGTCCGATCAGAACTACAAGTACTATCACACTCCGGCTGCTACTTATAATAAAAGCTAAAAGATTAAGATGAAGAGCTAATGAATGGAATGTGAGGGACGAGGGCCAAGGGCCGAGTGATAACGAGGGATCGCTTTAAAGTTAGGGTCATAAAGTATCTACGTTTTGAATGAAATACCATGAACGCAATAATACTGGTAATAATCTGCTTGGGCCGACGGAAAGAGTAGCAATAGTTAATAGCAATAGTTGAGGGATCGTTTTATAGTTAGGGAGATAGATATTTCCGTCGACTGATTAAGGGTAGGGCCCCTGAAAAAAGTAAGTTGCCTTTCCAATAAATTAGTCTTTTCTTTCTACGTTTCTGTTTTGAATCACTACGTCCATTCACGTAATACTAGAATTTGCTGGGGCGAGTGAGAAATAAAAAGAAAGTATTCGACGCGCTCGACCATAAGTACAAGGGGCAGATCTTTCGTATTCGTAGTTCGCAGCCGATGAATGACTTTATCATATAGTCTTAGATGGTATAGTAATAGTAGGACGCATGTAGCTTCGAGTTGGAGTCTGACTCTGGGACTGGACTCTCGGACATACACGTACACGCGTAGACGCACGCTAGAGCTAGAAAAGCCTGTTGAAATCTAGGTTTGAAAGGCCCGATTTTATAATAGAAATCGCGCTAGAACGTCGGTTTGGGTTTTGTGTGACGGGTACGTGAAAGGGTATCCGTCTTAAGGGAGTCATGTGAAAAGGGTCGACTTTATAATAGAAATCGCGCTAGAACGCACGTTCCTTAGGTTAGAGGAAGGATGTTCTAGTCCCCCCGAGGGGGATGAAAGGGGGGAAACGTACCTTTAAATGTCTTATGTATCCACTAGAGAAAGCTAGAGAAAGCTAGGGCTTTTCAAGCCCGATTTCAAGCTCGATTTTAAGCTCGATTTTCAGTCGATTTGACTTTCAGTAAGGAATCCCTTAGGTATAAGTCATCCAAACTTTACTAAATTGGGTCTCTTTTCTAAGTGTAAATCTAAAAGGATCCCTCTCCTAAGATAATTCCAGTTCAGCTCTACAGACCACAGACCCCCCCCGTCATCCGCACTGAACACGTCAGATCGACTAACAGCCTATCTTGATGTCGTCTCACGAGGGCTAATCTCCCTCCCTCTTCCACCCCAAGATAGGGGGTATGGGGGAAAGATAAATGAGAATCACCTGTTTTTCACTCGAAGAGGAGTCAAAAGAGTAAAGAAGAAGCTGAAAGTTCCTAAGGAAGAGTATTGCTAAAGGACAGCTTAGGAGAATCACTCGTTCTCAGCTCAGGGTCTAGAGTCAAGCCCCGGACCCCAAAGAGGTAGGGGCGAAGAGCACAGACCCTGGGCCAAATAGAGAGTATGTCTCTCCGGAAGTAATAGGGGGGGAAAAGGAATTTAGCGCGCGCTGTGTTGCCTCCCTCCCTCCGTCCTCCAGTCCTCGTCCCTCAGTCCTCTTAGGCCAGACGGTCAATACGAACGCTCTCGGTCTGGCCCTTGCTCTGCTCTCTCTCCCGTTCTAGCTCTGAAGCTAGAACGTACTGGTCTCTCTCGTCTTCATAGTCTTTTTATCGGTTGTGATTTTAATCTACCTTCCCTTGTTCCCTTACCCCCAAACTCTATCTTGGGTATGGAGCCTCGGTCGGTCGTCAGCTTGTCCTACAAGTCCTCCCTTTACGGCTGGTTCCCTACCTGTAGGATGATCCGCAATTACAGTCGAGAACGTCGCGATAATAAGAGCCCTATGCCTTGCACGATCGATTCGGTCTTGTCCACAGTGCTTAGCAATCATTGGGAAGCGGATTCAATCGTTGCCTTCTTGTGTTGTGAACGAAAACCAGTCGCCCTTTCGTCACTAGTTTGATCGCTTAGAAATGAGGATGCCGGTCCATAGGATGCGTTTCTCGCTTTTTTCGCGACCCACTCTATATGGTTTAGTCGTCTTCTCGTGGGACTCAATCGACCTCGCTCAATCTGTTAGTCGTCTCGTCCCTTTGGCATCTTGTCCAGGCATAAGTGCCCCTAGTGAGTACTTATGCGCGGGGTGTCTATGTTGCTGAACGCTTGCTAAGAGTTAGTATTGCCGTGCCCCCCTCTCGGCAACCCCTTAACGAACTAGCTCAGGTACAAAGACCTGAGCATTATTGGGTTAGCGTTATAATCAGTGCAACAGTCGTTTTCACCCTAGACGTCAACTTGTAGGTTTCTTTATTCTGGGACTTAAAGGCGGTTAGCCACGGACCCGACCTGCGGGACTTCAACCCACTCTGCCTTATTCCGGCTCTCCCTTCTTTTCCTTCTGGCATTCTGAGATCCTTTATTCCGGTGACAGCTTGTCTCCTCTGTGCGCATAGGGTATGGTTAGCCTATGAACTGACAGCGGTCCGATCTTTCGGACCAGACCTTCATCCGAGTCCTCTCGGGTCGTACTTTACAGAGGCATCCCTTTTAGTTGAGTTTTGTCTGTGTTTGGTTAAATTCCTGACCTGGTTTTTGGTGTGGCTGCACCTCTCTTCATACGTGAGCTTTTCGCCAAGCGTTCTGCCGCACACCGCGTATGCCCTCGTCAATTTGTCTTCAGAGTCGTTCACAACGTTCAACGACCTATCATACGATGATTTTTCGTGCCTTCATCAGTCAAAAATTGATTCATTCAAGCCCTCGAAAGCCATCACTTTTCTAGCTGAAATCGCGCTAGAACGCACGTTCCTTAGGTGAGAGTGAATAGTATTCGGTGTTCGAGTCCCCCCGAGGGGGATGAAAGGGGGGTGTACCTTTTAATATTCTTTTCAAGCCCTTATCTTCCTTAGACAAGTCTAAGGCTTTTCAAGCTCGATTTTAAGCTCAAAAAAAGCCCAAAATTGGATCAATTCATTTTGTCTAAGGAATTCCTTCGGTGAAAGTTTGTATGTTTTAAAGGCTATTTTAATACATGTATGCCTTTTAAAGAGATTCTAATGAGCTAGATCTCTTAGGTAGGAAAATCTGTAGTATCTGACCCCCGAACACCCCATTTTATTGACCAATAGTTCAATGCGGGCGAAGGCTCAAGGCCTTTCTGGAAGCAATCCTTGGGTGAAAGGCTCTTTTCTGGAAGCAATCCTTGGGTGAAAGGCTCTTTTCAAGCTACAAAGAAAGAGATTCCCTGTAACCCTCATTAAGCTACCCCGCACCAGCAACATAATTCAATATGTGCTTATAGGTTGCTCTAGTCTTTTGAACGAATTGAACCCGTGGGTCGAGCGTATAAAGTTGATCTCGCGGAAGCTCCTTCTTGTCTGCTTCCTTCCCTCTTTGAACTCCACGAAGCCCCCGTCGTTACTCTCGGCCCTCTGTCTGCACGTCTACACGTCGCTGCTACGCAGCAAGAGTCTCATATTTTCATGGCATTACGTAAGTAGTCGTTAATGGAAAGAGTTCATGGATGAGCGAATGGAAGGTACGAGCACAGCGACGTGACGTCGCTATCATTCCTACCTTAAAAAAGAGAATGATGTTAGGATCAAAAACACAGTTAGGAAATTGAAAGTCTCATGATTCACTACAACTACTTTCTTTCCTCAAGAGAGACCTTCACTACAACTACTTTCTTTCCTCAAGAGAGACGTTCAACGATCACCATACTTGAGCCAAGGCAGGAGAAGCCAAGATCAAATACACTGAAGCCCAGGATAAAGAGGAGAAAGAGGTCAGAGCCAGAGTCTGGCCTTTTATAAGTTATAAGCCAAGGAGAGTACGTAAGATAGTTAGTAGAGTGAATTCACGACAGGGGCGACTTACAAGGAGCCAGCGACACTTATATTCCTAAATTGATTGATTATAAAAGTCGAGTCAAAAAATCCGAAATTGATTGATTAGAAAAGTCGAGTCAAATCTTAGTCGAGTCAAACTTTAGGGAATCAACCGATTGAGCTCGCCCGAAGTAGAGGGGGATTGTAGAACCGATAGGCTCGACCTAAAGGGGCGAAGAGCTGCCTAAACTAAAGTAATATTGGGAAGGGGCGCCTCCTCCTTGGTCCCCCAGGCTGTTTAGAAGTAGGAATGCCATGAGATTGAAGATCATTGCAAGATTGATGCCTCAAGGAATCATCTCTCTGTGAAATGCAGATGTAGTGGGTGTACAAGGAAGGGAGGAATGACTAGCTGAGTCTTACCGCAGCGCCCCCTTCATCCAAGGGCGTAGCGTTCAATCTGCCTCGTAGCTCGTAGAGGCTTGACGGAGTTAAGATCGCGAAATCACACTGTCTCATGCAGTGTTCCCGAAATCTCAGTCCAGTTCAGTCTTCCCACATATGGCTTAGTGGAAAAAGTTCCTTGCCCTGTAGTTAGAAAGGATAGCTATTCAATCACTGTCAGTTTACCGCACCGGTGCCGGCTCGTCTGCGCATACTATTGATTTACAGATTCAAACTATTGAAAAATTCAAGAAGGAAGAGAATAGGTTAGTAAGCGCACACACAACGGACTTTTCGAAGATGTACGCGGGTACATCTTTGCAATCAGCTTGATGGGTTGGGTTAGCAGGTAATGCTGAAGCTTACTTGTAGCCCAAACGACCGCTAAGCATTGCTTTTCGATCGGGGAATACCTCTGTTCTTGCAAGTGGAAGCGTGCTCCCCATGTAGTTTTCTTCGTTCCCGTGTAATCAGGTGCGAGTGTAACGAGTTTCTTTGAAATAAGTCCAATGAGATGAACAAAGAGTTCAAAGCTGGCTCAGAAGGCTACGGACGATGGTGATGGCTTAATGCTCCCCTGACTGCGTTTAATGAAAGCTCGCCTTGAGGGAGGGAGTGATGCATTCAAAGCTTACTTTTTTACGATAATCCATGTTTTGGTTCTAGCTTTTCTAATCGGAAGAACTAGATCTTCCTTTCGATCAAAGGGGTGCTGTAAACTAAACACAAACGAAATTTTGAATATAGTATAGAAAGAAAACGAACCAAATCTATTTTCTCCGCCCTTAATTAAAATATGAAGAATGGCTTTTTGGTCCCTTTCGTCCAGTGGTTAGGACATCGTCTTTTCATGTCGAAGACACGGGTTCGATTCCCGTAAGGGATAGGTACTCATTCTCGGCCGCTTGAAGTTAGTGTTCATTGTTGAGTCAGTTAGTGTTCATTGTTGAGTCAGTTAGTTCATTGTTGAGTGATCGCTCGCTATCTGGCTGAAAAAGGTGGTCCCTTTGCTTCCTCTCTCCCAGCAAGCAAGACGAGATCACCCCTTCTCTCAGTAATGGACTTCCTTGAATTATTTCTTAGTCTTAGATGTCCTTTCATAGATTCTCGAACCTCCGAGAGACAGAATCTCCATGCATGCGTTCTTTCTCCTTAGCGGCCTCTGTCTCACTATCTGTTTTAGTGCCTTCAAGCCCCTGGAGGCTGTTGTCGTTCTGTGAGTTGTCTTAAAGCAGGGTTTCGCCGTCAGACCGACCGAGTCAAGTGACCGACCAAAGCCTTGATATACATCTCCGCATACGCCGGGGTCGGGAGAAGTGATCAACGCTCCTTCGCAATATGACGCCGTGCTAGGCCGACCTAGCCAACACGCATTGATGGCCATAGGGTCCATTCCCCATCTCAAAGTTTAATTCCCGACTCCAAATGGCGTTGGAGAAGTTAAGGGAATCGAAGGCATAGCACGAAGGAGCCACTACATCATCGATCAAAGTGCAAGCAAGATCCTCACAACGGAAAATTTGGACTTGAGAAAGGAGCTACATTTGGCACCAAGAGCTTGGTTTGAAAGGTACAGTTTTTGTATAAAAGCCAAAAGCCAAAGTATAGGAAGTCGCCTATAAAAAGACTGTTATTACGCCCGTGGGACACTGAACTCCCTTTTTTTGGGGGGTTCAAACTAGCCAATGAACAATGAAGACTTTTTCCTATACTAATAGACTTCACCCAATATTCAAAAGAAAAGAGCCGGGGAACCCTTTCCCATGAGCTTTAGAGTCTAAAAAGCGCAATCGCAGTGAGCAAAGAAGAGAAGCAGCTTAAGCTTAAGGAAGGGCGTCAAAAAAACGAGCAGGGATTGATGTTTAGCTATAAGCTTAAGAATGCCATGCCATTTTTTTTTGGAAAAAAGAAGAGAATAGATTCCCCGTCTGGAAGCAGATCTACGAGTGAATGAAATTTCACGATTAATATCGCCTTGGAATTAGATCTTGGAAATGATCGACTCCAGAAGAAAGGGCAAGCCAAGGGCAAGGGTCTTCAATAGGTTCATCAGCTCGAATAGGAGGAGTTGCAAGCCGCATCCGCAGTATCTCATTCGAATTCCGCTTCTCACTTTGCTCCATAAAATTCTTATTTATCATACGCGAAGGAGCGAAAGGGCATCCTCATTCTTTGAGTTGTAGAACGAGACTTTCTCTGCTTAACGAAGGCGCTGAGCATAATGGACTTGATCCTTACGAGCGAAGGCTACTTCAATAGATTTATAAAACTGAGCAGAAAAGTGAGTGCTAGTCCAATTTTGATCCCAGAAATGACCATAGCCCGAAGCAGACCTGGAAGCAGATCTACGAGTGAATGAAATTTCACGATTAATATCGCCTTTCATGCAAAAAGATTAGGATTTCGATGGCTGGATGTCGATTGGGATAAGGGTTTGATCGAGAGCTAGGAGATTCGGTTTCTTAACCTAAGAGAGGAGATCCAGTTTACAGAGGAGATGCCGGGGGCGTTTTCTTTTCAAGGAATTTTCTAAGGGGGAAGGCTTTCTTGCCTTTGCTTTCTTTCCTAGTCCTTAGTTTTTTTTACTATTGCGGGTTTGATTCAATAAAAAAGATCTCTTCGTGGACGGAGGGGATTCTCCCACAAAGAGAAACTTTCGTGTCCAGAAAATGAGTGAGCCGGGGTGAGTCTCAGGAAAGGCAATTTGTGCTCAACCGAGTTTGAGAGGGCAATTCAAAAAAGAAGAAGGCAAGCGGGGGTGAAGAAACTATTCTTTGACTCCACAGCTTGAGTACTGACTCGGTCGCTCTACCGATACACCTGCAGCGCGTCTTGCTTCTTTATACTTTCCACTGCGTTACATCCTGACGTCGCTGGACGTGCACGCGAGACGCGCACCTCTTGTCTCCATAGGGCGAATATTCCGGTGTACTGGATCGATCGAGTACTCGGATTCTTCAGGAATCTTCTTCGTTCTGCTGACCATCTCTGGAACCTCGCTGGAGGCCCGGAAACTGCAATCTGATATACCTTCACATCTAAAGAATGAAGTTACAGGTAAACCATCATGATCTTCACCTTCATCTAGTGGTCGCGATATCGGCTAACTGCACAACAGCAGAAAAAGCAGTCAACATAACTTGCTTCCTTGCGATCGATCGTCTCACGGTTTGGTTTAGTCTAGGCCTAGCACATCCCTAGGCATTGACAATGGGATTTTCAAACTTTAGGAGCTCTCAAAACTCCTAGGAAGAATCTCTCCATGTAAAGCATTTGAAGTTTGAGACGATAAGCAGACCCAGAGGTCTGTAAACATCGAGTGGCCATTCAGCAAAGCCAAACTGACCTTAAGAAGAAGTATTGCCCCAAACAAGAAGCCGTATTCTCTAACGCAAAAAAGAGTTTCCTTTACCGCTTCGTTCTTCGTCACGCTGCCCATGACTCGAATGGAGGTCTCGGGCTTGTCCCTTCCCTTTGAGATCTGAGCTGCTAGCAAGGCCAAAGGTACAGGGTTAGGGCAGATAAGCACGCGAACGCGCGAAAGCGCACTACGGTCACGCTCACTCCTTTCTCTTTACAGTTTCCCTTCTTGATCGAGTTGCCCCACTCAAGACAATTTCATCCAAGGGGAGAAGGATAACGTGAGGGGAAGAGGGGGCAGCCCTCGGCCCGATCATCCAGTATTTACTGCTCACCAGGCAGAGACGAATCCACCTCCACAACCATGTTATCATGTGAATTGTTGGAAGATTTTGAAGAAGGGGTGCGAAGGTAGGCTCAAGCGTTGCTGTGGGAAAGCAAGCCAGCGGAGCAAGCCTACGTAGGCTGGTTGCCATCGCCTCACAGTTCTGAAAGAAGAACAATTATGCCATTCGGCAGAAGTCTTCTACAGAAGGAAAGCCTGTATCGAGTAAGTGGAGAGGATCCGCTATCGTTTGGGGAAGCTTCTGAGCAAATTAAGGCGAAATGGGGCCACCCTAGCCCATTGATCTGAGAAGCCAACTTCGAAAGTTTTTCTGGGAAATGACACTTTCTGTTTTTCATTATTCGGAGACATCGATTTCAATCGTTCACTTGTCATCTCATTTTTATTGAAAAAAAGCCTCTGCTTCATCCTTACTCACCATCTTTCGACTACAGTTAACAACCGAACCCTTGGGACCTTGTACGGTATGAACGTATAGAGCAGTGATCCTATATCTATCCTATTTCGTATTCCCAGGTTTTTACGGGGTCATTTTGCCGAGGTCAAAGCTAGGAAAGCACGAGGTTATGGAATAAAGGACGGCCAAAGAGCGCAGACTAGCCACTCCGCTTGGGCCGTCTGGCCCCGGTCTCCAACCTTCCTTGCTTCCTCAGATGCCGAACCAGATGATTGACGAGTCTGATGTCTCTGAAGATCAAGCTGGTAGGCCCGAAAGACTCGAGCTAAGACAAATGGGAAGGACAATTGTTGGCATGCCCCTGGTATCGGCAGTTCTTCATGCAGCGCAATATGATCTCAGGCAGTGAGATAGCAACTCGGCCCTCTGTAGCTCTAGTCATGCGCCAAAGCAGATATAAATCTCCGTTCCGAATCTCATTATACGCACTGGCTCGGGGCTCGACATTAAAGTTCATCAGGTAAGCCAACATACGATCTCGGACCGTAAATTGGCCAAGTAGGCCCAACTGGCACCATCCCGAGTCGGTTTAAGCTCAACACCTACAGCTCTGGCAACATCGGCTATTGCAATGGACTCGTCGGAATGAACTTCAGTCTTGCCCATACGAAGAAAATTCCCTTGGTACTGCATGGACAAGATACGAGCCAATGACTCTGGATCCAAGGTTATCAACACCCCCTGAACCATGCTTTCAATGGAAGGATCGTTCTTGAAGTTTCTGGAAGTCACTACCAAGTTGGCATAAAACTCTTCGGGGTAGTACTTTCCTTTCATGGTGAGAATGTTGGTCCATCCGAGCTGAGCAAAACCCTCAGTTAGGTGTAGTTTCTCATCAATATCAGCTGCAACTATCCTCTCGACTAGAAGCTCCTCAAACAATCATTGTACCACTCCTCAGATTCTTTATTGCGGAAACGGCTCTCCGCCAATCGACTATCGTCTCACCTTATACTTATCCACGATAATACTTCCCTTCGTTCAGCCCTTTCGTCCCTTCGGCTTTCGTCTCAGCTCTTGGCCAATCGACTATCGTCTCACCTTACCTATTGATAATCCTCGTTCGTCAAAGTCTATCTTTCTTTCCGGGCATATGCGTGGTAAAAGAAAGGACATAAACTAAGACATACGCAAGGCAATCGAGTACCAAAATCGAGCCAAATGACAGCTGCACTGAAATCTAGTACCGAAAGAGATCGAAATCCCAGCTGCAAATAAACTAAGACAGATGCCACCCGGAAAGAGATCCAAATGCAAGGTCTCGAATTGAATGGCAGACCCTAGGAGTGAACTGCAGACCCGAGGCTCTTTCGTAGTTTTGAATAGGACAGCAGAGGAAAGAAAGGAGTGAATAAGAGGAAAGAAAGGAGTGAATAGAAAGTCTCGAATTGAATGATGTGGCTCAGGTATCGATCGAAATGCCAGCTGCAAAGAAAGACGTATGCCCGTAGAATCGAGTACGTAAAGAGAGCGAACAGTAATATAGAAATCGAGTCGCCAATCCCCATCAGCAGTATTTGATCTTTCGTAGTTTTGAATATCGAAAGGGGAACGGAGGCAGGATCTTTCGTAGTGTTCTTTATATCAGAGGAGTTCCCTTAGAATCGAGAAAGACAGATGACCGTAAAGAAAGAAAGCCCTTGCACGCGTAGTGCTAGGAAAGAGAGCAAAATGCAAGGAATAGGTCCGTAAAGAGAGAGAGTAGGAGCAAGAAAATAACGGGTGTAGTGGAAGATGGATTTAGGATAAGATAGATTGACGGGGTAGTCGAAGATGGATTTAGGATAAGATAGATTGACGGGCATGAAGCTTGGCATTTCGAGTTGGGGCTTGCCTTGGGGTTGGGCATTCATGGATTGAAGATGATGGCATTTCGAGTTGGGGCCCCTTGGGTTTGGGGATTCAAAGATTGGGGAGTCCGGGATTGGGGAGTCCGGGATTGGGGAGTCCAGTATGTAGTATACCAGAACGGGTTAGCTTTAGATTCCCGGAGTGAGGGGATTCGGGAGTGGAAGATTGAGTGAGGGGATTGGGTATTCGAGTAGAGATGCGATTGGGGATTAGAGGATTGGGTATTCGAGGATTGAGTGACGGGATTCAGTTCTTTCCTTTCTGGTTGTGGATGACCGGCTGCTTTGGGCTTTGAGGCCAGTAATAGATGTATTGTATGGTAAACCTTGAGTATTGACCTTTGATCTGGGTCCTCTGACTTTTATGAATTGTAGGTTGATGTACCATCACCGGGAATTGGGGGATTCCGGGATTACTGTATTAGGGTATACCTGTTGTTTATAGTATAATCGTACGGGTTAGTTTAGGAGTAGAGGATTGAGTACCGACAAACAGAGAGGCTCTTTCGTAGTTTTGAATAGGGAAGCAGAGCAAGGAAAGGAGTGGGCTCAGGTATGGACAAGAAATCGATAGAGTAGTAGGAGTAGTAAGAGTCAGTGGGTAGTCTAAAGCAGGTCTCGAAAGGTCACCCGAGGAGTGAATGGCAGCAGAGTAAGGTAAGCGTAGTAAGGTATCGAATTGAATGGCAGGTCTCGAAAGGTCAGCATTTGCATTTCGACTTGCGGTTGCGGTTTGACCTTTAGTTGGTGCCCCGGTTTCGGTTGGGGTTGAGTCCTGGATTGGAGATTGCATCATTTGGTTATACCTCTATTTGGGAGTCCTTTATTGGACTCTATTTGGGAGTCCTGTATTGTAGAGTACAGGATTGGAGAGTACCTCTATTTTGGATACCCGAACAGGTTAGTTTTCTCTTACAGGATTGATGCGATTGTAGAGTCCAGTATACCAGAACGCGTTAGTTTTCTCTTACAGGATTGATGCGATTGGGGAGTCTGCTTGTGGATGACCTGATGTATGGGTTCAATTTGGCTGTTCAGGGTCGGGGTAGGGGCCCCTTAGCTAAAGTATACCTTTAGTATAGAAAGATCCGTCTGTTGATCTCGGATTGGCAGTCGATTGCAGTAGTTGAAGTACCCTCTTGAGTGCATTAACTTAGATTGAATACGAGTTGGAGTTGAGTGCCCTTCCTTTCCGGGGATTGCTAGTTGAGTATAGAAAGATATGGGAAGTGATCTGGGATTGGAGGGTGACCTCTGGGAAGTGATCTGGAATTGGAGGGTGACCTCTGGGAAGTGATCCGGGATTGTAGGGTGCCCCTTGAATATATAGATTTGGTGTTTGGCATTTCTCGTTCGTCGAAGTTAGTTTAGCTTTCCTTGAGTTGAGTATAGAGGGTATTCCTGTGGAGGGGATTGGCAGTGACTTCTATTGATCTGGGGTTTAGTATAGAGGGGTTGAGTATAGGTATTGTATTTCACTGGGATTGTGGATAGCTGGTATTCGATGTTTAGTGGGTTGGGGTTTTCCTTCTCTTCTGTTTCAGTAAGGGTGTTCTATCCTCGCTTCTGGGTCACCTACTAGGCAACCCCGAGCTCAAACAACTGTCCTGCAGCTAGAGGACTCACTTCTGGGTTGTCGACTAGCCAACGCCTCGTTCGTTCATCTTTGAAATCCGGAAAGACATATGCGCGGGTAGAGAAAGCAAAGAAACAAAGCGAAATGCCACCCGGAAAGAAACCCAACAAAGACGGATGCCCTCAACTGCAGACCAAAGGAGTGAATGCCAGGTACCGAAATAGAGCTAAATGCCAGTAATAGAGAAATCGAGAGAGTAGTAGTAGTAATAGTAAGGGGGTAGTCGAAAGCGGGAAAGGAGTGGGCTCAGGTAGATAAACCGAAGAAAAGAGTTGTGGTTGCGCATGGGACTTCGACTTGGGTTGTGGTTGGGGTTGGGGTAGCCTTTCGTTTGTCGATTTATAGATTGGGTTGCAGTTTCCTTACCAAAAAACTATTTAGGATTATGCATTCCTGACCTACTATGGGGGCGTCGAAGTACGGTATTAAAGTATATAGGAAGAGATCAGTAGTATAGGGGTTTGAACTGGGTTTTCTCTTAGGGTTGGAGTTGAAGAGAGTTGAATTAAGTGAGTCTTTATGGTGGGCATGATATATTTTATCCCTCGCTTCGTGGCTGTCGACTATCCAACCATTCGCTCAAACAACCGTCCTTGATCTAGAGCACTCTCACTTCGGGGTTACCTAGCGGCCACCAATCGACTATCGTCTCACCTTATATGATAATCCTTCGGCTTTCGTCTCAGCTCTTCGCCCCTCTTTGATCTACAGATCTTTCTTTCCTTACATATGCGTGGTAAAAGAAAGGACAGAAACAAAGCGAAATGCAAGGAAATCGAGTACCGAAAGACAGCCAAATGCAAGGTAGAGAGCCAAATGACAGCTGCAAAGACAGAAAGATGCCCGGGCACGGAAATCGAGTCCCGAACTACAGACGACAGCAACTGCAGACCAACAAAAAGACAGATGCCCTCGAGTACGGAAATCGAGTACATAAACCGAAGGACAGCTGCAAGGAAATCTAGTACCGAAAGAGATCGAAATCCCAGCTGCAAATAAAGACGGATGCCACCCGGAAAGAGATCCAAATGCAAGGTCTCGAATTGAATGGAAGACCAGAGGAATGAACTTAGGTATGGATAAATCTACAGAGTAGTAGTAGTAAGAGTAAGCAGGTATCGAATTGAAAGCCCTTCAGAGGATCTTTCGTAGTTTTGAATTTCAGAAAGAGATAGAAGAGTCAATGCCAGACCCGAGGATCTTTCGTAGTTTTGAATTTCAGAATTGAATGATGGGGCACCTTTATTTAGCCTTGGGTTTGGTTGTCGATTGGCGGAGGGGTTCGCATTTGGATTGAAGGATTGGGTTATTTGAGTTTATAGAGCTGAATTGAGTTGATGACCTTTGATCTGTCGATGTCGATTTATGGATTTCCTTTCCTTTCCCTTCTCTTTCAGTGGAGGGTGTTCCATCCTCGCTTCGGGGTAACGTATCCGAACACCAATAAGAGTCTCTCTATGGCCTCTTTTGAATTGTAGTGGTTAGTATATAGAATAAATGTTCATAGGTACGTCCGGTTCACCAGGTTCTACCACTGCAGGGCCCAATCATAGTCAAAAGAGGAGAAAGATCCTGGCTAAGAAGTCAGGCTATCGTTATGCTTAACACATGGAAGTCTAACGTTGTTTGTTGAGTACGCTCTATTCTAAGGATCGGTCTTCCCCAAAAGTTCAAAGAATTAAACTTTTGTTCAGCTCTTCGCCAATCGACTATCGTCTCACCTTATCCACGATAATCCTTCGGCTTTCGTCTCAGCTCCTGGCCCCTCCCTCGTCAAAGTCTATCTTTCTTTCCGGGCATATGCGTGGTAAAAGCAAGGACAGAAAGAAATGCCAGGAAATCGAGTACGGAAAGAAACCCAACAAAGACAGCGAAATGCCAGGAAATCGAGTCCTGAAAGACAGATTCAACTGCATAAGAGTCAATGGAAGAAAGGGGAGCAGAGTCCTGAAAGACAGATTCAACTGCGGATTCTAAAGAAGAGTCACTGGAAGAATCAGGGGTCGAGTTCAACTGAAGAAAAGAAGAGTCATCGGTATCGAATTGAATGGCAGAGGAGTCAACTGCGGAGGAAAGAAAGGAGTCAACTTCGGAGGAAAGAAAGGAGTCAACTGCGGAATAAAGAAAGGAGTCAACTTCGGAGGAAGGAAAGGATCTTTCGTAGTTTTGAATTTGGTGGGGATGTAAGAATCAGGGGTAGAGTCCTGAAAGACCGATTCAACTGCATACCCCTAGGAGTGGGCTCCGGTATCGATCTCAAACAACCGGAATTCGCGGGTCGAGAAATCGAGAGAGTAGTAGTAGTAATAGTAATATCAAGCTGATTGCTTCAAATCAGAGACACAACCCTAAAGGACATATCTAAACCCAAGGAAAGAAGGGTAAACCCCTCCTCGAAAGGCCGGCCTCCCTCCTCGAATCGAACTATCAATCTTTGCTATCCCTCCTTTCATCCTCAACTCCCCCTTCCGGGTATACCTAATGCCGGAATCGTATACCTAATCTTTTAATCCTCAATCTAGGAATCTAAAATACTTGAATCTCAATTGAAAACCTATCCTGCTGGTCATGCTAAAACAGAAAGTACAGACCCAAACCCAATCGGGGGGTACCAACCAAAGGAAAAACCCCAACCCAAGGCTAACCCCATGATGCCATCAATCCTTTCATCCTCAACTTCCCCTTCCGGGTATACCTAATGCCGGAATCCTAAATAGAGGAATCCTCAATACTTGAATCTAAATTTAACCCATCCAGCAGCTGGTCATGCTAAACCTGAAAGTCCATCTAAAACAGAAAGTCCATACCCGTAAGTGAATGGCCATCAAAGCAGCAGGTCGTAAATGGTGTGTACACCATTGACTTTTTCCATTCACGCGTTATCGTCGAATACCCAATCCGATCCCTCCTTTCATCCAACTATGAATCAATCTATGAATCAATTCCATCCCTCCTTTCATCCATCAATGCTATCAATTCCATCTCTCTCTTTCTATACGCAATTGAATCATACAACAAAAGGGTCCCCAACCTCAACTCGAAAACCTCAACTCTTAATGCCAAGCTTAACTTCACTAACTCTTAATGCCAAGCTTAACTTCACTAACTCTTAATGCCAAGCTTAACTTCACTTCATGAACTCGAAATGCCATCATCCTGCTGAATCTATCTTTCTCCGACCTCCCTTCTTCTTCGATGGACTCCTCTTTTCTGTAGTTGAATCTTTCTTTGCGGTACCCAGTTTAACTAACCCGTCCTGAACGTTCCTTACCCGTCCTGAACGTTCCTTACTTGATGAACTCTCCTCAAGTGAGGTGTACCTAGTTTAAATGCAAGTCAGGTGTACCTAGTTTAATAAAGAAAGGGTGCTGAAGCGTCCTTACTTGATGCCCTATGCCTAAGTCAGGTGTACCTAGTTTAACTAACCGAAGTAAGGTATACCTAGTTTAAATGGTGTACCTAGTTTAAATAAAGAAAGGGTCCTGCCCCGTCCTCACTTGATCACCTATGCCGAACATCCCTCCCTGAAACTCACTCCCCAACCTCAAACCCTTAAGAGCGGTACTCTTAAATAGTTTGTTTAGCTGCTGTTGCAGTTGTAGATGGTTTGTTTTGTGCACTACTCTTTCTGATCAATCCTCAGCTGAAACCCTTTAAGTGGTAGGTCTATATTCCTAATAATAAGTGGTAGGTCTATATTCCTAATAATAAGTGGTAGGTCTATTCCTCGACTGAAACCCTTTAAGTGTGAGGTCTGTCTCTTCCTGAACTGGAACCCCGTGAAGTGGCTGTTAGGTCTGTTCCTCAACTGAAAACCCCTAACTGAAACTCGAAAGCCAGTTTTTTCTTTACTTATTTTCTTACGTTCTTATGTTCAAAATCTCTTTCTTTATAAAAGTCGAGTCCCTAAAAACCCATCAGCAGTATTTTGTCCCCATCAGCATTTATGGCCTGTTTTAATTTCGCAATTACTGTAATCCGCTATTAAGAAAAGTCGAGTCAAATTTTGCAACTTATATACGTCTTTTTCATGGCTATTCAAAACTACGAAAGATCTGCCCGTGGGGTTTATTATAGCTTAGACCCACTACGCGGAAGTAAGGAAAAAGAGGTCAAAAATTTATGCAACTGAGCTAGCTATAGCTTCTTTCCGGCGAACTCCACTCAGTTAAACCGGCGAACAGAAGGAATGGAATCAACATATCTTTCCTAGAACTGATCACTTAATGAATTAACTTATTGAGAAGGAGCCAAAAAAAAGCAACCGGAAATGAAACAAGTCGCCGCTACCTACTCGGACTCGTTACCCTCACTCTCCTTTCCAGTGGTGCCATCCGCTCCCGTCTTTCCAGCATATGGAATCTTACCTCCCTTTGTTGCTTTAATCTACGAAGAGCCAGGAGTCGCTTCCGAACGTACGAGTTCATGGCATAATAGAAAGTTCAAACGATAAAGAAAGTGCAAGTGAATCAACAAAACCTTAGACCAGCAAGTGTGAGGGGTGGAGTTCAGACATTACAAAGAATCTGACCCTCTTTTAATGAAGAACTGGAACAGAATCACTCTCATTCCTCTCCCTTGACTTGACTTTAGATTTAGAGCGAGCGCTTGTGCCTGTCTTAATCTTTAAGTAGCTCCTTTCTCCCGAATCTATTCTATATATAATGTAATGATTCTCTTCTCTATTTACTTACAATTCGGTAATGAAAGAATAACTGAGAAACTATATAGAGACAGAAAGGGGGCTTTCCTTGAACTCTTATCTGTACAAACCTTCTCTCTTTCTTCCCGGGTCGCGGTCGCATAGCTCTCCTTCTTACTTCTTATATTGAACTCTTTCCTCTCCGTCAGTCTCCCCGTCGTTTCACTCGTCCCTGACGGTTAGGTCTCCACGTCGTTTCACTCGTCCCTATCCTATTTTGACTGGTTTTTCTGCTGACTGAATTTCTTGCTTTGAAGAGGCCCCTACGTCCCTGCTCGAGTAAGTCGCTTTGCTAGCACCTATCAGGTTCAGTATTCTTTCTTACGTCACTATACTATGTTTATGTTCGCCACGTCGCAGCTTCCCCACACTGAACTTCACTTGGTTTGGCCCTTGCCTTATTTTCTTCATTCGACAAGAGTTCTAATGGTAGATCTTAGTTCTATCTAATGGTAGATCTTTATACTGATTGAATCTTCATATTCATATAATTTAGAATAAATATACTTCCCTTCCGCCTTCCATTCACGATCTGTTCTCTTGCTTGGCTCGACCGTGAGGGGACAGGATCGAATTCTGATTATAAGTACTATATTTAAGTTTGATTATGCCGGGTTTACAACTTTTTATAAATTCTGTTGTCCATTTACCAATACTGCTGATGGGTTAAGTCAAGTCCGTTTAGGCGAAAAAGACGGGTTTTTCAACTTTTTATAAATTCTGTTGTCCATTTACCATTTTCCTATTTTTAGCCCGGTCCGTTTAGGCTAAGCAACAGTCGTGAATGGCTAGGGCCATAAATGCTGATGGGGATTGGCATGACTCGACTTTGAAAGTTGAACGTAAGTCAGGGAGAGGGCAAAAATGACTGTTTTAGCACAAAGATTAATTCAAGTATCTAATTCTAATATAGATACTGTTAAGTATCAAATATAAAAGTGCTGTTTGGGTTATCTCTTGTTCGCGTCAGTTATCACACGTTTTGAGTTCTCTGGCTTGTATTATCCCACAGTCACTTTGAGCTCTCCTGCTAATAGGGTGTAAAAACCCAGCCTCTATGGGTAAACCAGGGTGTAAACACCCTCTCTTCATTCGATTCGCATAAATAAAAAAACAACAACCATGAAATTCAAACAAACAAACAGGTATTGGATCCACCTTAGACGGTCTGCCTTTAGAGGAGAACGGTCCCAGCCTCTAGGGAATTTGAAATTACGGGAGGGATCGCCCGCTTTATCAGGAACTATTCTATTTATATTCGTACCTTTAAGAAATTCTTTCTTCGTGCCTTTACTTTGTTTAATTGGATTTGAACCAATGACTCTAGCCGTATGAAAGCGTCACTCTTACCGCTGAGTCAAGTAGGTGTTCAGTCATCCTGCCTCGAACCCATCCTGAGGAAGTTGACCCTTTCCTCTCTCCCTTTCGGTCGAGCAATTCTTCCCTCTCCCCTTTCGGTTGACCAATTCTTCATTCGATTCGCATAAAGAACAACACAAACTAGAACCATACTAAAATGGCAAAAAAAAGGTTCTGAGGAAACCCCGTGTTTGGGGCTTCTTACTATCATGACACCTCCTCTTCGAATTACTATGGGCAGAACTGGGCCATCCCCATCAGCAGTATTTTGAATGGAAAGAAATGCATATCCCCGCAGCTAGCTCCTAGGCTCATAGGCTGCAGGATCTCTATAGAGCGCTTTAGTAGGAGAATTAGCTCTTTCACGGGCAAGGGCAGCTGAACCCCTTGATGAAGAAAAATTAAAAAATATCTAAAATAACTAATTTCAAAATACAAAGATATTCTGGGTTCGGGTAGGCATTAATTTCCTATTCTCTGTTTGGTAGAGCAGAGGACTCATTCTTCTGTCGAGTACGGGATAGCTCAGTTGGTAGAGCAGAGGACTCATTCTTCTGCCTATCTCCCCCTAATATTACTTTGATTACAGTAATTGCGTAAATGGCTTTAGGCCAACAAATACTGAAGATTGACTCTTACTCGTAGCGGATTATTAAATTGCGTGAATGGCAGGGCCATTCACTCTTACCCTAAATTACGGTATTGCGAGCCATCTAAAGATGCCCAATAGTTTGACTCGACTTTTTTAAAGTTGAATATAAGTGTCGAGCCTATCTTTAGATACGTCAGCAGATTACCCGATCCCCATCAGCATTTATGGCTATTCAAAACGTATATTGATCTAGAAATATTGACGGCTGGTCGAGCTATTTTATACCCTCTACCCCAGGTCTCGTACTTCCTCTTTGGTTCAATCTTCTGGTTGGTGGAGTTCTTCGAGGAGGGTGAGGGACGAGCATCGCGACGTGGTTGGGTTCAGCTCACTCTCTCAGACAATCTGTTCACCGAGCGCACTCATAGTGTTATTTCGTTTTTCACTTTATTTCATTTCGTTAGATGCCTTCCATTCTTTCAGGCGGATCATGAACAGTTGAGAGGCATTGAAGGGCTGGCCCCATCAGCAGTTTTTGGGCATTTCTTTCTTGTACCAGTATTTTATTCCCTAAAGGGGCGCTCTGTATTGGGAGGCATTTCTTTCTTGTACCAGTATTTTATTCCCTAAAGGGGCGCTCATTTAGTGGAGGCATTTCTTTCTTTGAAAGTTGAGAGAGAAGGATAGAGTGAACGGGGAAGATCAAAGGAGGCTAAATTCTTTATATAAGAATTCTTAAAATCCCCTGTACACTGACGGATTGAAGGGTAGGGCCGTCAATCTTTCTAGATCTTTCGTAGTTTCGTACGTAATGCCATGAACTCTCTGGTCGTGAATGTTCTTCCATGTGGGAACTCACTCTCCCATGCAGGAACTATCATAGCCATGCCATTGGCGGGGAAAAAGATGGCAGCTATCAATGCAATGGTAGAGGAACGAACAGTAGGAGAGGACGATCTCCTTACATTGGGAAGGCTGCTATCGGAAGGTGGGGACGACCGGCGAATGCATACTAGAACCCATCAACAAGGAATCCCTGATCCACCGGTGCAACGCATGCCGAATGCCTAGCAGAGTGAGTCCTCATGCCTAGCAGAGTTGGTCCTCATGCCCAGCGGAGTAGGTCCCTTCAACAAGGAAGATCAAAGGTGCAGAGCGTGATCAAGTTTCAGTCTCAGTTGAACGCTCGGACAGTAGGAGTAGTGGGCGAAGAGAGTAGATCAAAGTCACAGTTCTCCGTCCCGTCCCTTGACTAGGATGCACTGCTTGTACTATACTAGGTACAGAGCAAACCCAGATTGGGAGTAGAAGGTCAGCCCGGCCTAGGAACCTGGCCTCCGGCCTACGACCGTTTATCACATTAAACATCACTCAGAAAAATAGGAAGAGGAATAGAAAAGACGCTTTCCAGCTCACTCAGAAGAATAGGAAGACGCTCTCCTGCTCACGTCTATACAAGAAGGTTCCTCGGTGTCCCGCAAATCCAGGGCTGATCATAGCGATGGACTAGGACTGACTGGGAAGCTCTTACCGCTACGTGGGCTTGCCCTCTTAGGCACCGGTCTGAGAGACTCAGTAGCCCGGCCTAGGCATTATCCAGACTAGGGACCTCTCCACCAGTACTCAGAAGGAGAAAAAAGATGGGCAAATAGGGACCGGAAAACCAGCTACTCAACTCACCGCTCCATAGGCTTTCTTGGAAGGGATAGAAGTTGGAAGTCAAGAAAGTCGCATTCCAGTCAGGAGCAAACGAGAGAGCGAGACCAGTGAATTAAATTAGGACAATCAGATCCGGTCTCCCCGGAAGCACTCCATTATAGGTAGAACAAGGCCCTCCCTCTCTTTCTGATAAGCTTCGTCCCACGCCCAAGAGCTTCCCCCTTTGATCCGCCAGAAGACCCGGCCAGATCTACTGAGATATTACGAGTCCTCCGGCCCACACCTATTGATCCGAGGAGGGACTGAAGAAAATGAGCCTAGACTACTGAGGCGGGAATGGGACCAAGACACCCATCTATCTCACTCTTGTCTATACACCCATCTATCTCACTCTTGGCTATTCTGTATACTCCCCAGGTCAGGTCATCTAATGGGCACAGTTCATGTTCCATTCTCTGGGAGTCCAGATGCTCTCGTTCTGTCTTGGTCCACTAGTCACTTTCCCTCCTTTTCCCGGACGGATATTTCTCTCTTTTCCTTTTCAATTAGAAGGTCGGCGAAGCTACAGCGGGCCATTAATTTAAGTAAGGTCGCCCTCATTCTTTTATGTAATTATGTAAGAAGAGGGACTGACTGATAGAGGTAGAGGAAGGCTCGATCAGGGGTGGAGTAATGGCTCAACTCATTATCATGAAACTCATGAGTCCATAGGTTCTATTATAAGTCCGTGCCTATTCCAGTCTCGACTTTGGGGTTTGCCCTTCCCCGCCCAAGAACAGAAGAGAGTAGGAGCCGTCCAAGATAGTCAAAGGAGCGATGCCGCAGTTCAGTCAATTCTGCTGAATGAGAACTCGTTGCGCTCCATCTACCAAAGATAGAAGATGCTCCGCCAAAGAAGCATGAAAAAGGAAAGGTGGGTGCGGAGGGCTCCTACTGAGCTTCTTGCTTGGCCTAGTGAGGGAGGGCTCCTACTGAGCTTCTTTCTTTCTTGCTTGGCCCAGTGAGCTTAGCTTTTTGAGCTTGGCCTAGTTCCTTTTCTTGCTTGCGCCTAGCTTGCTGCACTGCACTGATCGAGCCTTCATTGAATCTCGTCCGCCATCCATTGAATCTCGTCCGATTCTTGTCAATCAAGAATGAGAATGAGATTCGTTGCGTAGGTTCTTTTCCAACCACTACCATACCTTTCCAGTCCCATACCTTATTGAATAAAAGAATGCCCTTATAGGCAGGCAACCCGGGGTAATTATAATGAAACATCGGCATTCATTCAAGTCATCGGCATGGGAATTGAATTCTCAACTTTGCTGGATTGCAAAGAAAGGTCTGCGCTCAAGCGCTTTTTAGGGAAGAAAAATGAAAACGGGAAGAAAAATGAAAAAAGATCACTAATCAAAATACTGCTGATGGGTTTTTAGGCGGGTCGAGCTATTTCCTCGTCGAGATTACTTAGGGTGGGGCTATGAAAAACGTAGATACGATAAATACTGCTGATGGGCCCTGCCATACTAACTTAAAGCGATCCCGTCGTTACACTTGGCCCTAACTTTATTTAGGGTATGACTTCTAGGTGTAAGCCTTCAGTTCATTCCTATAGTGATAAGTACTCGTTAGCGTCTCTATAAGACCCATTCACTCCGGAGAAAGACGGGAAAGGAGAGAGAAGAAAGGGGATAAAGTCAGTCCAATGACGGTGGAAAGCAAGTAGCTAACAGGGACCCGGCTTACAGGATACTATTGAAGACGAAAAGCAAGACCAGACGAAAGATCCCTTACGAAGGCGTGAAACTCTTTGGAAGAATGATCTTTGCCACTTAAGAGTGATTCTCTTTCCTGGCGTGGAAGCCCCTGGACGCAGTGCAACAACTCCTATGATTGGCTAGACATCTCCTTCTTCGGGTCATGCACATCACAAGTAGACAGAACTGAATCTCTGTATCGCAGGGCTCTTTTGTGAGTCTTCCGGGACCGATTGGACAGCTTTAGAAGTGCATCGGAGTGGGCACTTCCTGGCAACAGAAAGAAATCCACTATCTGTTTTACTTGCATACCTTAGTCGTTCATAGAATGTCAATAATATAATATATAAAGAATTCAAAACGTATATTGATCTAGAAAGATTGACGGCCCAGCAGTCGAGTCTATTCAAAAACACTCTTGTCTCTCTCCCTCTCCTTAAATTACAGTATTGCGAGCCCTCAGCTTAATATTAGTCTTTTGTCTTTGTCCCTTCACTCGGACCATGAACTCATATTCACTATACAGGATTGCCTGGCACCTGCTTTTTCATGTAATTAGTTGAAGTCCCTATAGCTCACGAGAGAAGCTACTTAGAAGCTACAGAGTTGAGTTCATTCCGAGAGTTCGCCGGCATATTACTTTGTACTCCCTCTCCCGTACAAGTGCTTTCCTTCTTGCTTTCCATTCACTCTTTGTACTCCCTCTCCCGTACGAGTGCTTTCCTTCTTGCTTTCCATTCACTCTTTTGGTGCCTGTCTTAAGTAGCTCGACTAATGTGTAATGTAATAGTTGCATACGCATATGGTCTCAAGTATCTTTTCTCTTCTCACTCCAAGTTCACTCGAGCGCTTTCATCGCGGTCCGAGTAATAAATAAGAAAAGAAGGAAAATAAAAGAAGCATTGAGACTATACTATACGTGACGTGAATAGAATTTCTTTCTTTATATAAGATGATGAATGAACACCTAGAACAACAACCAATCTTTCTAACCCTCAAACTGGGACGACTTAAATTGAAATTGCTGGTTCATAACCTTCTCCCCGGAGTTCACCACCAGATGTATAGTAAGAGTGAAAAAGAAAGCAAGTAAAGAAAGATGTATGATTAGTGTAAAGCTTCTAGGAAGATCCTTTTCTCAACACTCAACGTCGCTATCGCTCATCCCTTTCATACCGGTCTTGTCTTCTCCTACTAGTCTGAATACCGGTCTTGTCTTCTCCTACTAGTCTGAGGAGCCACATCGGTCAATTGGCAGTAAAGGAAGTCTCAATTCCATTCCCTGTAGGGTAAAGGAAGTCTCAATTCCATTCCCTGTAGGATAGATCTTCTGCCAGTTGCCACTCACTGACATCCCAATCCCGCCACTGCCTTCTTGTGCCCTGTCTTGATGCTGCGGTTAGGACTAGAAATTCCTACCGGGTTGTAGCTCACCAAATAGCATTAGACAGAACGTTCAGTGGTTATGATACGTGTTTTTTCGATGTCAGAGGTTTTTTTCTTTCCTCAAATCATTTCCCGGACGCTTAATCTCCAGCTGGGGCAGGGGCTACTCCACTTGGATCAGTGCCACTAAAGGCTGCTACCAGATGTGATAGGCTTAAAAAAGAAAAGAGGAGGTCAGGAATTTCTATAAAGAAGGATATAAAGAAAGCTCGCTAATTGACTTGACTTTGAATTGACTCACCCTTCCTTTCTTATTTATCACTCGTACCCATAGGGAGAGGGTAGAAGGGAATAGGAATAGCTCGAGCGTAAGCTCGAGGAACGGAGGAAGGGCAGGCGAGTTGAACGAACGGTCTACTCAAGCGAAAGAGAGCGAGCAGAATCAGAATTCAAGCGAAAGAGAGCGAGCAGAATCAGAATAGTGATCATTGGGTCTTTCAAATAAAAGAATACGTTAACCCGCGTCGTCTACCCCCGTCTCGCATGAGAAATAGAATTCGGGGTGATCAAAACTAGCCAACGGACTCAGCTGGCGAGTGTGAGGCTATAGAAAAAAGGTCTCAATAAATTTAATACCTCTTATGGGTTATACATCTTTAGGGGCACTTGAGTATTCATAATTAAGAAATAAGGGTTCCCATGCTCTAACGCTAAAGTAAGCTCAGTAGCTGAACATGGAAGCCCTTTCCTTACTCCTCAATATAGTGACGGATAACGTTTTTCTGACCAACAACAAGCCTACCCATCATCAAAGCAAGCCCAAGCCCATGCAAGAATGACCTCATTGTCATGGAAGCCCTTTCCTTACTCCTCAATATAGTGACGGATAACGTTTTTCTGACCAACTCTCATGGCTTTAGGAATGGGCCCCTAAGCTAGCGCCTAATCGAATTCATTTTCTTTTTTTAACCTCGTGCGAGTCTAGCTCTTACAGGTCTAGGATTCCCGTTATCACTAGTCTGAGTGCCCCGAGATCCAGTGCCCGTAACGTAATATGTCTAGTCTCCTAGTGCCCTTTGGGAGGAGTATTTCCAGCTTTTTATTTTAAGTCAGCGGTATCTCACACGCAATCTCCTGCAGAGTCAAGGTAAAAAGCATATATTATTTTGTTTCAGGATTCACTACGGAAGAGGAGTACTGCTTCACTCACAGGGACATCATCGAGAAGAAGAAGCCAAGATGACTCTCGAATAAAGAAGGAAAGAGGGTTGTGACTCAAATGGATCGTTGAAAGACTGAGTCTAGGACTTGGTTGGTTGAAGACTTGCGGGGGAAATCAGTATGCGGGAGGAAGTAGCTCCAGATAATGAGCAGTAGGAGGAAAGTCAAGTATTGGAGCAAGAGGACTCGCATGTATGTGCCCATAGCAAGATGCCCTTAACACTTAAGCATTCCCAAGTGGAATGATGCTGATAAGAATCCGCGAGTGTTCAGTAGTCCTCGTCATTGATCAATTGTCATGGGTGAATGCCCTCCCAATAAAATACCATCCACAATTAGTACCATCTTTGGGACAGAAAGCAAAATCTTTTTAGGTGTGGTCGGAACTAGACTCATTACTATAAGCTCAGTACTAAATAAGAAAGAAGCAGTGGGGGAGTAGGCTCTATACTCAGTACTATTATAATATTCAGTACTATTATATTCAGTACTATTATGGGTGGATTTCTTCTTTTAATAAATAGGATAGGGTGGATCTTTCTCCTAGGATTGAATGCGGGTTCGTCCGATGGGCCTTGTGAAAGGCAGGTATGGGCTTCTTATTAGGAGGCATAAAATTAAATATATGCATTTTTTGCTCATCCGTAAGCTTGAGTTATTTATGTGGCTCATGTCCGTCACTAAGAGATATAATGGAATCTTATTAAAGGCAAGGGACGAGCGACAATTACAGCGACGTGTGACTTAAAATTCGCTTTTATCAAATCAAATTTGGAACGGACGAGCAAAGCTTAGTGTGACTAAAGGAACGGACGTAGGGCTGATTTCTTTGTTACGCTAATCTTCAACTGAAACTCGAATGGTCATTTTGATTTTGGTAAGGAATTTTTATGGGAAGGCATTTTGGTAAGGAATTTTTATGGGAAGGGATTTCTTTTCGCCGAGTGATAACGACGGGGCCGGACTCAGACTCGTACTATAAACTAATATACGCGGGTGCGGTGCCCTTAGTTCGTTCAGGAGAGGCTCATAACCTTCTTTTCATGGTTAGGTTGTGCCGAATGAGAACGATCTTTAAAATGACATGTTTTAACCCGTGCCAAGGTGAAAGAAAGAGAGTGAATTAAGCTTCTGTTCATGGTGTAAAGGGAGCGGATGGGACTAATTACTTCTTTTCATTCACTGCTGCTTTTTTTTGTTCTCCTTTCTTTCTTTTCCGCTACACTCAAAGCGATAGGAAGTGCTGTGCTTTTCGGCAGTTCGGTTTAAAGAGGTAGGCTACATCGACCTCGTCTGTTGCATGTTGTTACTTACGGATGTATGCTGACTCCGGCCACCCCTTGATTGAAAGCACTCCCCCGAGCCCTTGCGGTATGGAGCCATCGTCGGTCGAAGCAGGCAAGAGTGGCCAGATCCTGTGCGGAAGCCGAATATAGAGCCATGTCCTATACTGCAGTGGATAAGAGCTTATGAAGGGCTGGGCTTTCCTTGCACAAAGAAGGCCTTCTTCAATGTTTAGTGATAACCAGTGCCATAATAACATAAGGCGTCCAATCAAGTTTTCCACGAGCAAACAACTAAGCATCTTTCAGTTTATTTTCACTATGTAAGAGAGAAGGTAAGAGCTGGCACTAATGGTTCTCCCCATATCTCCTGAAGACAAAATTGCATTGCTGATCTCTGATCCAAAATGACATTAGGAAGAGACCGATTGAAGACGCTAGTTGGCAAGCTGTAGAATGTAGGTTAAACATTCCCGCCAATCTGCAAGTTCAATCTTTCTTTTCCTGGTGAATGTGAATAAATCAGCAAGAACCAGCACTTAGGTGCGGCTTGCGGCTCCGTGAGAACTATTCTTTCAGGAACTCCCCGAGAAAGTGCTTCACTGACTCTCGGGCCAGAAGTACTTCTAGCTAACGAACTGACTTGCGGGATCAGGAAGTACTAATCCTTAAAACATCCAAAGTGTTCCGCTATTCCAGGGGAAGGAGTCATTGAATACCGAAACGAAACGTTCTTTAGGGATGAAAGAGAGACTCATTTGCTTATGGAACGAAGGGAAGGAACACTATCAAGCCTTATCTGACTTATGTATGTAGGTAGCCGACTTCGAAACGTCGAGTCTCGAGCTCTAGACGAAAGGAAGTCAAGCTATAGTAATGAGTACTATTGCCCTTTGTGACTATGGCTACCTGAACAGAAGGAGTTCCCGCACAGTGAACACTCGCCAGGTAGGCCTTCGGCTCACCAATAGTTCTTCTTCCTCAAGCTAGAAGGAAAAAGAACCGTCAATCAATAGGTTACTAATAGAATGTGGTGGCGAAAGGTGGCACCAAGTGTCCTTGAGTGTTTTTTCTGTTAGGGTTTTTATCTATGGCAGTCTAGTCTGGAACTGAACCCGCTAAAAAAGCACTTTATCTCGAACTGGCAAAATATAGCGGAAGCAGCTCATTTCATCAGGCACCCCGTCTACACGTCGCGATGAAGTGATTATACTTGCTCGTACCAAGCAGATTGCAGTAATATAGTGAATGGATTCAAAACTACGAAAGATCTAACCCTCAGCAGATTACAGCGTGAATGGATTCAAAACTACGAAAGATCTGCCGAATACAAGACTTTTCTCAGTCGGCCCTCTCGCACGTGTGCTCGAGCCTATCGGTTCTACGTCAGCAAGAGTCGTTCATGGCTTTGGGCCATTCACTCTGACCCTTATATTGAAGGTCGATCCTCCCCATCAGCAGTATTTGTCGTGAATGGCTATTCAAAACTACGAAAGATCTGCCAACTATGCTACTAACTATGCTACTACTATGCTACTAACTATGCTACTACTATGCTACTACTATGCTACTACTATGTTACAACTATAAATACAACTATAAATACAACTATAAATACAACTATAAATACTCTTTCCGTCGCCCCTCTCCTTATCAGTCGAGCTCTATCCGAGGGATACCCTCTCGCATACGCTCGAGCTCTATCTTAGGATAC
>JBBMJZ010000082.1:258472-274450 GCA_037833815.1 Zingiber zerumbet | reverse complement strand
TTCAAATCGAAATTCACTCCGGTCGAGCTTTAAAGTTAATATTAGGGGCGAAGAGCTGAACGAAGGGAAGGGGCGACGCGATCGGAAGAGTCAACCTTATAGTACACTATACCTGTACTGTAGCTTAGGATACGCGAGATAGTAGAAAAAGAGAGGCTCGACTATACTATACTATTAAATAATGGGCAGATCTTTCGTAGTTTTGAATAGTTCATGGCACGAAGACAGTAGTTAATAGTTAATTTGATCCTGACCCGTACGAGTCTCTTCCCAGCTTTTGTTGCTTCTGCTGCTCTTTAATTGAATTCAGTTCCGAACTCAGACTGTAAGGAATTTCCGAATTGAATTCAGTTCCGAACTCAGACTGTAAGGAATTCCCGGACCGGCTGCTGAGCTAAATCTATATATTGTAAACTCAACCTCTCCCGCGGGTACTCGTAACTCTTTGTCCATCTCCTGAGCTCTACAGGTCACCGAACGGGGACCCTATTATCCCTACCGGACTGGACAGCAAGAAAAGCGACTCCAGGAGCTACACCGCTTCGTGGGTTCACCTCCGTCATAGATATATTGTAAGAAAGAAAGAGTGAATGGCTATCCGAACAGTCGAATATCTTAATCTTAAGATTCATAGTAGAGCGCTTTTCCGAACTTCAAAAGTAGCGAACGAGAACTTAAATGTTCTCTTTTTGAGTCTCGTTGAAAGCCCTCGGTCGGAAACCAAAGAAAAGAGAAAACTCTCGTTAAAAGAAAAGAACTCAAGTTAAAAACGAAACACTAAAAACAAAAACTCTCGTTTCGGAACTAATGACAGAGTCCCTAACCCCAAAAGAAATCTTACGTGACAGAGTCCCTAACCCTAAAAGAGATCTTCCGCATTCATCATGAATATGCTGCCGACCCTTAACGTTAGATGCCCCACTGGGTACACCATTGACTCTTACGAGACCCTTCACGTTAGATGCCCCAGGTCGGGACATGAACTCTGGCTAAGACCCTTCACGTTAGATGCCCCGGTCGCGCATTAAAAACTACTATTGATCTTCTCTCTGGAATTAATATGCATAGACCCTTTACGTTATCTGCCGGTCGGACCCTCTCTCGTTCTCTTTCTTTCACTCGACTTTTCCCTTCCGTCTCGACCATTTGTTCTTGTTCGGATTGTTCAAAGCTGCCGGAAGGCAGGCCGAGCAGGTCTAGCACTACGTGCTACGTGACCGTTTATTGCCCAGCCGGTCCCGCCCCGTATATTTTCTTTCCTGACTTTCACAAAAGATACGAACGACTGGGAGGAAAACGAAGAGGAAAGCTAAAGAGAACTTGATCTTTTATATGAATATACTAAGAATATCCGAACATTTTCTTCTTTGTTCTATCTTTTTCTCTTTTCCGTTTTTTTCATTTGATACTTGACGTTGACGGGATCAAATTCTTCGTGATAACGATAACGACGCGGCGAAGAAAAGGATCGAATTATTTCGAAAGAATTGAACGAGGATTTGGTGAAAACCTGTTCTGTAGAGTGACTGTAAGGGTGACTTATCTGTAAACTTTTCCACTATCACCCCCCTCTGCCTTACGTAAAGTTGCCAGAGTACAATTAACCTCTGGATTTGAATGCAACTATATATATTATTGGCCATAATTTACAAGAACATTCTGTAGTATTAGTAAGAGGAGGAAGGGTTAAGGATTTACCCGGTGTGAGATATCACATTGTTCGAGGAACCCTAGATGCTGTCGGAGTAAAGGATAGGATCGTCAACAAGGGCGAAAGCACTCTTGCATTGTAGATTCTTTATCCTGTATCATTTGATGATGCCATGTGAATCGCTAGAAAGATGTGAAGGCTAACCGAAAACCCAATAACGAAAAGTTTCGTAAGGGGACTGGAGCAGGCTACCATGAGACAAGACAAAAGATCTTCTTTCTAAAGTCAAGTCTAAAGAGATTCGATTCGGAACTATTATATGTCCAAGGTCCTATATTGAAAGAATTTCAGAGGTTTGTGTCAACAAACAATTCGTGCTCTTGCTTTTACGGAAACATCCTAGCTGCTAAATCAAAATAGAAGCTCAATCTTAGCTGCGCTAACGCAATGAACTCTTTTGCTAACGCAATGAACTCTTACCCTGCCCTGCTATACTAACTTAATGGCGAGCCCTTACGTCCCAATACCATTTCTCTCCTTCCATTCACTTGACTACTAGTTGTTGCTGCGAATGATAAGTATTTGTATTTGACGCGTACTTTTCTTCCTTAGCTTCTATCATATATGAATGGCATTGATTCTTTAGAAAGAATAGAATCCGAATAAAGAATAGAATCCGAATGGCATTGCTTCCTTTTTCCCGGCGAACTCAGTCTCTTCACAGAAGGAATGGAAGATGCATCTCTTTCTCTCGTAAGGGCGAACAAACTCTCCTGTCTCTAGCATCCGAAGACCTAAAGCAAAGAATAACTAGCAAACGCACTTTCGCATGGAATTGATCACCCGCGTAGACCACAGATCTTTTCATGTATTGGAAAAATACACTACCGGAGAACGTAATTGAAAAAGACCCACCTCGGACGATTCTGTCTTGTCTGTCCTTACCGCGTCGTTATCACTGCAACTGGTCTGTACCATTTACGAAAAGGTACTGACAAGTGAGTCACCCTAGACTAGTAGGGCAGGAACTCTTTGTAAGATAGAGAAAGCAAATGAAAGAAAGAAAAAGAGTAGAACGAATTCAAATTGAAATGAAATATTAGCAGGCAGATCGTTAGGCTATTAAATTCTTCCAGGTCGTGAACCAAACCAAACCATATGGCTAGTCAAAACTACTCAAGATCTTACATATCTCGCTACCACTTATGAATACATCTTTTATACTCTGGTCGTTAATGGCATTCGAAACGTAAAAAGATCTTACGCTATCGCTCGAGCCCTCCAGCAAGTTATGATTGTCTTCAACTCTTGGAATGCCCAATAGCATTATAATTGTCTTCAGAAGTTGTCTCTCTGCCGGAAGCTGAGCCTGCTATTGCTTTCCCTCCTGAGCCCGAGTCCGGTTCTTATCTTTATAGTTCGGAGAAAGCTGCTCCCTTCATTCCTCTCCTTCCTGTCGTACCGGTAGAGAGAGTCAATTACAAGTAGGATTCTTAAGCTAACACGTTTACGCCGGCCTCCTAAAACGTTGTTGTGCGATTGGGTTTGCTACAGATAAAGAGGTACTACAGATAAAGAGTCCAGGCTGCCTGTCATTCGTCCGAGAGATAGCAATAATCATTCGTAAGTAAGGTAAGCATAGGTCAGCTAGCCCCCAGCTCTTTTGTTTGTGGAATGAATCCCTTTAGAGTGCGTGTCTCTTATTGGCTGCTGGACTACTTGGAATAGCTAGACGGAATGGAATGTAGGCTGCTGGACTACTTGGAATAGCTAGACGGAATGGCTGATTGAAAGGCAAGGCAAGGCCGGAATTGATTGAGGTGAGGAGGGACAAGGAAGTATGGTATGCGCTTACTGATTCGATGACTGATAGGATGACTTGGAAGGCAGAAATGGGCTATATTGAATTCTTTTTCGCTGCTGCTGCATCAGGTCTTCCTGGGTTATTCTCACTCGTGCCGGGCCCAGCTTATAAGAGTATGTATCTTGTCCCGACACCAGTAATTGGTTTCCTTATCACTTAGTCTTTCCATTCACCAACTTAGGAGACGAATTTTGAAGACGGCGCTATCGCTCGTTCCTCTCTCTACTCTAAGGGTCGAGCTATTACTCAGCAACAGTCGGCACATGGAAGGTACAAGCGATTATTCTTATTCTCATTCTTATTAGAGTGATGTGGATACTAAGTATGATATTAGTCACTACTTTGGATCTGCCATATATATATCTGAAGGGGGGGGGGGGTTCAGGTAGGCTTGGATATTATATAAAGAAATTATGTTCACGTATCAATCCGTTTTTTAATTCAAGATATTGAAACAGGTGCTCCGCCTGCCTGCTTAGGCATATGAAAGAGGGTTATGGTTATTTTAACTCATCAGGGCAAGGGAAAGAAGGAGGGTAGACCGGAATGCGATCGACGAGGGACGAGTGAGAACTATAAATAATAAATAAGGGGCGAGATGTCGGAGATGTCGGAGAGCACTCAAGCGAGGCAATTGAAAGAGGTATGGTTAGGGAGGCACAGGTATAGGTATGGTTAGGGAGGGAAGAAGTCCCAGGCTCTCAGTCCAAGGCTGAGGAAAGACTCAAAATCAAATCCCAGGCTCTGAGTCCGAAAGACTCAAAATCAAATCCCAGGCCGAGTTCCGAGGTGCCCGGGCGGAGGGCATAGGATGAGTTCTAGAAGGGAGCAATGAGCGACGGATCTATCTATTTCTTTTGCACGAGCTTCAGTCTCTTCTTTCTGAGATTGATGATTGCTTTCGCTCGCACTCCCGATCCATTGCTATAGGCTAGAGGGAGTAGGGCTAGTGCTATAGGCTAGAGGGAATAGGGCTAGTGCTATAGGCTAGAGGCGTGGAGGGTCTTTCCCCCAGATCTCCGATCCTTCTCTGCTGGAGAACCGAATAAATGGAAAGAATTGAAATGAGACGAGACGCTAGCGAAACCTCACTGATTCTGTTCTATACGAAGATATACGAGAAGACGCACACAGCACTGAAAGAGAAACGAAAACAATTAGTAAGACCAAAAGAGAAACTTAAAAGAAAAAAGAAAAGATTTCAGTCTCGCACTCATTCCATTTTATAGTCATATACTATAAGGTATGGTATGGCTCGGCTCGTTAAATAGTCCTCCTGGTTGGTATGGCTCGTTAAATAGTCCTGGTGTTGGTATGGCTCGTTAAATTCAAATTGTTATTCCTTTTGTTATTCCTTTCACAAAATTTTTATTCGTTCGCCTTAGATCTGCCGAATAGAACTACTACTACTCTTGTGCGTGTGCGGTGCGAGTGTTTTTATTTCCGTAGAGAGGTTTCTCTTTTGTTTTGTTTCCTGGTTATGAGCCGGCTGCAGCATATGAAAGGTCTTTTCCCGTGAGAAGTACGCTTTCTCGGGACTACTTTAGTGCTATGCCTCTTTCTCTTGTCTTTTCCATGAGTCCCGAACCAATACTAATTTCTACTGGAGTCCCGAACCAATACTAATTTCTACTGGAGCGGAGCCTAAGAACCTATCATTCTCTTGAGCTACTCCTGCTTCAGCCTAAGAACCCAACCCTCTCATTCTCTTGAGCTACTCCTGCTTCTCGGACGGGACTACTGGAAAGAAGACTCAAATCAAAGGGTAAGAGTCAATGGTACACCGACCTTAAGCTACGAGTGATAACGACATGTGAACCAAAAGGGGTTTAGAACTTTTGATAAATTCTGTTGTCCGGGAAATCGGTTTTATGCCGGGTTTAGAACTTGATTTCACATTCCACTCTCTCTTCATCCCGAACGAATACTTGAAACCATTAATGAAGAGTCCCGAACCGAGCTCACCATCAGCAGTATTTTGTCTAAATTCATTCTTTCCTCATGAAGCTATGGAATGCAGAAAGCGGCTCCGATCTGCATGTGTTATTAATATAGTCGACTGATTGAACGATAGAGCAAAGTCAACAAACACAGAGCAAACCCTGCGTTTACATAGCCCTTTTGTTGTTGCATCTTCAACCTAAGCAAGACCAATCTCGCTGCTTTATCCATCATTCAATCGGATTCAAGCCTGAGAGGGAGAAGGCTTCCCGCGTAGGCAGATTAGCAATCCCTAGTCTGGAATAAAGAGTTAAGCACTTCTCTTTCCTCCTCCTCGAAGATGATAGATCAGGGGAGGGACGAGCGATAGCGACGTGGAGACGGGGCAGATCAACATGTCCTTGCTTCTTATATAAGATAAGAAGAGATGAAGACGTCTGAGATTCTGTGCCTTGCCCGGTCAGTTGATAGGGGAGCAAAAAGAGAAAGTAGTTAGACCGGAGCTTAGCAAGAGGCGTCTATCTATCTATAAGCATGAGCAGGTAGCTCGAGGGAGAAGGAACGAGTGAAACGACGTCTTCCTGGCCAAACAATGATTGAAAGCACTCTCGGGGTGGAAGAGAGTCCAATGCCTTCTTCGGGTTTCTTCCTATGTCCAGGAGAGGGTCTCACTTTCCTCTCTATCCCATTCCACTATTTCTTTCAGTGCCGCACGGAGGTCACGATGTAGGTGCCCGCCCCCATTAAGCCATTGGATCGGGAGCTGGGGCGCCCGCGCCTTTAGTGCCCGGATTGGGGGGGGCGCCGCCTTAATGATGGATTGTCAGGGGCAAGTTCAAGAGAATGGGGCACATGGGCAAAGGCACGGTGAAAATCTTCTGGTCTCTATCAACTCACAGGTAGTACTACTGGGATAGCCGCCCGATGGTGGACCATGCCCCGAGAAATTGGAAAGCAGATCCCCAGAGGGAAAGCAGATGGTGGAGCATATGAGACGGGACCTTCACTGCCCGGGATGGGGGGGTCGTATGCTCCTGAAATAGGAAGGAGAAGAGCTTCGACCTGGAAGGGCTTAGATTGAAGGAAGAATGGTGGCTGCCCCTACCGGGGGCCCCTCTCAGATAAGGATCACTTAAGTAGAGTAGTTCTTCTTCAATCTGTTCTAGGAGCAGGTCAACCTTCAATTGCCCGTGAGAGGCGATCTCCTCTATGGTTCGTCGTTGACAGGGAGCCTCTTGGAAGCTGCCAAGACCCACACCATCAGCAGTATTTTGTCGTAAAGAACATTCGAATGAAAGGAAGGGGCTAAACAGAGAGAGGGAGGCTAGACATCGAAGGAAAGTGTATATCCGTCGTTCAGGAATGAAAGAGAAGAGTTGGCAATCAAGTCAAGCTCTCAACGAGTTCCAAGCATTCGACTAAGAGGGAGTTCGGAAAGGGGCGAAGAGCTGAACGTAAGGGAAGGGTACCCACTGGATAGGTGAGACGATAGTCGAATTGGCGAAAGAGCTGCCTAAACTAAAGTAATATTGGGAAGGGTACCCACTGGATAGGTGAGACGATAGTCGAATTGGCGAAAGAGCTGAACGAAGGGAAGGGGAGAGGCACCGAGTCCCGAGTGCGGTTTGGTCTGCCCTCTTCGGTTAGCTAAGAGAGCTCCCCGTTCTCTGACTTGATTGTTAGCAAAGAGTGTGAGTTCCCCGTTCTCTGACTTTCACTTGAGATGGAGAGTCCCCTGAAGGCAAGGACAGAGGAGATAGGGACGACCATCATAACTTCACAAAACACACTTCAAAAAGCACGGAAAGTGCCAGCTTCTATTTGAGCACTTCTTCGATTCTCTTTTCGACAACATGACTTCTATCAAGAATCAGTTATGGTAAAGGGACGAAGTGCCGATGTTGAGCACTAAAGAAAAGACAGAAAAAGAACACTTAATAGCAAATATTTTAGCACATCCAATTTATGGATTCACTCTCTCGCATCTTACTTATTATCCGATTTGTGCAAGAGTTGGAAGAGTCGGTTTGACGAGCCTTTTTTACAGAAAGCAGAATGGGACGGATAGACCTGGAGCTTCTGTATAGTTCAGACAAGAGCAGGACCGGTAGTTCACGGACCCCTCGGTTACATGTCCGATCCGGTAGGGATGGTTCCTATCGACTGAGAGGTTCCGATAAGAAGAGTGAAAGAGTGGGAAAGAGAATCCAAAGATCAAACCCGTAGACGAAGGGCTGTCCTTATCAAAGCCCAACACAGGATTGAGGGAGAGAGGACAAAGAAGCGCAGGCTAGGCAAGATGGAAGGAAAGATGCAGCTGCGAGTCATCCCTCTCCCTTTGGGCTTCCTTGCATTCAAGTAGCATTCTGTCCGCCGCTTTTAGTAGAATTGCATTGAATCCTTTTTCCCTGCCCTAAGAGTACTTGAAACCATTTACCACTCTGTCCACGCTTTGAAGGCTATGAGACAGATACAGATTCACAGTAAGCACAGCTCTTGCTTATCTCCCCTTGCCATCTATTCATGCTTGGCACAAAAGAAGAGGATAAAGGGACCTGCTTCTTATATAAATTAGTGCCCTGGAGAGTACAACTAACTTTAACCATGAACGACTAAAGAACTATATGCTACAAAGAATCTTTCTCAGCCGGTTGCTATTGGTTATATACTTAATTTTTTAGACGAGAAGGCAATGCATAAAAGATCTGTCTCAGCCGGTTCGGTAGGCATAGCACCTAAAATTAGCTTTGGCCCGTCCGGAACTAGTATTTGTTGTTGAATCCTCTCCCGCGAAAGAGCTAACGAGGGCAACTCACCTAGAAAAAGAACCTATCACTCTTGCCATGAACTCAGTCTCTGTTGTCTGCTTCCTCAGTGGAATATATTCATTACCTTCCTTAGTCTCGTTTTAGGCACCATTCACTGCTGCTGCTGCTTCTGTTCTTTTTGTCTTAGCTTAATGAACGAATTCTAATGCAAATATTAGTGCCGTACGAGTCCTCCTAGGCAGTTGTTTTGCTTTTCTCGGAGTTACACCTGCAGCTGCTTAAGATTGAATCCCAGTTGCTACACTCAACTCAGCTCTTTAGGAGGTTTCATCGGGTTAGAGTGAATTCTTATATGCAACTATTTAAGCGTTGGAAGCAATGCCTAGAATCTATGAAACCCACGGATCAGCCCACTACGCGGTACGAGTCCCCTACAGTAGCTGCTGTAGTAGTTGTCCTTTGATCGGAGAAGTCATACGGAGCAAAACCGAACCAAGAATTGGGGTAAAGGATACCGGATGGGATTTGAGTGATAGGCATATTTAACCTTTCCGGCTGATAAAGATTCTTCATGGCCTTGCCCAATAGTAGTGATAGGCTTAAAAAAATGATCCCGTAGGTTAGGTAAGGGGAGCGGAAGGGAGGGGCTCCGTGCAAAAAGATCGGAAATATGATTTTTTTGTTGACCATCACGCGAGAAGCAGAGAAAACTCTCCATCCCGGATTAGCAAAATAGCTCTGTCTATTGTTCATGTCCCTTTATGGTTTGAGCCAACTCCCATTCTTTCCTTCCATTCTTTCCTTCCAGTAGTATGGATTAAAGATTATTGATCCTCGAGAACTGGAACTTTCAGTAGTTATAGCGCGTCTCACATTCTTCGTGGATGAAGAAGAGCTATATAAGGACTCGACTCCAACTAGATCCGCTACGAACAACTATAGATCAGAAGGAACGTGTCGAATACCGAAAGGCTCTAGGATTCGAGAAGCCGGGAGGCAACTATGCTTTAGTTAGAGCCGGCGAGATAGAAGACTTGGCGAAGTAGGAAATTCGATATCTTATCTTATAGGAGTAGCTACCTGAATCGGGAGGTTAGCCTTGCGTGCCGGTCTCTCTCTTTCCCTCTTTTATTTATGTATGTGCCCAGTTCTATCCTTATGTTCGCTGTCCGTACGAGTGGAGTTCAGTCGCCCCCATCAGTAGTTCTTGATTGGATATGAGGCCCGGAGCCGAACAAGGATTAGGATTTGAGGTGCAGAGATGGGATTGGGAATGAATGAAAGTAGAAGGAGAGCCGCATATGAGGTCAGAACTTAAGTAAGCCTTTCCCTATAAGGAAAGAGATACACTATCTATCTTATACAAGAAGCACATAGAAAACTAAAATAACAAGACACTAATTGAGCCATGGAGGATTTGTCTACATGGGAGCACTCTTCACTCTCCCCCTCGTCCTCTAATATGAGGGTGACCCGATAGGCGTCAGTGCTAATATCTTCTTCTCTTTAATCTGAGGCACTCTTCCCAGTTGCTAAAGCTAGATGCTCCACTAGGTAGGACTTCCTTTAGCTATCCGCAGTAGACTGAAGAGTCCGAGCGCAGCCCTCCTCGGGCATCTCAGTAGAGGGGCAGCCGGGATAAGAAGGGGGATATGGCTGAAGCAAGGAGAGAGCACTGACCCTATCCGACAGCTGCGTACGAGGGAATGATCATTCAGACCACATCCAAGTCAGGGCATCTAGAAAAGGGATAGACCGAGATCATACTCGGACTAGGAACAACCTCGAATATGGCGGAATGGGGGCGGGAAAAGAGAAGAAAATGCGACTACAGCCTGGACCACTTGATAGCGCTCCGAGCCAGTCGTCCCTTTCTGCGGTCGGTAAGAGTAGATCGGCCGGCCAATAAGAGTAGGTCTGGCCAAAGCTCAAAGCAACCCACTACGCGGTCGGCTCGGGCCAACTTCCCTGAACTCGAAGAGGCATATAGGAGGCTTTGCGCATGCCTTCGCTTCTTCGATTAGTTGACTGACCAATAAATATCTAATCTAAGAGAAAGGAATGGAATGGGAACGAAGACTGCTCTGCTTCAACTGATCAGAGAGAACCTCATTATTCATTCTTATATAGCAATAGAAAGTAGTCCGGGAACTTATTAAAGTAGTCCGTCCCGCGCAAGCCACTATTCTTCATTCCCCGCGCAAGCCACTATTCTTCGCTCCGCCTTATCTACCCGGGATGAGGTATGCCTGTCCCCAACTGGTCATAGTTCTTTCACTCAGCTAGACTTTTGCTAGACAATATAATAAGGAATTGGCGTAGCTAGACAACTAGACAATATTATAGTCAAGCTATCCAACTTCAGTAAGTAAGCTTATATAGATGGAGAACCAGTCTCACTCTACGAAGCACTCAAAAAAGATCGAAATTCAGTCTCATATAGCGACAGAAGTAGTGCCTCTCGTAAGGTGGGTTCATTTCACAGAAAAAGCAATCCCACATAGGTGCTAAAGAACTACTTTTCTTTGGTTTTCTTGATTCTTGTTCGGTTCGTTGGATCGGACTGGATCGGCATCTTCTATCCCGTCCTATGCACCCGCGTCCGGCAACTCGGCCTAGGCTCTCCCCCGCCTATTCTATCAATGGTTGACTTGACAACAGTTACAACAGCAAAGTTGAGCAAAGCGAAGCGGCAAAGTGAAACGTTTGTGCAATCTTTGCAGCAGAGTCAAGCAAAGCGCGATCTCTGCAATCCACGAAAAGCGAAATCTCTGCAATCGAAGCGACAGCGGCAAAGTCGAGCGATAGCGAGATCTTTGCAATCCGTGATTGAAGCAATCCAAAGAAAAAGCAAACTTTTGAAAGAAAGAACGAATGATAATCAAATAAGGGTCGCAAAGCCTAATAGGGTCAGCTACCACTACTACTATATATAGTGAAAGTCAAGCTAGAAGAAGAATCAAACAAAGAAAGGACCGATAAGAGAGGACAGGACCGCTCGCACCTTCAAGAAGAGACTTCGCCAGGAGTACCAAACGGGAATTGAAATTGAACCGCTCATGGGCAAAATGCGATCCCGCATCCCTAACTTGAATGAATCTATGGTTCACTCACTGGTTCACGGCTCACGAACTGTAGTCGAGGCTCATTCACTGGTCTCCACTCACTGGTGAACGGCTCACTGTCTTCGCTCCCACTCCTACAATCAAATGGTATAGAGAAGGTCCCCTACTCCTACAATCAAAGGAGCTCCGCCTCACAACCTCTCGTAAGCGCACCTCTGGTCCTGTCGTGAGCACCTCTCTTTTAATAGAACTGCTCCCGTCCGCCGACCCTACTCAAGAAGAAAATGCTTTGACATATATATTCTCTGACTTTTTTATCTTTTTTCTTAGCCTTCCAGAGCGGGACTGCTTTCTCAGTTATATTGGACTCAGCCTCGTAACTGGTCTGGTGCTCGGCCTATGCCTTCTCTCCTGCTTTGAATGTCGGCTTTCCTCTGCTCGATCTTCTCTTTCATCCCAGGAATGAGATAGCAGGGGGGCAAAGTTGAGCTATGCTACTTCTTTGCAAACAAAAGGGGGGAAGACATATAGCTAATGAGAACGGATCCCAGGCCGAAGTCAGACGAACCTCCGTTGGGAAGCCCTAACGGGACTCTTCTATTGGCTGCCCCAAATAGGCCGCTGATTGATCCGCCAATTCTGAAGACAGCTCTGGAGACCTATATCGAAGACCAGCGCTATAGCACTCTCTGACCGAACTATCCCTCTCTTAGCGAACTAAGCCTCTCTTTTCTCGAAGCCGGGGCATGCAATCCAGCCGGAGAAGCAAGAACAATCATAGAGCGAGGCCCGAGGTCACGACGGGTAGACGTGCAGAGCACCCAAGCGTGTCACCAGTTCAAAAGTCAGAAAGCACTCTTAGAAAGCATCTCTTAACTTGGATCTCGGACTCAGCCTATTTATTGAAACTTAGATCTCGGAATGTTCCCTTCTAAGCAAGCAATCTTTCCCCTTCTAAGCAAAGCAAGAGAAGTAAAGTAGCTTCTCCCTGCTATATCTCTGCAATCCTTTCTTTGCAAATACGCAGAGGGTCATTGTCCCAACCAGCTTTACGGTTCAATTTAAATAAGAATGAGTTGAGAAAGGGTGCCTCGGCTAGAGAGTGAGAGTTGCTAGAAGAATGCGAGATAGTTGGCAGTGAAATCCTCGTGTCACTAGTTCTCACACAATAATGTAATCCTCGTGTCACCAGTTCTTAAGTAATTCATTCATTCGGTTTGGCGGATCAGACAAGATGGATGGCTGCTCCGTCATCGGCTAAGGGCTTCGTTGAGCTTTGCGAGATCTTTGCTTCATTCCCCTTCTTTGCAGTCAGCTCTTTCTCTCTTTCTCTTTCTCTTCGCTCGCCCACTCATCACATCAGAAAGAGAAGATCGAAATACTAGAGTAGGTAGAGCCAATCCACCTCTCCTAAGCACTAAACTTCTCATCCCGCTAGTCAGGCCGGGACTGTCTTCTATCTATTATAAGCATTTGTTCTAGTTTCTGATTTGCTGTCTTTGCCGGTCCGGAGTTAAGCTACCGGAGTGAAGCTATAATAGTCTCTAGAGGAATTCGTCTCGTCTCTCTGATCAGTTATCAGTCTATTGTACTCTTTTTTTCTTTTTGATGAGCCCACGCACGTAGCGGTAGAGAACTCCAGGCTATCTATTAGCTTTGCATTCGCTTCTTTGCAGTCCTTTGCTTTGCAATCCTGCCCACCTCAGACCTCAGAATAGACTGGTGAGCCGACGAGCCGACCGACCACTCTACTTCGTATATAAGCATTTCTAGTTCAAGTACTCGTATTGCTCTAGTGAAAGTAGGCACGAGCTTCAGTTTCTTGGTGGCGGGCAGGCGATGAGATCCGATGCTTTCAATCAGTCGAAAGGGCAAAGATCATCAGCTCCGAGGCAGAGTTCCCGTCTTCGTTGGTTAACAGGCTCTGTCCACGTCCACGGCTGAGAAAGAAGAGTGTCCCAGGTTGCTGAGTCAGTGTCCAAGCCGGAGCTGACCTAAGGCAAGGTGCGGAGCTATGCAACGTGGCCGGTCCAATCAATTCACTCAGAGTAGGAAGGATAGATAGGCCAAGGTGTGGCTAAGCTCAGCTGTTCAAGGACGGCTTCGGGTGCCGACACCGGAATAGAGGGGCTGAAAGCCGCGAATTCAGCTCATTCATTAATTATAGTAGAGCCGACCGGGCTTGAGCGTAGCTACTCTACTTCTTTGCAAAATCGTCCTCCATCGTCCTCCAGAGAGTTTTGCTATATAAGGATAAGGTTCTCTCTGATCAGTTGATTCGCTGACGCGCATGGGAAATTAAATTAAATTAAAGAGCTGCTCCGGACTCGTACGAGACTTTTCTTCACCGGATATGAAGCAGCCAGGAATTAACATCAGATAGCGGAAGTGAAAGAGGGGCGAGTGATAACGACGCGGACCTCAAATTTCTGCCTATCTGAAGGTGCTCCGCCTGAAACTCAATCGTTGGGGACATAACAGGCAACTACTTATACAGACGAGGGAGAGTTAATTGACCCCAGGGACGAGCAAAGCGACGTGGAGATGTAAGAGGAACGAGAAACTTTCTTATATGTACCTCACTCAAAGTACGCTACAGTCCAAGAGCGGAAAAGTGGAGTTCAAACTAAGACGCCTTTCACGACCACTCAAGTATTTTTGAGTTCATGGTTTTGTTCATGGTTTTGCTCATGTGAGGGAGGGACTAGAGACTGTATATTATAAGCAGCAGCCCTAACTTTAGCTGCCCTTGCCCTTCCTAGTTAAGTTAAGGAAATGGAGATCAAACCTGTACCTTTAGTGAGCTTTCTCGGGTCGTACGGAAGAACTGAACACTTACCCAATCACACCTATTATTCAGCTGCAGGAAAGAAAGCTCTCTCTGACTCAGGAGGCACAGGATGAACAGCACCCTTCATTCAAGGAGCTCCGCCTACTTATACTTTCTCGGGCTCGGTAGGGACAGGATTTAAGCAACCGAATATCTTTTACGCATATAATACCGCAATTAGAGTGGCGAATATTATAAGAGGGGCAAATAGTAGTTATATGAATGGCTAATAGCCTATCACTCATACCTAGAACCACTCAGCATAAGAGAAGTAAACAGTGTTCGTCCCATTCACGAGAACCATTCAATGCTTCCCAAGAACAAAGGAAAAACTACTGCCTAGGAGGACTCGTACGTAGCTCATTCAGGAGTAGCTCTTAAAGGAGTTGCTCTAGAGACTTCTCTTTGAGGCCGGCGAACAGAGATGTAATATATTTGCCTAGCCAGCTTATGTTTGGGATTCATTTACCGTGCCAGTAGCTTTAGTGAAGGAATTCACAGCTTATGAAAGGTTTCCGACCGAATACTTATTTTCATTCCCGGCAGCTGCTCAAGGGTTCAATAAGTAGTTCATGGTTTCCTGACTTGAGTTTATGCCATGAACTCTTACAACAGGATATACGCGTTCGGCATTGAGAGTCTAATTCATTACTCCCTCCCGACTCTTATGCATATGTTGTTGTCCAGTGGTTTGAGTCTTCTATCTTCATACCCGTTCTTCTCGTGAATTACATATGAGGTTATGAAAAGAGATTAAGTGAAAGGCAAGGAGAGGACAGACTGAACACTTTCCCAACCCGAACTAATGAATCTTCATGGCATAGCTTCTCTCGTGCGCTTTATCGGGACTACTTTCATTAAATAAGGAGAGGACAGGGAGTGGGAGAAGACTTATAAGAATACGCTCGTACGCTCGACAATCATATTTAGTAGCGGAACCCACGGGAAAGAGACTCAATATTATATTAGCCATTCACGACTACTCAAGTATTATAATACAGTAAGTAGATAGAAGATTTATAATATTTATAACTTCTAATCAAATTTAATTCAATCTTTCTAAATATTTGAAAACTATATTTATTTAGACTCTAGTTCTATAAAGAATTCAGATATTCGACTACTTATTATATTATAGTAGTGGGTCTTTATAATAAAAAATTATAAATTAAATATTCCCCAAAGAAATATTTAATTAAATTAAGGTATTTCTATCCGATCACTCCTTTGTTCGGGTTCGGCTCGGGGATCAAGTTCAAAAGAGGGGCACTTTAACAAATGAATTCAGTGTAGCTGAGTGGATGATACCAGATTGATTCCCTACCGAAGACAGAGGATAAACAACTATTGAAGCTTGCCTATCCAACACCAGAAACTACAGACGTAGGGAGGAACTCATTTAATTGTTAAGTTGGTGCCCGTTACTGTAGAGTGAAAATAACTAGAAACTGCTGCTTAATGGTTGTCCTGACCCGACCTTGCTTTGATTTCAGCTCAGCTCTCGTTTACCCTACGAGCCACTCCTTATTGAATATTGAGCCAGCCTATAGGCATCTCTTATACGATAGTGCACCAATCGAAAAGCCAAGTTTAAGTGGGGGCATTTTTGTCAGAAACCCCTTTTGGCATAAAACCGATTTCCCTAGGGTATCGTCAGATAGAGCTCGACTGATAAGGAGAGGGTATCCCTCGGATAGAGCTCGAGCGTATGCGAGAGGGTATCCCTCGGATAGAGCTCGACTGATAAGGAGAGGGGCGACACAAGGAATAGCGAAATAGAATAGAGGCAGCGCAATACCATAATCCAGGGAATCAACCGATTGAGCTCGCCCGAAGGGCGAGGGGGATTTACGAGTCAG
>JBBMJZ010000082.1:228177-257645 GCA_037833815.1 Zingiber zerumbet | reverse complement strand
CGTCCCATGGTCAGCACAACTTTTTCATAAATTCTCAAGCTCCCCGCAAGGAAAAAGCCTTTCAGTGATTTTCCCCAAACCTCTGAATCTCTTCCTCGGTCCAGCGCAGGCCCGCTGCTTAATGGTTCCCGTCCGGTTCTCTAGCTGCTCTTGGCTTGGATTTGACTGTACTATATAGAGTAATGATTCTGTCAACTGTACCCCACAAAAAAGAGACAGGAGAGCACGGAAAGGGAGATGGGGGTCTGCATTGATCCTTTTCTTGCGGGGGTCGACCTACTCTCTTCCGCACCGGTGTCAGAGGCAAGTGATAGCGCGAGTCATCCATTGATTCTAGTTCGTCTACCCCTGCCCGGGAAAGGAAGAATAGCTATTGCTAGGGGAGGCAGTTATCTGCGTCTTGTCCTATTATTAAGGAACCATGACCATTGGGGGCGTCCTAGTGTTAAATTAAAGCACCTGACCGCAAGTTCAGCTTCTATTCTAGGGCAGCTGGAAGACTTGACTGATGGACCGGTCGCACAAGCTCTTATTCTTCTAGCTTTCGCTACGTCCTAGGAATGAGTTTAAGAAAGGGTTCGCGCAGCCTCTTGCTGGACCGGCGCCCTCTCACTCAGGGAATGAGGAAGGACCTCCGAGCACTAATCAAGGCCCCTTCCCTTCCGTTCAGCTCTTCGCCCCTAGCCTGAAGTGAAGCGGCATCGGATGCTCTCTTTGGCCGGATGCTTTTATGCACGTTGGTCTGTCCGGGCCCCGGCCCCATAGAATTGAATTTCTATCTAAAAGATAGTTCTCAACTCATTTGGAGCCTATTCTGACTTCAACCTCCTGCACTCCACTCCATATTCGGAATCGAGATGCTATGAATGAATTGAAGATGGTGATAGCCCGCGAACCCTCGTACGAATAAAATAGCTGACCTACTAGCACCGGTAGCTTCCTCAGTTTGGGATGCTCTATCTAGTAGCCGCTGTTCAAGAAGTTGAAGATTAGATCCCTAGTTCAGTTAGAGGTGCCCAGATACTGACCCCAAAGAAGAGAAGATTCAGATGCAAATGACTTGTAAATAGCTTTCTTTTAATTAGTGAAGGCCCGAGCAATTCAATGATTCAAGCTCAAGCCCATTCACTATTGGTGAAGCTTCCGGTCGAGCTCACAATAAGACCCGGAAGACTCCGCGTTCGCGCTTCACTGACTCATTAGCTACCCTAGGGGGCTTGAGATTGACTTTGCTTTGGGTAGTTCACCAGAAAGATGAAATTCTACTTATTATGTTATGCTCTGGGCCAGTACCGAAAGACCTACTGATCTTCTCCTATCTCTACCTGATTGATGGGAACTTTTCAGTGAGTGCCGAAAGAGTAAATGGAAAGATACTGAAGCCCTTCTCCATTACCTTCATTACCACCTAAATCCCCCGGCATTCCTTTCTCAAAGTAGCCCGGGACTCGCCAAGTGGAGCCAGCACACAGCCTTAAGGTGCGCGATCGAAAGAATTTAAAGGGATATCATATAGGGCATTGGAGGGACCTTGAGACACCCAATCACAACCTTCTTCGTCCGAATCCGCCTAAGATCTTCCATGAACGACCCACAGAAAGCGGGGAAAAGAACTTCCCTACCCTACGCTTGCCTACTTCCCCGTCCGATCTCTTATCTTTCCCTCCCTCTTGCCATTCGTAGACCTTGAAGAAGCAGCAGTAGCTGGGGCTATTCAAAACTACTCAAGATCTGACCCTTCCCTTACGTTCAGCTCTTCGCCCCTAATATCATCGGTCGATCCCCAGTCGACCCATCAGCAGTATTTTGTCGTGAATGGCATGCGCCATTCACTCTATTCTTGATAGTCGGCCCCCTAATATTAACTTTACACCCAATCCCCATCAGCATTTATGGCTTTAGGCCATTTACTCTTACCAACTATATATTAGTCGAGCTCTATCTGTCTCTACAATCTCCCAAATATTTATGGTCGATCCTCCTCATCAGCATAGTCGTGAATGGCATTCAAAACGTAGAAAGATCTGCCATTGCATTCGGCCCTTACGTCTGCAATCTCCCAAATAAGATAGGTCGATCCCAGCAACAGGTCGTAAATGGTGTACCATTTACTCTTTTCTTCTGAATCGTGAATGGAAGGGCTTCTGACGATGGCTCGACCATGAGGGTCTTTCCGATAGGCTCGAGCGCATGCGAGAGGGAGAGAGAGTCTTGTATTTGTGTCTGTATTGTATTTGTATTTTTTTGTTAGGAACGAGGGACGAGAGAAGCGACGTGCTCGACCATAGGGCATATAGATCGCTTTACCGTAATTTAGGGCATCTGACGATGGCAACTCAAAGCTAAAGTAAGGGACGAGCAAAGCGACGTGTGACTTAAAATTCGCTTTTATCAAATCTAATTTGGAACGGACGAGCGACAGCGACGTGTGACTTAAAAACCCATCATATGTATTTTGGACGCATTTAATTATAAGAATAGTTTTGCGACGTGTGACTTTAAATTCGCTTTTATCAAATCAAATTTGGACGAGCAAAGCGACGTGTGACTAAAGGAAGGGCAGACTATAATAAGTAAGGATAGGCTCGCTTATATAGTAAGGGAGAGAGGGACGTCTTACTCCCATAAGGAGCGATAGCGACGTGGTGACAAGGCCTTTTTGGTCATATCCGTTGGTATTGCTGTTACGGTTTAGGGTGATGTTCCCTTCCTTTACTGGTTATCATACATATTAGCAGAGCGAGTACCCGACACGAACAGAGAACAAAGTAGAAAGAAATCCAATTCGGAGTTCCGATACAAAGCTACAAAGCATGAGCGGTTGACAAACGAAAGATAATGAATAGTGAAAGATTACTTAACCGAAAGCAGATCGGGATAGAACCTGTTGATGTACAGTGTGACTGCTGCTGCTACTACCTCAGATTCTGGGACCTCTTCCCCTCCGCCTACGTAGTCGACTATCGCTAATGACTTGTATTGTGTATCGCAATCGGGCATCTTTCCGCAATTTGACATCTTGCCAAAAGGAGCGGAGACCGAGAAGAAAGGCATTTGGAGACTAAACCACTGCACTGGTGTACAAATGCCCACGGAAAAGGCGGAGTTATTAAGACGACGAGTTATAAAAGTAGGGTGATTTAGCGGAACAGGCATCTGTCGGCCGGATCGAGAAGAGTGTGGTGTGAGGAGGTCAGACAGGGGGCAGCCCTGCCCTAGAGGGGATTCGTATTCGCTTGCCATTTATCCTATCATAAGGCCAGGCCTCCATCAATGGAAGCAGCCGAAGCAAGTTGCCCACGGGCAGATCTTTCGTAGCTAAAAGCGATTGCAAGCTAAGATTGGTTTGTGATTTAATCTGGATTTTCAAATAATTGAATTTCAATTTCAAGAGGTGCTTTTTCATTTCACTCGAGACGGGCAGATAACATTAATTGTGTTTGAATCAAAGTTAGGGTAAAGAAAGAGAAGGGACGAGCGGCAGAGACGTGAAGAAGTCGTTTCAGTTGTGTTTTTTTTTATTCACTCCTGGTGCTGGGGAAAAAACACGGGTTTCGTACTTTTACTTTAGACAAGACCTCGATCCTATTTTACTAGGCGAAACAAAGTTGAGGCTCAAAATACGGGGTTTATTACGTCCAACTTCTGGACCATTTACCTAGGGGAAACGGACTTTAGGCAAAAAAGACGGGGTTTCTGACTTAATGTCCAACTTCAGGACCATTTCACTAGGGGAAACAGACTTGATGCTCAAAATACGGGGTTTCTGACTTAATGTCCAACTTCTGGACCATAGGGGAAACTGAGTTGAGGCTCAAAATACGGGGTTTCTTACTAATTTGAGAACTTCATCACAAAGTAAAGTTACTAAGGGAAAGGGAAACAGACTTCAGGCGAATGGGTTTCTAACTGTCTTTCTTACTTGGAGTCCATTTTTATAGGGGAGAGTATATGGAGTGAAAAAGGGGTTTCCTACTTTCTTTCCAACTTGACTATTAATAATAGAGGCAAAACAGACTCCAGAGATGGAAACCCATGTTTCGTACTTGAATGACTCTCAGGAAGTGCAGATGTAGTGTTATTTTTAGCCAGTGCTCATATTGATCTTATATATACACCTCTTCTAGTGTATTTGTTTTATATCCTATATAATAGAATGGAATTGATGACTGGTATACTGAGAGAGCATGTGAAGATGAGAATAGTAATAAGGCATCTTAGGAAATCCCTATTTTAGCGAATTATACTTAATCGATACTGTCCAATACTGCTTTGATCTGCTCTGCTGTCCCACCCTAGCCGGTCTCAGGGGCCTCAGATCTGGAATTAATGCACGAAAGTACACTCATTTTAGTTGCACTGGCTATATTTATTACAAATGCGACTAGAACCTCGAACTTAGAGAGGGTAACCATAAAGAAAGAAGGAAGGGGAATCCAGAACAATAGAGATCCCAGAACGTGAGATTCGAGAGTCTCATAATGATGGTATCAACCTTAGGATTGTATGATGTGCGCTTTTTCTTAAGACTACCTCTCCCTTAACAGTACACTCCTATTTTCTCTTCTCTTTATAATTAACTTATACGAGCTAGTGGACCAACGCCTAGCCTCTCAACTGCTGCCCAAGATTAATTTATTGAATGATCGAATGGTTTTGTGTACTATTCTAGATGTCATAAATTGATTGTTATTATTGAAGCGGATACAATTATCCTGTAACATTGATCAACAAGAGCGAACGAGAGAAGAATTATGAGGGGATATAATAAGATGCGATTAATAGCAAATGACTGTGATCGATCGAGTGGGCGACTTCGACGGGTTTAGGATGTAGTATTTACCTGGCTGTGCGGCACGTGAACGATGGATACTGAACTTCTATATTTATATAGTTACACATGCGACTCGTACAGAATCTTTCTTTATTACAGAAAGATGGATATGAGAGAAGATTATAGAGGCGGAACATACTTTTGGAATGTAAGATGTAACCTTAATATAGATTAGAGGGCCCATTCTGGACCTCTCATAGCTAAGCTCAAAGGGGCCTTATAGATTGACTTTCATTATAGCAACAAAGAAGGATGAGTTACGAGACTGCGATATAAATAAAGGTGAGTGATTTGAGAACTCTTTATCATTATACTTCTCATATACGAAAGCCTATTCAAACCTACCATACCCTATTGCTTTATATGTGACTTATTACCCTATGAGCCTATTAAGTAAGGATTTCTAACTAGAGTTAAAGGAATTCAATATAACTGGAACAGAACTGCCGTGGTCGGCTTATTAATAGAACAGAACTAGCTTAGTTACTTTGCAGACCAGGTGCGGAGAACTAGGAGATGTAGGAGAAAGGGAAGAGCGACGGCAAGAGCGATGGAAGAGGACTGAGAGCCGTTCAGGGCATATATTGTTTAGGTTTATTGTATATCATAAGGATGACTGTATAAAGAACTTGAAAGAGAATTAACGACAGGGATCGACCGAGAGGGAGATTGTGAGGGAGATCGGGAATATAGATCTTATGTTATTTTGTGAGATCGGGAATACGTAATACTAGTGAGTTGATGTTTAGGGAGAGCTGACCAGGTGCGGAGAACTAGGAGATGTAGGAGAAAGGGAAGAGCGACAGAACACTGAAGGAAGAGGAAAGAGTCCCGTTCGGGGGTTGACCCGAGCATCCCAACAAAAACTAAATATGTTTCCATCTCAGATAGGGAGAGCTGTGGTACCCCAACCGACCCTCCTTAGGGCGGGCCCCCACTAAAGGGGTTCCTATACCTACAATTAGTTGATGCTGGAACTGGATTTATTAAAGAAGAGGAGTATATGAGTGACTAAGGAAAGTGCGAATACTAATACCTTAATATATGTACTACTTTTAACCTATCCCAGACGGTCGACCCAATCCTTACCTAGTACTCTCCCCATAATATATATATATCTCTCTCAGTAACTTGTCGTTAATAGCTATAGTGATTAATAACTACGAATACGAAAGTTTTTGTAATATGATCTAACCATACTGGGATCTCCTTACATGATAGAGCATGGGAAACGACCAACTGTGATTCAGAGGGTAAGAACTATAAGATTAAGTTGGATGCCCTTACTTTAATGAGCTAGGGATTCATTACACCATAGGAGAGACAAAGGCAAACGAGAGGAGAGAGAGCATGTTTTGGTACCCCGTGGCCTCCCTCCCTTTCAATAAGGGGGCCTCAATCTATCTCTCTCTGCTCAGGCCTTCCTATACTAAATCTAGGAGAGAGAGCTGTGCGAGGGAAAGAACAAGAAATGATAGTAGGATCTCCTAACTGTATCGTCTTAGGTATTCATACGACCAAAGGTCTGAGCGAGTGAGTGAGCGAGGGATTCATACGACCAATGGTGAGTGCAATTGATTCGAGAGGAGAGATAGCTATAGTATTATAATGAGCTCTACCTATACTAGGATGACCTAACATTTCATTTCATGTGAAACGAGAGGAGAGAAAAAGAATGTATATTTACCCGTGCGACCCTACAATAAACTAAGTTTCTCTCCCAGACGGTCGAGCCCAATACTCTGTTATGAGGGTAATAACTATAGGATTAGGTTGGATGCCCTGACTTACTGAAATGATAGGTGTGATTGCATTGGTCCCGTGCGACAAAGACCAAAGGACTGACTCCAAGGGATGAGAGAGGAGACCAAAACAAACAACTAAACAAAGGGAAACGAGAGGAGAGAATTTTGGTTTGTTCTCCCCCGCTCGTGCCTTCCTATACCTACATACGAACGGAGAGAGCTCTATACAGAGGGGATCAGTTACTCAATGGCAGTGTCAATGGCTCCTATATTCAATAACTCAAGGCATCAATTTAGCAACTGTTCAACATCTCTTCCGGGAAAAGGATCATATACTGCTATGAGTTATAAATGAGATCCTTTATGGAGTCCATTTATCGACGAAATGATCACACTAATATCAAACTGTGAGGGCTATGGGGCTGCCTTCCCTACCTTGGCCTGTAAGGGGATGTATGATATCTATCGTAGCTTCCTTCCTCTCTGCTTACCCAGGCGATGGGGCTGCTCTCTTTCTTGTGCTTGGGGCTGCCTGGCTTGTGGAAGTAGCCCGACCTTGCCCTTCCTAGTCTGCCCTTACTTTCATGAGTGAGTGAATCTGACGACCAAAGGAGAGAGCAATGGAATCATACGACCAATGGTGAGTGCAATTGATTCGAGAGGAGAGATAGCTATAGTATTATAATGAGCTCTACCTATACTAGGATGACCTAACATTTCATTTCATGTGAAACGATAGGAGAGAAATATGGTATAGGGAACAAAAACAAAGAAAAAGACTGAATTGAAAGTCATTCTTTGCCCGGACGAGACTACCATTGTCAGGCTTTATTCATTCTGCGTCTTATGTAGTATCTTCCCCAAGAGAGACTAGTTGAAGTAGAAGACAGCACTTCACAATCTCTACTAAGAGCTATCCCGAACTCAAAAGAAAGAGATAAGATTAAGAAAAGAAAGGGATCGAAATACTTATCAAGTCAAAGAAGATCAAAAGACGAAAGATAAAAGGGACCGACCTTAATTTGTTTTGCAAATACGAAAGACGGAAGATAGTCTTGAGAGACCGTGCATTCAATTTTTGTGAGGGAATGGTTCTCACTTCTTCAATATACTTTTTGAATTTTGAGTGAGAGCTGAGCGAGGGAAAGAACAAGAAATCTTTCCTTGTATGCCCTTACTGTTATATCATTGTGATACGAGAGGTGAGATAGCTGTGGGGCCCGTGCGACCCTACTAAAAACTAAGAATCTATCCCTGAAAAAAAAAAGTAGATCCTAAAAGTCTGTACCGTGGGTCATGACCAGACGCAGAACTCTTGACAGGAATGACTATTGAGTTGGATGCCCTGACGGATCAAAGGGAACTCAACCCATGGCACCTACAATTGATCTAAGGAGTGACCCGCGAAAGAGGGCTGACTATCCCTCAAGTACTATAAAGATGCTACTTAATAGAGGATACAGTTGGCCGCACTCCAGCTTCTTTGGCACGTGACTTGTTTAGTCTTTATGCATTGTCTCTATCTGAAGTTGGTCAAGTTGATGCCTGTCCAATTCTAGCTGTTGGTTTTGAGCTTCGGAAACTACCTGGGGTCAGTCAGTAACCAGTATGCTGGGCGAGTTAACTCATTTCCAGACCATGGCTCCAGGGAAAGAAAGGGCATCTGTCTAATTATATATTGACCTTCCCTAAGGCATGCAAGAGAAAGAAGTAATAGGATGCGCTTACGCTAAATTATAAGTAATCTTTCTTTAGGGGGCATTGATAAATAAGTAATAGGATGTGGATTATATTTCATTACTGGAGTCCTATGTTATGCTAGATTGGACTGGGAGATATGCCTTCTTAAATCTTTTCACGACTGCAGCGCGAGTCTCGGGGGTTCTTTGTCTTTCCTTACTATTTTATAGTGTTATCCAAAAGGGTTGGAAGGGGATGGACTGGAGAGAAGTGAAGAGCAAACTCGGATTCGTTACTCTGAATCTTGAAAGATGTTAGGAAGTGCTGCTATTGACTGTATGGGATGGGTATGTATTATCTTATCTTATCTCCCTCAGACTCTTGCTCTATTGTTCTCACTTCTTCAATATACTCTTTTTTGAGAATACACTTTGAGTGTGAGCAGAGCGTGTGATAGTTATCCTAGGCTGGGCTGGAATGGATGGGAGAGGACAGATCTTGCCCACTGCTTCTGCATCTGAAGTTGACTACGCAACATGTCTTCTAAGGCTCTATCATCTGGCTCTCCTTCTCATGGTAACAAAGATAGACAAGAATACGCGAAGTGGAATATCTGAATGAAGGCCCGAGGTCACGACGGGTAGACGTGGAGAAAAAATACAATAAGGGAGAGGAAGAACCACGAAACCATACGGGAAAGTGCTAGACGAAACCCATACGGGAGAGTAAGAACGACTACGAGACCAAAGAGGAACCATAATGTAGTGACAAAGGACTAAGAGGATGCGACGTGAGCGAAGCGACTAAGGGCTCTACCGACCGGGTATAAGAGCTCAACTAGACAGTGGGGTGAGGAACTAGAGACGAAGCGACTAAAGACTACCCGGGGATATTCATATTATAGGAAGTTCGGACTCGTAAGGGCCGGAGGGTAGGAAAGTGGTTCGACCCAGACATCGCACTCTCGTCTCGTAAAGTAGTCCGTCGACTCGCCCTCTTTCTAAACAAAAGAAGCGATCAAACTAGAAGATAGTGAGTATAAGGCTCAGCAGCGACTAAGGACGGCGACGTGGGAGGTAGCCCAGTAGTACTAGCCGCTTCTAGTGTCGGAGAATCCATTCCGAATCTTGTCGGAGAGAAGCAAGAAGTCATGCAACTATAACTATGAGAACACGAACAAGGGCAACTATAGAACTATAGATAAGACGAACAAGGGCAACGCGATCCTGGCTCGAAGTGCTTAGGAAAGCGGCAGGCATAGGGCTGAGGCTGCCCGCTCCGGTGGCTAGGTCTCCGAGACTACTAATAGTCAGAGTACAGTAGTTTTCAAAGACAGAGAAGTGGGATTCACTCAGCCGGGTACGGATAATGTCTCAGCCTCAGCCGGGTATAGTAGAATATATGTCATGTCCGGGGCAAGATGAATAGTTTATCGGTAGTTCGGTTCGGATAGTGTACGGGGCAAGATAGAAGAGATTCCTATTCGTGAGTTCGGTTCGGATAGACACTCTGTCCTCGGTCCTTTTCCTCTTTCGTTAGTGCGGGCCTAAACCCCTCGAAAGTGGTCCTCCTCCGGGCAGTTTCAGTATCTTGTCCTTTCATTTCAGGAGGAAAGTGTTCAGTAGCTCATCCCAGGCCTTGCTCCAGAGTGCGGATCCCGTGGGCCTTGCTCCAGAGTGCGGATCCCGGGCCCGGCTCAACTGGAAAAGGGCCAGTCAAGTCCTTTTATTGACTCTTCGCTTGCAGAAGAATAGGAAGTTAGAGCTACTCTACCGAACGGCAGGTCGACAATGATTAGCTGCCCTAGGCACGATCGACAATAGCTTAGCTCCCTCGCAGCCCTAGCCCTAGCCCTATTCATTCTCTATAGCGGTCTTCGCTTCGACGGCCCGCCCTATTCATTCTCTATAGCATAGCGGTCTTCGACGTCGTTTTCCTCTATAGTATAAGAGAATATTCTATAGTATAATCGTTCCGGTCGAGCCTATCCGCCTTTCTTTTCCCGTCTGGCTTCGCCAATCGACTATCGTCTCACCTATCCAGTGGGTACCCTTCCCAACTTAAAAGTTCAAAGAATGAAACTTTTGTTCAGCTCTTCGCCAATTCGACTAACGTCTCACCTATCCAGTGGGTACCCTTACCTTACTGATTTTAGCCTTTCCCGTACATATATCGGTCGACCAATCAATCATAGCGACTAAATCGATCTCGTGCACGCCAGGGGAGGGAGTTCATGCCGTTCGGATGGGGAGATCAAGAGAGAAAGCGCACCCGCACCAGCTATACGATCGATGGATGACAGAAGGAAAGAAGGACCGATCGAAGGATGACAGAAGGAAAGAAGGACTAGAGGATTATAGGATCAAACTTACCCTCACTCGCCCAACCGCTACAGTAGAATGATCTTGCATACGGCAGGAAACTCAGCAGAAACTCATATTCAAGCACAGCACAGAAGAGAAGGAGGCAAGGGACCCGAAAGAAATTATTAATCCGCTTCTCTCGTTGTCAAAGTGCCGTACAACACATTCTGTCTCGCTCACGTCTGGTCTCGCTCGCAAGGGAAGCAAGTAGTAAAGTCTATCTATCCAACCAGTCTCGAACAGTATCGTATCGAAGAAAGAAAAGCAATGTATATGATACAAGTCTCGAACACTAGGAAGAAAGTGTATGATATGAACGAACACTAGATAAGATAGTCTCGAAGAAAGAAAGTGTATGATAATAGTCTCATTGTCTCGAAGACTCGACTCTCGTATCGCTCTCTCTTCGTTCCAAGTATCTATATCTTTCACTTCCAAGTATCTATCTATGTCTTTCCGTTCCAAGCCAAGCAAGTCTCGTATCTATGTCTTTCCGTTCCCCAAGTATCTATGTCTTTCACTCTTCTTTATCGTATACGTCGTGAGTGATCGATTCACTCTTTCCTGAGAGCAAGAGTCGTTCATGGAAAGAGTTCAGCTGCAGTCTAACATGGAAAGAGTTCATGGAAGGAGGTAAATGGCCCCCAAAGGCCCATAATTTAGTAATAGGCGATAGTGACGTGGAGACAAAATACTGCTGATGGTGAGTTGTGAATGGCAAAACTACGAAAGATCTTTCACTCTACTCCCCTTTTCCAGCAAATAGTGCTTTTCTTCCTCCGCTGCTCTTTCATTTCGCAAGGGTCCTATCTTTCATTTGACCCCGACCTCCAGTGAGTATTAGCACTTAGGCTTTCGTCTGCCTTCGTCAAGGATTAGCTCGTGCCTCTCATTAATTTCCTATTCTCTGTTATGATTCTCATTTCGAATTCTCTTTTGTGTGACCGTCGACGTCGCTATCCTTCCTCACCTGAAATGATCAATTTGCCTTCTCAGTCGGCCGTATCAGCCTAATCTTATATTCTTAGTCTAGCACTTCGTCCCATGATTTCTTATTCTTCCTCTGCTTGCCTTCAAGATAGGGCCTTTCTTTCGTTGGCAGCTCTTTTCTGAGTTTCCGTTCTTTGTATAAGCTCTTCTTATCCTGAAGTGAGATTAGTCATTCTTTATGATTCCCGTATGAGTCCCGTAGGGAGGGAGAGAAAAGAAGAGAACGGACTGGAAAGGCTACTACTTATACTAACTCGGTATATGAATCAGACTCAAGGGCAAGGGCATTGATAGTAGAAGCAGCTGGTTCCACGTAAGTTTTGTTTCGTAGGCAGTTCTTTATCCTCCTGTTTAAGTCCTATCTTTCCTGGTAGGGGTGCTTTCTGAACCTTCTTGTCTTGAATTAATAGGAGAAGGAGAGTCGGACAGCATTCCGAAGACTTTGGTTGTACGGCACCCCGAACCTAAAGCAGTTTTCTTTCCTCACTCGTCTCTCTTTAAGTCGCTCGAGCCCGTAAGGTAAGCTAGGTAAGCTATTTTTATATAAGATAAGCTATTTTTATATAAGTGATAAGTCGTCCCTAGAGCAGAAGATAGGGATAGGATAAGAGAAGAACTCTTTCTGAACCTTTATCCGGTAGAGGAGCTAGTGAGAAAATATTTGACGCGGCGGAGGTGGACTATCCGCTTGCCATTCACGACTGTTCCCGGGGTAGAGTTCATGGTAACATGAACGACCTGTTGCTAGAGCAACGAGGGAAACAGTAGTAGAGTAGACGTGTGAATAACAAGGTCCGAGTGAAAACGAAGGGCTAGACGTCGGATTATATTCTTTCTGCTCTTTGGTTCTATCCCGACCGAGGCACTTATACTTATAGGGTCAACTCTCCTATGAAGCTTTTCTTTCTGCTTGAATCTCCTAGGCAGTTTTCTTTATCCGGTTCAAGAAGTATGATTCATATCCCGAACCCGTACGATATCCAGTGGTGGCTTCTCAAAAGTGGTAGTGGTTTTCGTCTTTCCGTTTGATCCGAGTCCGACACCTGCTCCCGAGTCCGTTCCAGTTGCAGCTGCTACTAGAAGGAATGAACACTTATTGAAGCAAACCAAAACTTGAGCTGCAGCTTCATATCCTTAGTGTTAGTGTGATTCATAAGTTTGAGTGTGATTCATATCCCGATTTGCATATGTTGTTGTGCCCTATCAATATCAATAAGTTCATTAGTTGTAGCTGCAGGCGTAGCACCTTAACTTAATAAAGAGATTCCATGGTGTAAGGCAAAGGAGAGGACTTCGGAGCAGGCCTTGGCACGGGTTATTACATTAAATTAATAAGATAGCTTTCTAATTCTAATTAAGAAGATCGCTTTCTCGGGAGAAGAGTTAGAAGAGTGATTTATTTAAATCGTTCGGCACTAACAACTAATTAAAGTATGGCACCCCTCCCGTAGGTGGCTTTCTAGGCTCTGCTCCTCTGTTCTGTTCTAGGAATATGATGTTGAGTCTTCGTTCATAACCACTAACTTAAGGGGAGGGCCGAGTGAGTTAGACGGGGAGCGACGTGACTCTGACATCCGGATAAAGAGTAGCTGGGCCTACCTCGGGAGGAAGAACTGAACATACTTACCCGGATATGAAGAGGAAGAACTGAACACACTTACCCGGATATGAAGCAGCAGTGCGTCATTCTCATTCGCTGCAAGAGTCTAACATGGAAAGAGTGAATTCACAACTCTTGCCGGGGCGACGTGTACCTGACTCGAACTCTTCACTGCTTTGCTTAAGTTGGATCCCGAGTCCGTTGCACTCCGCTCCTTGCCCTTCTTTTTCACGAATTGAATCCTTTTTCCCTGCCCTGAGAACTTGCCGAGTGAAAGTCAGATGCTTGAGCTCTCCTCGAGCCAGCACCAGTCGTTCATGGCTATGGGCCATGAACTCTACCGTTCCCGAATATTAGTTTTTTATAAGTTGCCATTCACTACTATATTAGATTAGGTAATGAATGCTGCTAAGATATGAGACGTTGGGTAGCCTACTAGAATAAGAACGACTATTCGGGAGTTCGGAAAGGGGCGAAGAGCTGAACGTCAGGGAAGGGGTACAATGCTTTAGGAGTGAGCACGTAGGCGGCATATTAGAGTTTGAACTTGAACTTGCACCAGCAACTAAATAAGATGAGTGCCATACTCTAACCCGAGATGAATCACTCAAAGAATGAACAGCAGCAGAAACAAAAGCCAAGGTGCGGAGCCTCAGAGAAAGCTGCTACGGATACTCCAATTCAAGCAACGGACAGTTCACCACTCTTTATAAGAGAATGAATTTGTTTCGTCCCTAGAACTATTATAGGAATTCAATGCAAATAATGCTTCCAATGAATTCTTAAAAAATTCTGCTTTAGTGCATAAATGTTTAAACAACAGGTGCCTAGCCAGAAGGACAACAACTGCTTATACTATCTCTACCGGGGAAGGTAAATGAGTATAAGGTTGTTGAACAGCTGAACAAGGCTCCCGCCAACATTTCTCTGCTTGCCTTACGTATGAGTTCAGAAACCCACCGCGTTCTTTTCTAGGTATTCGTTCTAGGCATGGAATCCGAGGGCTTCAACAAAAGACAGAAAGAAATCCACTATCTGTTTTACTTGCATACCTTAGTCGTTCATAGAATTTCAATAATAAAATAATATATATGCAGATTAAATAGGATCTTCTACGTGAACATTTCTAACAGCGGTTCTTCCTTCAACAGTCAAGTCACTAGCACTGCTTATTCCAGCAACTGCTCTTACTGTAACAGAACTAGGACCGTCAACTGTAGCAGGTCCCTTCCAGAGCTCCTAGTCCGCCTTCGACTATTATCCCTTCTCTTCGACGAGTAACTCCTTGGTTCTATTCTATAAGATAGCGCATTGATGTTCGCGGATGGTGTTCGTAGACAGCAGGAGTTTAGTCAGTTATCGCAAAAAGATAAGAGTTTGGCCTTTAGACCTCTAGAGGATGCATTTGAAGAACCCGCCTCTTTGACTCAAGTCGAATTCCCCCTCATCCATCCAGGTTTTATACGATCGATCCATGTTAAAAAACCCGGGATTCATCATTATAGAATATCTGCCACTCAGATTTAGTAATCGATGTAGCTTCGGAGGATGTCTCCGTATCAGTTTCTGCCATTCAAGAGGTTCGAATTGAGCGAAGATCTTCTTCATAATGAACTTGACTACACTATTCGCTTTGATCTCAGTGAATGCCTTTGTCTTTGGCCCTTCACTTCGGAATAGGCTTAGTCAAGAAAAGTCTGACTCTGGACTATAGCTCGAGGATGAGCAGGTAAAGAAGGCCTTATCAACAATCAACTCAACAATATCTGAGCCAATTCGGGGTAAGGCTCCGCTTTCTCTTTATTTCGATGTCTTCGCAAAAATCGATTATTATTATAGGGAAAGAAGAGAAAATCGTATATCAAAACGACTTCTGGCATCACCGGAAGGATCGAAACCACATTCGTACGCCGACCATTTTTCGGGATAGGTCGAACTATTGGAAGATAATGGAAAAGGAAGACCGAGTGGGATCAAAGAAACTAGCGAACTGATCACTAAATAGATCAAAATAGGTGCAAATTCGGACATCACCACAGCACACTTCGTTCTTTCCCTCCTTGCTCGCGGAGCGGCATACCGAAAAAAGAAAAGGCCCTTGGGAAAGATTTTTTCTACGAACAGGCCATTTAATTTAAGTCATTGATTACTTTGAGAATCTCCCTATAATATGGACTAGTTCCACGACTTGATAAAAGATTCTTTAAAATGATTTGAAGTTTTCTGTTACGATATTGGGGAGTCAATTCAAAAGGTGTCGGTTAAATAAATATCGACACCTTTGCGTATATCTTCTTCGTCTTCTATGCGGATGCCCTGCTCCTGAAAAAGTTCCTTCATGACCAATGAAATCTTCTCCTGTGTTATGCAGGCATTTCGAAAACTGAGAGTTAAAGATTTATCCTGTTGCAATTGCAGCATGTAATCTCTGCGAGCCCTACCCGGTCCTTCAGAAGTCTCAGGCTGATCCTGGTTCTCGTTTTGACTAGGAATGGCATAGAACGAAGAATCCCCAGAAGGGGCAGGCGGTTGAGTGAATCCCCCTCCCGACATGGAGGGATAGAATTGGGCAACTGCCCTTTGTAGTTCGTCCATCAACAGATAGCCCAGTGAAAGGGCCACTTTTGACAGAACAAGAACAAAGAAAAGTTTTCCAAGAATAACTAAATGGATCCGTAGGGGGACTTTGTTCACAAACAAGTGGGATTGAAGTCCGTTTTTTATTTAACGACCAAAAACGAATGTAGCAAATAGAATGAATGATCATAACGATTGCATTCTAGTTTTCTCGCTCCTTGCTCGCGGAGCGGCATACCGGAAAAACGACAGAAGAAAAAAGCCCTTATTCGGATTCGAACCGATTAAGCCTATTTCTAAAGGGAGAGTCTTATGAATCACGGACGGCACACTTTCTAGATATCTGTTTCCATTAGGGGCTGCATGCTATCGGAGCTACATGTAGACTGCCGCGTCGAAACTCACTTTCGAAAGTTAAATCCCCACCGGAGAGGGAAACTCATAAAAGCAGCCGTTCCCTTTCTTAATATACGAGAAAAGCCTCGAATCCTTTTCTACGCTTTCTTCTCTTATGATATTTCTAGTTAGATGAACAGATCACTCCGTCATGGAGCAGTGATCAACTATACGATACCACTGGAATTGCAGTTGGTCAAGAAGTTCCTTGCTTCAGGAAAGAGAGAACAGCCTCAACTCTTTGTGGCATTTGTCCCGAAAAAATTTCTATACCACTATACCAGCGGATTCGATAGATGATCTAAGAGGAGCAGATTCCATAGCCATAGCAAAAAAAAGAGATTCCCCCAAGCAGCTTGAGCTGATAGCGAACAAGACCAGAAAGACCGGTTACGCTTACACCAACTACACTCTGGGTCAATCTCGTTTATGGCATGAACCGACACGAACTAGTACCATTGGTCAAGAGGTGACTTGAAAGATGGATTTTCTTTTCCACCTGCCCTTTGTGCTATTGCGCTTGGCATTCTTGTTACGCGTTACATATCCAATTCGAGTGACCATTCATGTGTAGTGGAGGAAGGTGAGCCGTCCGTGTGCCATTAGGAGAAGTTTCCCACTTCTTGTTTGAATGAGCGAAGACAGCAAGCATTTTCACACGAGCTGAAACCAGAGGAATCACAGTCGACTCAACTAGAGCTATTCCTTCTGTTGTATTGTCACAATAAGTGCTTACTATTCATATTTCTCTTCGCCTCTTTCCTTCACTTCAAAGAGCAGATTTCTGTTTAAAGAGATCCATCTTATCAAACATCATTTCCCGAGCCGGGCATGAGCTACTCCCATCTAGCCAATCTCGATGAGAAACGAAGCAGAAGAAAGCGGCTCAGGTAAGTGACTTCTTTACCATAAGGTGTTATAGAATAAGGTCTTACTTCATCCGCTGCTTGAGACTAGGCTGCTATTGAATCCAAGTGTCTCGGTTCGGTTGTTACAGAACATGAATCTGACATATAGAAACTCCTTTCGAATGTCCATCTTCGATTAGCAGACGATTGTCGTTCCCTTCTTCTTGGCAATCTTGCCTTTTGCAGCTATTCCATATGGGGATGAATCTAGGACAAATATTCTGTTATATGTGTGGTCTTTGCTATTGGAGCTCTTTGCCCATCTATTGAATCTGACTCTAGAAATTCCTGTTCACTGGGAACAACTCCTGGCTTCAAAGCTAGTCATCATAGGGCTTCACCGACCTTCATCGTGGGACCTAATTTTGGGACAAATCCCGAATCCATGAAATGAGATATCGGTGCTAGAAGCGAAAGTCAAGTGCTTGGCGAATCGATAGTGGATGGTTCCCCTTTGACTGAAGATGGGGCTTCCCTTGCCGCTGCTTCATCTATTGGTCAAGCAAAGCAGCCTTCTCTCCTATCCTGTTAGTGCGTTGACCCTTTCTATCCCGGGACGCTCCTCGTTGATTCGAGAGTCTGCCCTCCTTGGCTAAACCCCGGCTTCCTTCCTTAAAAGCTCTACATACACATGTAACCTGAATGCAGATATCCCCTTTTCAATTCTCTTTCTGGCTTCGTAATTACGAGTATACAAACTTGGTCTAAAACAAAAATAGCTATACCGTGTCGAATGCAATTCAGCCGGTCCCTATAACGAATTTCCATCTGCATCGGCAGACGCCTAACCAAGAGATCCCGTTTATCCCCGAAGCCGCTTGTTCGAGAGCTATAACTTCACCGGTGAGATTGCTAGCCAGGGGGATCTATTTGATTGGGAAGTTCTTAGTGGATATCAAAGGTGCAATTCGCAAATCCCATGTGTTAAGTATGGAGAGTAGATTCATTTCACCGATGCTTCGATCACTTCTCGACCGGGACTTCTTCCTATAGATAGCGGAGAGATAGATCTCAAGAAAGCTTTTTTCTCCTTCCACGCAAGGAAATACTAATCGATAGTACTACCGATGTCAAGGAAAGCAGACTTTTATAGCGATACCAAGCCTAGCTTGAAAGGTATGGCTACTCTCTTGTTTCCTGCTGAATCTCCTCCCCTTCCGCTTTCCTCCCGCGGTTGTTCTCTTTGGGCGAGTTCCGCACGTAACATAGTGGTTCAGTCTAAGCCCCATGGTTTTAGCTTCTTTGTCAGTGCACCGGGAGCTCGGCTAACGATTTGCTAGCTGGCTTTTCAAAGAAGTAGTAGGGATCTGCAAGTTCCCATTCTTTCTGTCATTATCGAATTGGTGAACTTGTAGAATTCACAACGCTCCGTCAGCTAGCTTCGTGTAGAGTACGAAGACAGTGGGAATCGATTCCTCTTGGCAGTAGAAACCGCTGGTAACGAAAGAAAACCCCTTATGAAGATCTTTACAGGTGAGAAGTCCAACCCGGCCCGGTTGCTGAAGAACACTCTTGCGAGTGGAATAGCTCGTCTTCTTCCTGCTCTTATTTATGGTGGAGAACTAGACCTTCGGTGTCATCTCTCTTGCCCACGGTAGTACCGATCCAAGCGTAAAAGCAGGTAGCGAGCTCTGAGGAGAGAGCCTTGCACTCGTCTTTCATTTATGGATATCCCTCGCCTGCCATGGTACCACCGGTGGGCTTGTTCGTTCTTCGAATTCATTGAATTCTGAGTCTTTGACTCTCAAACAGCTAGAGAGGGATAGGCACCTCTAGTTTCATTAGTCAATAGGCGGATCTTCGGCACATCTTTCATTTTTCCTGCTTTAGGTAAGCGAGGAAACCTCGAGTTCTTGATTTCTTGTTACCTTCTCGAACATCCGGAAGTTGGCATCATGGAACGAGCGCGGTTTCGCGCTCCTAAATCCATTGAATCCGGATCCCCCTCTCCTGCTGGCCTTACTAAAACAAAAGCACCAAGACGTGAGACCAGCTAGCACAGAACAGACACCATAGGAACGGGCACACCAAACAAACCATTTTTGAACATGGTCACCCTCACCACAGACAGAGGGGAAAGTTTAATGAGATCAACGTTGTCCTTTCTCTATAAAGAAATAACCGAAATACCCAGTTCTTCCTTAAATAACATACCAACCGGACTCACCTAACGAAATGCCCAGTTAGAGTAGGGAGAGGATCAAAGCAATTGTAGAGGTGCCTCCTTCCAAGAATCTCAGGCAAGTCCAATCATTCTTGCTCAACTACATCAGCAGATTCATCGCCCAGCTCACTCTGCGAGACCTCCTCTTCTTCGTCTAGTCCCCTTTCCTGAAGAATATCATATCGAGCGGATTAGCACACCCGATAGAGCCACTAAGTTGTTGAAGGATTCCGCCTGGAAATCTGGACACAAGTCAAGCGCAACGGAATATGAGAACTGTTAGGGAGCAGTTGGAAGCAGATAAAACCGAAAACTTCGTGAATCAAACGCTACGCCTCTTGGCGCCCTTTGATCAGATGAGGCTATCTTGCCTGTTCATCTATAGTGAATCCAGTCTTTCTGAGCAAACTATCGACTCATGAACAGAACCGGAAAAAAATTCAATTCATGTATGAGCCATCCATAAGGAAATTCTCCTAGTAAAGGTAATGTAAGTTGTGAACCGATAGGCCATTTCGAACCCTGGGATGATATTAAATCATTGGCCTTTCCTTTCGGATCATAGGTGGACTGAGAAGTCCGGCTAGTTTGGTTTACTGAAAGGACGAGGATCCTACCGTAACAAGAAGAGTGTGACTTTTGAGCCCATTCATGGGGATTACAGGAAAGAAATGGTTGATTAGGAGCGAGCATATTTAAAGTACAATCTGGTAGCCTGTTAGCTAGACATCTCCCACCATACATAACCGTAAACCAAGCCTTCCTCCACCGCTGGAGGCGCCGCTCGCTCACTCCTTCGAAAAGAGAGAAAGAAAGGAAGGCTCCTACTCTTTCTTCTCAGGCGTGGTAAGCTAGCAAGCAGATAGATAGATTAAACAAACTATCTAAGTGCGGGTACCAACTCCCACTAATGACCAGAAATTCACGTACCGATGCTACTCTGGGTCAGCAGTACCAAGCTCATAGGAAAAAGATTCATTCTACTAACAATGATATTGGTACGTCGCCGCGTCAATCTCGATCGAACTATATGACATGACTGTTGAATGCAGACGGACATTCCCTTCCCCGAAAGCCTAGAAGTAAGCCATAACTCTTAACGATGCAAGGAATAGCTATCGTTTCGTGCCCAAGTCCAAGCACGGGCTCTTCCCTTATATCCATACCACAACGAGAAGGTAGGGTGAACACTGATGATCGAAACATCTCCTTCAGTGCCTAGTCTTCCATTAAAGAAGAGGAGCGGACCTACGTCTAGAAGAGAATACCGGCTAAGCCGATGGGAAAGGTATAGTTACGTATTAGAACTTTTATACTACGAAAATCACAGGCATTAGCATACTTACTTGGATTGTTACCGGAATGTCTGTCATCAATTGAACTCCTAACTGACACCAATCTGTGCTCTCCTACGAGTAGGAGTGCTTGGTCTTGAATATGCGCTGTTCTCTTTCTTGTTGATTTCGCAGGACAGACAGATATTGAATTAACAGAGAAGTAAGGCGACGGAAGGAACGGATTGCATTAGTCTCAGGGACATAGCCATGTATTACGAGATTAGACCGATCAGAGAATGGCATAGGTAATTAATAAAGAGTTTTTGTATATTCTCTTTGCTTTAAAAGTAGCACTAGCATTAGCAGGAGGAGGAGCACTAGAAAGAACCTCTCTCAGATGTCCTAAATCGGATAAAGATGTTATCCAAGTTATTCAAAAGGTAGTCGATAAAGATTCATCCCCAGCTCTGCTCTTATTGCTAGCTCTTTTCCTTTTTGCCTGGCACTGAAGAAGAAAGATTAGATGCGCCTTATCCGCTATTTGCGACGTGAATCGAGTTGTAAGACTAGAAAATGAAGGAAGCATTTTGATTCTTGATAAGGAGAAAGGGCAGGAAGCAGATTCAGCCAGCCCGGAGTAACCAGAGCAAGTTCTCTCCAAAGTGGGAAGGACCATTCGGACTCAAGAAACTTCTACATTTTTCATAAGCCTTACAGATCCGATTCTCTTTATAATTCAGACATGCGCCAATTCGTGTCTATGGTGACTAAGCAAACCCTCATAGAAAAAAAAAAGGAAAGAAATAATACCTTTCTTCTTCAGTGAATTCCTCTTGTTCCTGTTTAGTCCCCTTCATTTCGGAAGCTGTATCTATTTCTACTTTTCTTTCTTCCTTGAGGTTTCTTTCAGTTTCTTAGTAAGAATGGGTGACGGTATTCTGCCTAAATAGTAGACACAGGTAATAAATAAGAGAATACTAAAGATCCGAGCCATAGAATTGATAAATTCTGATACAAGGTACTTATTAGATCGATATGAACATCATGAGCTGTCCCGTAATCAAACCGGTTGTTGCTGATACTTTCTTCCATAACCTGAGCTCGGAGAAGGAAGATATAAGAGGGCCCTATGGAGAATGTGGTAAGAAATCCATAATAGAGTCCGACCACAACGACCGAATTTCTTATCTTCATGCATAAGGATACTGGATTACCTAGTAGAAAAGATTGAAAAATCATCACAAACCTCCCTTATTTCTTTTCTATTGCAATTTCTGGATTATTATATGATTATTTTTGAACTTTTTCTAAGAAATAGAAAGAGATAGACTAGAAACGACATCTGTTATGTCAATAACACCAAACGGGTATTAAATGAATGATATGGATGGAATATAATGAAATAGAACCACTTTGAGGTTCCCTATGAAATGAGGCGGGAGCCACTACGAAGAAGTTCCGGGAGTGACGAAGGAGGGTTCGAGCTCATATTGGTCATGGGTTGAGAACGGGAATTGAACTCTAGGAGATCTAATCTCCCGTTGTTCCTCAGTAGCTCAGTGGTAGAGCGGTCGGCTGTTAACCGATTGGTCGACCATTCCATTCCTGCTTCTGCTTGAGAAGATGTGGTGAAAGTCAAGTAGGCCTTAGTCCTACTAAACTAAACGAAGTGTTAGAACAAAATGAGACTTGAATCGGGAGAATAGCTGAGTGTACAGGCTACGGTACGGGTCGAAGAGCGAGCTTTAAGGGAGAGGTGCAGCTTGACCGGGCGAGGCGGGGGATCTCCGATGCTCCAACATCGAGGAAGTCCTAGTCTCAAGTCAAAGGCTAAGAGCGCATGTTATACTTATAGCTCTAGAGGGATGGGATTCCTAAGACTCAAACCGGTAATGCCTTATGCTAAGACTGACCTTGCACCTAGCATTCAATAGCTAGTCCTTCAGAATCCTTTGTTGGTGCGCATGGAAGATGACTTTCTTGCCTTTTGCCTAAGGATAGATGACAAATAATAGGTATGGAAATAAATGCACATTCATATCCCCAGCTCGCACTCGACATGATCTTTGACAATCATGAGTCAGGAGGGTCCGCCCAGAAAGAGACTAGCCGGCCAGAGTTTTGTCTCCGGCTCTTAGAAAGAAGCGAAATCCAGCCGCCTGAAAGCAGTAAAGAAGAAAAAAATGTCACGCTTGAGATTGGATTTAGGAATGGAAATGGCCGTTCTTAGGACAATTGGACTGCAAATAGTTCAACCACGAGCATCGAATAGGTCCTTCAAGAAGGGGTTTTTCAATAGTAGACGAAGAGGACAAGGCAAGCCAAAGGCTTGGAGGGAGGGAAGAGAGAGGCCTGTTCACTTAAGACAGGCAGTAGGATTTTCATTCAAGAGTTCCCTATTGAGAAAAGAGGGTCGCTAGACTGAACTTGACACCAAGCCAATCGATAAGGAAACAGTTCAGCTTAGCCAAAGCAAACCAAATCGAGAATTTCGTAGAGAAAGAGAATCGGTTGTTGCAGCTGTGGCGGGTTTAGCTTGATACCAAAAGAGTCGACTTTTTCTTGTTCCGAAGGGCGGGTTGGGACAATTCCCCCAAATCATACTTTCTCCCGTCCATCTATCAGTGTTTTTCCTCCAGCTCCTGCTTTTGCTATTCTTGCTGCTGAGGTTGCATTAAAGATTTTATTTACCGTTCTTTTCTTTTCTCGACTGGAGATAGGTGTAAGTCGAGCAATAGGAGGGTTTCTTAAGCACCCTACCAAGGCTTAGCGTGAGTTACAGTAAAAACCATAACTCAAAATGACTTAATAGAGAGTAGCTAGGGTCCTCTTTTCTAGCTCCACGAAAACTAGGAAAAACTAGCGCTTAGAGTTCGGTGGTAAGAGCGCTCCCCTAATATATATGAGAATATCTCAAGTGAAAGTATGAAAAAATATAGGCAATTATTGATTGTTCAGTCTAGTCATAGAGCTGGGATACTTTGTCCCTGGGTATCAAGCTACAGTTAAAGTATCAGCCAAGCAGTGAATGGAGAAAGTCCACGCAAAGAAGATGAATTCGGGCGGAAACGTATCGAATGAACCGATTCCCCAATGTTCTTTTTTTTTTTAGCATTTTATTTCGTTTTTTTGTAGTAAATTCCCTCAATCCACCCAGAAACTCTTTATGGAATTAAGAAGTCAACTATTTTTTAGATATCCACCTACGCGGATAGAAGATGCACTTTTCTAATAGCGCTTCCCAGACTTCTTGCTTCTAGACCGTAAAGAGCTCTTTGTCGCCGTGACCCTTGAATCGGAATCCGGAGTTTCGGTCTTTATATGGTCTCCGCTAGGGATATATATTAGTCCTTTGCCTTCTCCTTTTTCCGTAGGTTGTGGATGCCCGTCTGTTTCTGCTTTCTGAACTACCTTTCTTTCTTGGTTTCGATCCCTGCCTTCTCTCTCTAACGTCTTGGTATTGGATCCGCTCTTCTATATAAAACTATATAGTTGTTCGGTGAATCGTCTTCTTTGTGTGCTCTGCCCCTTTTCCTTTTGAACCCCACCTTTAGGCATTTTCGGGGATTCATTGCTCGTTCATTTGGTCCACTCGGCCTTTATTCTTTATGATAGTTCTTGTCCTCGTCTCTCTCGCTTACGCTCGAGCCCCCCTGGAATAATGAGTCGGCCAAAAGTCGTGAATGGTAAGAAAAGAGTGAATGGCTATGAATAAGCAGATTATTACCAGTATAATTGCGTGAATGGACTTGTGTCCTCAAATCCCGTACTCTTGCAAAGGGTAAACAGCAGCAGTTCATTAACAGATCAAGAGTTATAATATGCAGCCGGAGTCTAAGGCTCCTCTTTTCTATCCTTCGTGTCAGAGAATTTAGAAGTGTGATGGGGCCCGGAACGAGTTCTGGTTCAGCTTTTTCCCTTGCCCTTAGGAGAGATTAAGTAAGAGGATCTGCACCCTCTGTTCGCAGTTTATTGTACGCGTAAGGGAAAGAGGAAAGAACTTGAGCTGCAGCCTTTTCTCTTCATTGCGCGGAGTGGGGGTATTCTTGTCCGATCTTTTAGGTGCAGCTGTTCCGAACCTTGAATGGGAGCTAAACTTTTAATACTTATTAGCTGAGTTGCTCGACTCTTCTTCTCCTTGAATGGGATGGGAGCTACAGGTAAGGGCACGGCACTCAACAGCAGCTAATTTATATAAGGCTACCGCAGAGTGGGGATTAGAGTTCATGGAATTCCTTCTTTTCATGGCATTACATCCGAGGTACTTTCTTTGGGAAGTCAGGGAAAAGATTCAATCAACAGCAGCTGCAGCAGTGAATTCCGGAAGTTCCTTGTTGAAGTTTGATTTGGAGTTCGGGACTCTAACCATGAACTTTCCCTCCGGTATATTGAGTATAAATATGTTCTTCCACCGTAGAGATAGGAGATTCAAGCCCAGAAGAGCTAACAAAAGGCCAAGGACAGCACGTACACTCTTTCCATGAAATGCTTCTAATGCTTGAGTCCCCTTACCAAGAACACAGTGATGAGCAGGCACGATCCAGCAAGTCGGTCGGGACTCATGAAGAATCTAGGGCCGACTTCAAGGAGGCGACGTGAATTCATCCCGTACTCAGACAAGAAGGCATATGATCACTCTAATGCTTCGTTTGCTTCAATTTGTTTAGTACGAGTCCGGTTCTTGGGATCGGAGCTACTTCTTTCTTAATCTTCTCCCGTTGCTGGAGCTAAAGAGGAGTTTATGATTCTTCTCGGGTCGGCTACCAAAGAAATATGAGTTTGGGCTGCGGAATTGAAAGACCCTTGAGAACCGGATATGAATATGCTGCTTGTACCTTCAAAGAGTTCGAGTTAGAATACTTTATTAAGGCAGCTGCAGCCGGGAATAAAATAATAAGTAGTACTCGTTCTGCACTAATTCCTGTTGAAAGAGAGTTCCTTGTTGAAGGCTAGGCACCTATTTCAAGAGTTCTAAGATATGCCAAAGAGTAATCGGGAGGGAAAGAGGGGAAGCAGAACCAAGTCAAGATGATATGGATCACCCCAAAGATCTGACCATTTCCGAAGGCCTTTTCAATTTCCATTCAAGAGTTCCTATGTCTTTCCACACCCGAGACCTCGAAAAAGAAAATGGACAAATTCCTTTTCTTAGGAATACATACAAGAAAAAGGATAAAGGTAACCCCACCATTAACGTATTCATTTTCATTTATTAATTTTGAAGATTAATTTCATAGTAATAGAAATACATGTCCTACCGAGACAGAATTTGTAACTTACTATCCTCTTGCCTAGCAGGCAAAGATTGACCTCTGTGGAAAGACTGATTCATTCGGATCGACACGAGGATCCGCATTGCCGGAATCCGAAAAAGATATTTGAAGCAGGTTGACCTCTTCTCTCATGGTACAACCCTCTTCCCGCTGAACCCCCTTTCTCCGGTGTTTGAGTTTGAAATGCCTGTAGCTCCCGGTTCAGAAAGAGCTGCCTAGGACTCTACTGGGACTTAAGACTCACATTTGAAAGCAGGTGCCTTAGTTCGTTCCGGAGAGTTTGAATAAGACGAGACGCCTGAAGTTCATGGTTAAAGTGAAAACGTTGTTGCCATTAAGGCTTTGGTTGGAGACTGAGTCCTTGGCTCTCCTGGTCAAGGTTTGATAGGCTTGCGTTGCTTCAATAGTGCTTTCTTAGGTTAAAGAGTACGGGATTCTGAGTTAATTTCATTTGCCATATTCTGAAAGGCAGCAGCATATGTGAATGGGTCTTTTCCCGTGCCAGTAGTCCCTCCTGAGTCTGTTCTTGATGGTTAATGACTCCGAAGCAAGAGTTCTCCCCGTATTCAACATGAATGTGCCTTGCCTGAGTGATAGAAGTCTCTTTTCCCGTACGAGAGAGCTCTCAGTAAACAAAGTGCCTTTCAATCCTTCCCCAGCTGATCACTCTTATAATGATATCTTTAAACTGGAATTCCATTAACTCATCATTAGATTCAGAGCTGCAGTGCATTCCAATTTCTACTTCTGGAACTCAGACTTGATTTAATTTAATAGTTAACGAGTAGCTGGCGTAGCACCTTAATCAAGAGAGTCATTGGCAACAACTACCGAACCGCCCTTCACGTTTCACTTTCTTTCTCTCCCGTCCGCACCCTTTAGGATCAAAAGACGGGGGAAGTCTCGAACCCTAAGGAGAGAACCCCTTATAAGTCCTTCCAGTCCCCTTGGTACCTAATCTCTTAATAAAGAAGAAAGGTCACCTCCCGTACTGGAAATGAAAGAGGAACCATGAAAAGAAGGAAGCGCAGTCCTGAACCTGAACCCCGGGCACCATCTTATTCAAGTAATGTGAGTATGTACCTGACTCTTTATTAAGGAGGAGCTTTCGTGCCGCTTTTTTAACTCGAATTCCTAGAACTTTCCTTCGCGAGTCTGAGACAGCTTAGTTTGATGGGCAGTTGTAGCTTCAAAGAAAGGTTCCTCTACGTACCCCGCTGCTGCCAGCTACTGAGTTTTCACTCTTTTCATGGAATCTCTTTCAAGAGGAGCCTTTCCCGACCGAGTACAACGAACCACTCCATATTCGGATAAGAAAAGTCTCTCTCCCACCCGATCCTATAAGGAGCTCGCTTTGCCCGCATGGAATAAGCGTCCCGCTCGACTACCTTTCAAAGGAGGTCGCCCGTGCCCCTCTCTTACTGAGCTATGGCCTCTCTTTTGGTTGTGTTATGTGGTAGAGGAGCGAAAGTGAGCCTAGAACTAGGCAGCCCTAGCTAGGACGGACAGTAGTAGTCAGACTTCCAACCATTATCAGATAAGAAGGCAAGAACACTTGAAGCAAGAACTCTTAAGTAGCCTCTTTCGAGATTCGAAGAATAGCTTCTATTAAAGTAGTAAGAGTCAGTATGCGCCCCTCTTTCTTTCTTGCAGCCAAGCGCATTCGGATTTCAAAAAGAAACTAGCGGATGTATGGGCGCTTCGCCTATCTATGCTTTAGACTCCAAGCTCAAGGATTGTCTATTCCAACGAGTTGCTGATGCCGAGGATGAGGCTATAGATTATTCTATTTGCCGGTCTTTTTTAAACTTGAAACGCACAAGACACTTTCAAAAGAGAGAATGGGCGAAAAAGACTGATAATGCCATGAGAGTTCGAGTTAGCTGTCCAAACACGAAATAGCAGAATTGCACGTCATAAAGACACATCATACATGAATGCAGATATAGTGAAGACAGCGAGAGAGTGATCAAAAGAGGGAATGTGCGAAAGAGAGAACTCAAAAGACCATCATGCAAGTGCGAGTCCAATTCTTTGAGAAGGAATGGTGAGATAGCACGGGATCCAGCACTCATAAGGGCTTATTCATAGGATGAAGCTTTCAATGTGATTCAATCGATTCGATTCTCGTTCTCACCCTCAGGAGATACCTTGAGAACAGTGAACAGTGAAAGCTTCATCCTATTAAGAAGAAGGCTTTCTCTCGTCCCTGTCCCAGTAGAGTGAAGGTGAAGCTGGATCCCGTGCTATCTCACCTAAGAGTTCATTCCTTATCAATAAGTTCTGGTACTCTCTTTAATTTGATCTTTCTTTTCACGTATAGTAAGAACTTCAATGAGAAATCCTATCTTCCTAAAGAGGAGACTAAGATATTGAATTCTGGTTGATCGAGGAAGCGGAGCCCAATAGAGCTACGCCAAGAGTGGACATAGGTCCCGCCTTGCCGCGGTTGCCTAAGATCCTGAATTCAAGCTCTAAAGTCCACTTAAGGGAGGGAAAGAAATGAAATGGAAGTGATCCTTATAATTGTCTACTATATGCTTAACACAAGCAATGCAAGCCGAACAAAACTACTATCAGATCAAAACAAAAGACGGGCCGTTCACCTATCTTTTGTGCGAGGAAGGGGACCTGTATATGTTTCTAGTGCAAGTACTTTACACTCTGGATCTTCCTACTGCTTCTACTGACTCGGTCGGGAACAGAATCTACTCTAAAACCAACCGGAACAGAAGACACTCTTTCTTTCAGCAACCGGTTCGGGGTGCAATACCATTCACGACAATGCTGATGGGGATGCGGCTGCTGTTTGGGATGTTAGTTTAAGTCCCGTTCCCTTCCGTCTATGTTCCTTCGTTCCTATCCTTCTACCCCTGGGGAGCCTACTAGATTGATGAGCTTATACCGACTCGGGAGGGGCAGGACAAAGACTTTTATATTCATTGCATAAACGTTTGAACAGAGGGTAAGGACAATAACTCTTTCAGCAGCCGGCTACAACTAATGAACCACTCCTTTTAAGTCTAACCTAGAACTGGCACCAGCAGGTCGAGCAACTTCCTTTCCTTATTCATGAGTTTAGGGCGAGCAGCGACTTTAAACGTTTCTTCGCCCCCGTCATTCAACCCTCTCCCTAACGGGAGAGCCCGTCTGTCGCCCCGTCGTTATCACTTCTTTAATGGAAGTAAGACGGCCCTCTCTCTCAGCAACTTATAGTAGTCGTGAATGGCGAACTTAATATTGAGTCTAACATTGCCCCAAAGGCACCTAATCAGAATCGTGAATGAAGGGTGGAGTGAATGGCCTAAAGCCATTCACGATTCACCACTAGAGGAATGCCCCAAAGGCAATTTACGACTAGATATGAAGTTCGGGCCTACGAAAGATTCACAAAAGCAAATTTCTACTAACAATACAAGAAAAAGACACTCTCTCCCCCTCTCGCATACGCTCGAGCCTATCGGAAATATATATCTCCATCTCCCTAAATTACGGCGATCCCTTCGGCCCTTGTTTTCATTGTTCAACTGTTTGACAACATTAAAAACCAACTGCCCACCCTCTCTATCTATCCAAGGGATTAGAGGGCAGAGGCCTTTGGTGTCCCTTCCAGTCAAGAATTGGGGCCTCACAATCACTAGCCAATATGCTTTTCTCTCAT
>JBBMJZ010000082.1:189498-207545 GCA_037833815.1 Zingiber zerumbet | reverse complement strand
AGATAGAGCTCGAGCGTATGCGAGAGGGTATCCTAAGATAGAGCTCGACTGATAAGGAGAGGGCCGACTACAAGAATAGCGTATTTATAGTTGTAGCATAGTTGTAGCATAGTTGTAGCATAGCGTATTTGAGGCAGCGACCGATAGGGAGATTGTAGACTCGGATATGCTCGACTAATATTGTAAAGGAGAGGGGAAAGACCCATAGAAAGGACAGAAAGAAATCCAAGTTAGGATAGAATACCCAGAACTCAAAACCACAAACCGAAGCGACAGCAAAGGAGAGGAGATAATAAAAACAATTAAAACGACTATGATGGCACGACCTAAAACCGAGGTGGCAGCTAGTATGGCGTAAAAGGAAGGAGACCATTAATAAATCAAACCGGGAATACGCCTTGAGTTGATCCTTAGCTACTACTGAGGCTTGGGCAAAGGGACGACTACTGTGAACACTGTGCCTAGGGAGAGGGCTGCTGGTGCAGTTGCTATTGAAGCCACTGGTCCTACTTGTTCTTGGGAAGTAAAGGGGTGCTGCTACTGGGAGTGAGTGTACATAGTGGCTTATGTTGCTGCTGTCCTCCAGTTAGAGTACTGCTGCTCTGGCTATTGAGTCCACTGGTGCTACTGGGAGTGAGTACAGTAGGGCGACTGGTGCAGTTCATAGGAAAGCTGCTACTGGGGCGGCTACGGGACACAAGGAAGGGACGAAGTCGAAAACACCGTGTTTGTCCCCTCTCCTTAGAACTTATATGTATGGCGCCCCTCTCCCTCTCCCCCCTAATATTACTTTGATTACAGTAATTGCGTAAATGGCTTTAGGCCTACAAATACTGCTGATGGGTTTTTTAGGGACCCTGACGGTCGAGCCTATCCTGTGGGTACCCTTATGGTCGAGCCTATCCTGTGGGTACCCTTATGGTCGAGTACTTATTGATGGGGGGCCGGGGATACCCTATCGGTGATACCCTAAACTCTCGTTTCCATAAGGAAGTGGGACAGAAGTTCAACAAAAGTTGAAAACACCGTAACAGCGTGAAAAGATGGTCAAAGTCAATGGCTGAGCTAGCACCAGGTCGTCAATGGTGTACCATTGACTCTTTCCATTGTAGACCTGTTGCTTTGATGGCCATGAACTTACTTGCCTAAATTAGATTTTCCCTAAGGTTAGAGTGAATGGCCCCCAAAGTACTTATTTATTTTCCGGGCACGACTGTTGCTTTGGTACAAAAGTTGAAAAAAGTTGATCGCATATATCGAGAAACCATTAAAATTGGCATTTGGCATACATAAGACTAGAAATCTGTCACGCACTTCTACTTTGAAGGATTTGAAGGCGAAGGCGCGACTCAATTCATTAAGCGAAGCGAGCAAGACTTCAATGATCACTATATACTATACTTCTCATTTGGACACACTTTTTTGATGTTTTCGAACATCAAAAACAGCAGATTTCATACTCCGATTTTTTTAAGTAATTCCTAAGGAAAAAGTAGCTCAATTCCTTGCTTGAAAAGTAGCTCAATTTCTTCCTCCAAAAGTCGCTAAATTAGCTACTGAAAAAGTAGCAAAAGGAGACTGGGGCAGAGAAATTCGGTGCTTTTGAACCTAGCACTTCAGAATCCTCTGTTGCTTTCAAAGTAGTTGTTCCCACTGTAGAATAATCTGGTGCTTGAAAAGTTGGGGCAGAATCATCCGTTGCTTGAAAAGTAGATAAATTAGGTGCTGCATCTGTTGCTTGCATAGAGAAATTCGGGGCTTTCAAAGTTGTTGACAAAGGAGAGAAATTCGGGGCTTGTGAACCTAGCACTTCATAAGCAGTTCGGGATTGAAAAAGTGGTTCCTAAAGTAGCTTCGGCTGTTGAGGAAGGCTTCGGCTCGTGAGTACAGCTTAGGCTCTTGAGGCAGGCTAATAAAAAAAGCATCCTAGGCTTCGGCTTTTGAGTTGGTTGCTGCTTTTGAGTCTTTTGTTGCTGCTAAAAAAGTATCTCAATTCGTTCCTTGAAAAGTAGTTCCTAAAGTCTCATCCTTTGGGGATGGGGCAGTTGGTCCTAAAGTAGAAGACTACCTTCGGGCTAGGGAAGTTCGGGATGGGGAAGTTGGTACTAAAGTAGAATCCACTAGGGATGCTTCAACAGTACCAAAAGTAGAATAGAATCATCCGCTCCTGCAAAAGGTGGGGACAAAGGAGAATCATACGCCCCTTGAAAAGGTGGGGACAAAGTAGAAGACTCAGTTGAGGCAAAAGGAGATAAAGGAGACTCAGTAGGGGATGGGACAGGTAGGGATAGGGCAGTTCGGGCTTTAAAAGTTAGGGATGGTAAAGTTCGGACAGAGTTGTTCCTGTAGAATACTCCTATGGTGCTTGAAAAGTTGGGGCTGCTGGTGCAGTTGGTACTACTGTAGAAGAATCATCTGGGGCTGGGGAAGTTGCTTCCGGTGATGCTGGGGCAGTTGCTTCCTTAGTTGCTAAAGTAGATTATGCTTTTAAGCATAGGGATGCTGAGTTCAACTATTTAGTAGATTTTGTAGTATATATAAATGATTTAGTAATACACAGACTCTAGAGCTAGGCACTGATGCCTTTGCAGATGGCACTTAAGAATCAGGTGGGGAAGTTAGGGCTAAAGGAGACTCAGTTGGGGATGCAAAAGTTCTTCCTGGTCCTTCCTCTGCAAAAGTTCTTCCTGGTACTTCCTATGCAAAAAAAGTAGTTCCCAAAGTAGTAGAAGCCTCCGTAGTATCATCTGCTGTTGAGGCATCTGTAGTATCAGATTCTGTTGATGCATCTGTCGTTCCTAAAGTAGAAGCCTCTGTTGAGGCAAAAGTCGTTCCTAAAGTCTCATCTGCTGTTGAGGCATCTGTCGTTCCTAAAGGAGAATCCTCTTGGGCTCCTAAAGTAGAAGAATCCGCTCCTTGAAAAGGAGAGAAAGACGGGGCTTTCAAAGTAGAGAAAGACGGGGCTGAAAAAGTAGGTCCTAAAGTCTCATACGCGGGGGATGGGGCAGTTGGTCCTAAAGTCTCATCTTCTGGGGCAGTTGCTTATGTTGAGGCTTTTGAAGTTGCTTCCTTAGTTGCTAAAGTCGATCCTGATGTTAGTAAGTCCAGTGTTGATACTACTGCTTCGGTTGCTTCAAAAGAAGTAGTTCCCACTGTAGAATCATCTGGGGCTGCTTCAGATAAACAAAGTAGAATCCATTAGTGCTGCAAAAGTAGTTCCCACTAATGCTTCCGTTGCTTTCAAAGTAGTTCCTACTGTAGCTTCGGATGTTGAGGAAGGCTTAGGCTCTTGAGTACAGCTTAGGCTCCTCAAGTTCTTGAGTAAGGGCTTAGGCTCTTGAGTACAGCTTAGGCTCTTGAGGCAGGCTAAAAAGCATCCTCGGCTTTGGCTTTTGAACCCGTAGCCTCAGAATAAGTTCGGGCTTCAAAAGTAGGTCCTAAAGTCTCATCCGATGTTGAGGGAAAAGTTCTTCCTAATGAACACTAGAATCATCCGATGGGGATGGGGCAGTTGGGCATAAAGGAGAAGAATCTGGTCCTGCAGAAGAATCTGGTCCTGCAGAAGAATCTGGGGCTGCAGAAGCATCTGGGGCTTCAGTAGAGAAAGACGGGGCTTTCAAAGTATATCAATTAGGGGCGAAGTCATCCAATTTCGGAATGAAGTGGGAGACCGAACTCAATTCAATCTAAAGAGGGTACTCAACTCAAGGGGCGAAGAGCTGAACGGAAGGGAAGGGTCACCTATCGTTCTAAGACTGAATTTCTCATACCATAGAGGTTACTCAACTCATCAACTATATGCAATTCAATCTCTCAATGAAAGCTCAAGAGGGCTATACTCAAGGAGAGCTAAACTCTCTTCAAGGGTAACCAGTGAAGGGTACTCCCCTCAACCCCAGATCAATTCAATACTCAACTCAAAGACTTTTCAAAGGTCAATTCAATACTCAACTCAATCCTTACAATTGAGGGTACTCAACTCAATCCTTACCTTACAATGGAGGGTACTCCACTCAATTCAATTCTCTACTTAACTCAATACTCAACCCCATGCCCCTCAATCCATCTTCGACGACCGCATGATTCCATTTCTTCCATTCACTCCTCAGGTCTTCACTCTAATTCAAAACTACGAAAGATCCTGTCGTCTGCACTCTACCTTCGATTGACTCCTGTGGTCCGCAGTTGACTCCTCTGCAGCCCTTTCTGGCATTGACTCCATTCCTTCCTCTGGTCTTCCATTCAATTCGATACCTGGCATTCACTCCTCGGGTCTGCAGTGGACTCCTCTGGCATTCACTCCTGTGGTCTTCCGTTGCTGGCATCTCTCTTTCGGTACTGGATTTGCTTGCATCTGTCGTTCGATTTCGGTACTCTCTTCTCCTTTCATATCGTTTTGTTTCTGTCCTTTCTTTTACCGTTCGCGCCATGCCATCATCCTCCTTTCCGGGCAGATGTCGTTCGGTTTTTTTACCTTTCATTTCGCTCTCGTTCCCTGGCTCTACCTTTCATTTCGCTCGATTTGCTGGCCTCTCTCTTTCGGTACTGGATTTGCTTGCGCCTGCCATTGACTCCTCCGGTCTGCAGTTGAGTTGTTTCTGTCTTTCCTTTCATTTCATTTCGCTGTGTTTGTTTCCGTCCTTTCTTTTACCACGCATATGTGTTCTCCGTATTTTCTATATGAACGAACTTCGTGGTTGCCGGGCGCGCGAAGTTCAGTGCTCTAGTTGAAGTATAATTGTTTGAGCTCGGGGTTGCCGGGCGGTTACCCCGAAGCGAGGTCCTGAAGGCCCCTACTATAATAGAAGATAAGGGAAAGGAAATTCCCTAACAACATCTACGATAAATGCCAATAGAGGAATACGGGAATACCATTAACAATCGACGAGCAGCTATCCTGCAATAACAAATACAGGAATACCCAAACCCGTCACTGAAATACATCAATCCTTTAATACCCTCTCTACTCAACTCTCTTGAAGGGTCAGCTCTCTGTCCTGAAGGCTCAATCTATAATAGAAGATAAGGGAAAACCCCAATACCTAATCACATCTACAACCCCTGATAAAAGGTCAATACCATCAACTCAAAAAACATGAACAACATCTACGATAGAAAGCACTATAAACTCAGACAACCAGACTCAAGAGGTTATTCAAGCTAAAGGGAATACCTAATGGAAGGGTACTCAATGAAAGCTAAACTCACCCCGCTATCCCCCAATCGACCCCCAGACGAAAGCAAATACCCTCTCTACTCAAAAGAGAAATAGCAGCTATCCCCGATCAAAGGTCAATACAAGCTACAAGGCAATTCAATCTCTCAATTCGACGTCCTGTAATCCCCTCTACTGTAATCCCCTCTACTGTAATCCCCTCTACGACTGCCTACACTAAGGAAACGCTCAATCGACACAAAGGAAATTCAATCTCTAAATCTACATCTACAACCAGACGAAATGGAATCTCTATACTCTCTGCAAGGGTGACCATACAATAGAGGGTACGCAACTCAAATACCCGAATCCCCCAATCGAGAACCCTTTGAAGCGGAAGCAAGGTTACTCAATTCAAGGGTCACCCCTCTACAACTGAACTCAATGAAAGCAATGGAGGGTACTCAATTCAAGGGTCACCATAGAATGAGGGTACTCAACCAGCAATAAAAAACTGGATACGTTCGGGTATATCAAATACAGGAATACCTAAATAGAACCATCAACACAACCAGCAATCCCCAAATTCCCGGTGATGGTACAGCTTCGAGACAGAGCAGTCCTTGCAGTCGCATTTATGGAAGAACTCTGTATGCTTTCGTTTGCGTTCCATGAACTCTGTTGTCTGCTTTTCCAACCGGTGATGGTACATCAACCTCCAATTCATCAAAGTCATAGGACCCATCCGGTCATGCAAAACCAGCCCATCCGGTCATGCTAAAACTACAGCTATTACTCGCCTCAAAGCCGTTCATGCACACCCATCCGGTCATGCCCAACCCGAATACGGGAATAGCAGCAACAAGAAACTCAAATACTTTCATACCAGAATTCAAGAAGTACTACAAATACAAATTCAACCCATTCAGCAGGTCATGCTAAAACAGAAAGGACAGACCTAAACCCGAAAGTCCCAACCGCACCCGATGCCATCATCACAAGCCATCATCAGTGGTCAAGCCATGCGCCACCCGAAAGTCCCAACCCGAATGGCCCAACCGCAACCCCCACTCGAAATGCGAAGCTGAGTGCCATCATCTTCAATCCATTGACGCCCTCTTCCTCTTTCTGTACCTGCGCAAGGGCTAACAGCGTGAATTACGCTCAGCCATTCACTTACTCCTGGCCTCTGTCTTTCTGCTGTCATTTCGCTCTATTTCTCTACTTTCTTTATCGATCGATTTCTCTACCTGTCATTTAGCTCTATTTCCGGGCATATGTCTTTCTTTGTTTCCGGGCACTACCCGCGCAAGGGCAGCTGTCTTTCCTGGCCTCTGTCTTTCTGCTGTCATTTTGCTTTGTTTCCGGGCATATGTCTGTCTTTCCGGGTGGCATTTTGCTTTCTTTCCTTGCATATGTCTGTCCTGTATTTTAGGGGATATGTGTTTCTTTCAGGTTGTTTGAACGAGGATATCATAGATAAGGTGATTAGATAGTCGATTGGCGAAGTTCAAATCTCATTTATATTGATTCCGCATGGGAAATAGTCGGGATAGCTCAGTTGGTAATATGCTTAACTGAAATTAAAATATGCTTTCAGTGAAAATTCAAATACATATGATGGGTTTTTAGGGAAATTTTCTTTGATAAAGAATTTTAAAGAGATCAACTTTTCGACTGGACACGCATTGTATCTAGTATCAACTGGACCCGATTTGGAAGTTAGACTTTGAAGTTCAACTTTTCAACTGGAACCCGTTTAGGCGAAAAACACGGGTTTTTCAACTTTTTAGAATTCCGTTGTCGATTTCCTTAAGGAAATTCTGTTTATGCCAAAAACACGGGAAGTACAACTTTTTTCTAACCTTAGGGAACATTTGCTTAAGGAAATTCTCTTTATGCGAAAAAGACGGGTTTTTCACTGAAATAAGAAAAATTTCAGACCCAAAACATCATAAGTAAATGAATTTTCTTTTCCAATCGACTATCGTCTCACCTTATCATTGATAAGCCTCGCTCCTACCATTAGTCCTCAGAGGCCATTTGAACAGGTGTTCAAAAACTGGATTGGTAAAGTATGCTAGTTGGGGTTCCCCTTTTCAATTGGGTAGACAGATTCTCTATTTGGCATTATGACCCTCGTAGGGTGGCTACCAGCACCCTGTCCCCAGCCACCCGCAACGGAATTTAGAAAAGTTATGCTCCAAATTTTCTTTGATAAAAGCGAATTTTAAATAGCGACAAACCATTAAAATTGGACTAGCGTAGACTTGGGTCAAGCACAACCAGGAGTAAGGGATTTGGGGTTTTGAGTTAAGAAGAGAGAGTTAAGGGAATTGAGGTACGATTCGAGGGAGGTACAACTATCGAGGCGACAAATTGATACAACTCAGAAAGTAGGGCAAAGCCAGAACTCGAAAACCAATTCTGCCATAAGCAAACACGCCCGAGAACCGAGTTTGGCACTTAGGGATTCGTACGCAAGCCCTTAAGGGAAGATCAAACTGCCGAGATTACTGCCCTCCACTCCGGCCCCCCGGGGAGGTTACCTCACTAAAGGACTTAAGAGAAGAGTTGCGAGCAACTCGGTTGCGAGCAATGGCATCTAAGGAAAGAAGAGAGAGGACAGACTTATAGCATCATCACCAGACTTTGAAGCTGCCCTTGAAGCTCTTTCATCACAAGACCTCTCAGTTGAAAAAGCTCTTGTAGTAGCTCCCCTTGAAGCTGGACATTTGTAGTAGCTCCCTTTGAAAGCTGGACATTTGGGGCTCTTGTTAGTTCCTTCTGGTGTTACTCTTCAGGAAAGAAAGGATGTTCCTACTCCTCATACTTAAAAGAAAGGTGCGGATACTGAGTACACTACTAGGGCTGCTGTTACTATTGAAGCTGCTACTGGGGCTCACTTCAGAGTTGCTCCTGGGGCTGAGTCCACTATTGCTCATGCTACTCAGGCTACTGAGGCGAGGGCTGCTACTGAGGACACTGGTGCTACTAAGGAGACTACTACTGCCTTAAAAGTCACTGGTACAAGGAGTGCTCCGGCTTGAGGCGATACTGGGGCTCTGACTACTGGTGCTAGGCAGGCTGCTACTGAGGCAACTGCCGATACTGAGGACACTGGAGCTACTATTGGGGCTCTGTTCCGGCTTGGGAGTCTAGGGCTGAGGCTAGTCAGGACAGGAGGCATAAAGAAAAGGAACTAAGACGTACTTCTATCAGCATCATTATACTTCTCACTTCAATCACTTTTAGGAGCTCAAGTTGTTCACTTAAAAGAAAGGAGAGCTGTAGCTAAAGGTGCTTTTAGAGGCTAGTGTAGCTACTCTTACTACTGGGTGGGGCTATTTCCACTCTTCCTAGGTAGGGCGGCTGCTACTCTTACTACTGCTACGGCTCCCACTGGGCACACTGGGGCTAGGGATGTTACCACTCTGACTACTGGTTCCCAATGGGGCTAGGGATGTTGCTACTCTTGCAGTTCCTTTTACTAGGGCGACTGGCGCTACTGGGGCTACTAGAGTTCCTAGGGCTGCGGCTGGTACAGTTGTTCCTAAAGTATCTCAATTCGGGGCTTTCAAAGTAGTTCCTACTGTAGATGTTCCTACTGTAGATAAAGACGCTACGGCAGATAAAGGAGACTCTGGTACGGCTTTCAAAGTAGATAAATTCAGGGATGTTGAACCTCTAACTTCAGAATCAGTTGGGGCTGGTGGGGCAGTTGCAAGTGTTGATTGATGCTCTCGAGTCTAGGAGTGCTGCTGCAGGTGAGGCTAGGGTTGCTGCTGCTGGTAGGGCTGCTGGGGCAGTAGTTACTAAAGGAGACTCAGCTGTTGTTCCTAAAGTAGTTCCTGATGCGTTAAGTAGGTACTGAGGCGTTAAGTAGGTACTGAGGCGTTAAGTTGTTCCTGATGCTAAAAAAGTAGTTCCTAAAGTAGTAGCATCCTCTGTTCCCGCAAAAGGAGATAAAGGATATCCAGTCGGCGCTGCTGCAAAAGTAGATTAGATAAAGTAGTAGACTCATCAGTTGGGGCTTCAAAAGTAGATGTAGACTCATCAGTGGGGGCTTGAAAAGTAGATAAAGGAGACTCAGTTGGTGCTTAAAAAGTAGCTAAAGTAGTTCCTGAATCTTCAGTTGATGCAAAAGTCGTTCCTCAAGTAGTTCCTGAAGAATCAGGTGCTGAAAAGGGTGGGGCTAAAGTCGATCCCGCTTTTGGGGCTCAAGTCGATCCTGCAGTTGGGGCTCAAGTCGATCCTGCAGTTGGGGCTCAAGTCGATCCTGCAGTTGGCGCTAAAGTCGATCCTGCAGTTGGGGATAAAGTAGATCCTGCTTTTATAAGCCCGACAAGGGATGCTGTCGAGTCCATTAGGGCAAGCCTTTTTTTCTGGCAATAGAGCTGGCACTTCAGTCACTGTTCCTAGTGGTGCTGCTTTCCCTTGAGTTAAGGTTGCTAGTGTTGCTGCTTTCACTTAAGTAAGTATGTACGTAGCCAAAGTAGCAGCTATTGGGGCTGCAGTTGAGTCCATTAGGGCAGCAGCCTTTGGAGCTGTCACTAGAGCGGGCACTTCAGTCGCTAGTGTTGCTAAAGTTGCTGCTAGTGTTCCTGCTGTTGAGTATCGGATTGCAGACTCGGGCTTTCGTGAGGTTAAGGAAGTAGAGGTTTCAGACTCTAAGGCACAAAGTAGAAGTAGCAGACTCCGGCTTTCCTTAAGTTGCAGACTCTGGCTTTACTGAGGAAAAGCCCTTAAGGCTAGAAAAGTACATTTGTACATCAATTCCTTAGTTGCAGAGGTATGGAGTTGAATGATGGCATAGAGTCCCTTCCGGGTGGGGTTGGGGCACCTTTTTTAGACTTTGCTTGGGGCTGGATTGAAGGATTGATCGTTGGGGCACCTTTTGCCTTGGGAGATTCATTCCTGTCCTTGGGTTGGGGACTTTGGGGGTTCAGGGGTAGGCGAGATAGGGGAACGACACTTATGGGCGAGATAGAGGAACGACTTAGCAGTTCAGGTTTCACGTAAAAAGAGTACACATTGAAAATGCAAAATGGGGTTTCGAGGTTGACCAGTAATACCCGGGGTACACCTCACTTACTGAGAGTTGATTAAGGGATGATGGTACAGTAAAGACAGATAGAGGAATAAACCCTCCTTATGTTTTAACCCCATTCGGACAAAGAGTCTTTATGAATGGCCCACGCGATAGCTACTTGCAAAAGTAGTTCCTAAATCAGTAGTTCCTCAAGTAGAAGACTCAGTAGTTCCTACTAAATCAGTAGTTCCTAAAGGAGAAGACTCCGTTGATGCATCTGTAGTTCCTAAAGTCTCATCTGCTGGTGCTGCTTTTGATGCAGCTGCTGGTGAAGTTGCTTCTGTTGATAGGTCTTCGCCTGGTGCAGTTGGTGCAAAAGTATCATCACTTACGGCTGGGGCAGTTGGGGACAAAGGAGAAGACTCCGTTCCCGAAAAAGTTCTTCCTAAAGTTGCTGGTGCAGTTGTTGCTAAAGGATATCAATTAGGTGCTTCAAAAGTAGTTCCTGATGCGTTAAGTTGTTCCTGAATCATCTGTTGCTGAAAAAGGTGGGGCTCAAGCCGATCCTGCTCTTGAAAGTCACTGTTCCTAGGGCTGCACAGCCTTTGGGGCTAGTAGGGATGCTGCTGCTACGGCTGTTGCTGGTAGAGCTGCCGCTAGGGATGTAGCTGCTGGGGCTGCCGATAGGGCTGCTGTTGAACCTCTAACTTCAGAATCCTATGGGTCCGTTTGGGGCATCTGGTCCTGGGTCCGTTGGGGCTGGTGCATCTGTTCCTAAAATAGGTCCTAAAGTAGAAGACGCACTTGGGGCTAAAGTAGTTCCTAAAGTAGTTCCCTCAGTTGCGGCTGGTACAGTTGCTCCTAAAGTAAGAAAAGACTCTGTTGTTCCTAAAGTAGTTCCTGATCCAAAAGTCGTTCCTAAAGGAGTAGACTCCGTTCCTTGAAAAGTTGGGTTGGGGATAAAGGAGAACTCCGTTGCGGCTTCCAAAGTTGGGGATAAAGGAGATTCCAAAGTTGGGGCTAAAGTAGCTCAATTAGCTACTGCAAAAGTAGCTCCAGTAGCTTCCTCTGTTGGCGGGGATGCAAAAGTCGCTAAAGTAGCTTCCTCTGTTGGCGGGGATGCAGTCGCTAAAGTAGAGGAAAGTAGGTACTCCAAAAGAAGTAGATAAATTCCTTGGGCCTCAAAAGTAGATCAATTCCTTGCTTTCAAAGGAGTTCCTAAAGTAAAGGCTTTTGAAAAAAACCCATAACTTCAGAATCCGGTAGGGCTTCAGAATCCGGAAGGGAGGGGGAAGTTGCTACTAAACCACCTAAAGTAGAAGAATCAGAATCAGGTAGGGATAGTGCAGTTGGTACTACTCTAGAATCCTCTGGTGCTGCAAAAGTTCGGGCTTTAAAAGTTGGCGCTGGGGCAGGTGGGGTAGAGTTCTCCTGTAGAAAGAATCCGGTAGGGCTTGAAAAGTTCCTAGTAGTGAGAGGTCCTCGCATGTTGGAGTTGGGGCTAGAGTTGCTCCTCGAGTTGAGGCTGGTGCAGTTCCTTACTTAGTTGAAAAAGTAGATCCGGCTTTTAAGCCGAGGCATAGGGATGCTGGTCGCCTTGGAGCTGGCAATAGAGAAGGCACTGCTGATACTGGTACAGAGTACAGTAGGGATTCAGACTCAGGTACTGCCCTTGGAAGAGCTGGTCGCTTTTGAGCTGGCAATAGAGCAAGGCACTTCAGACTCAGGTAAAACTGCCCTTGGAAGACTAGGAGTGCTGCCCGGGTAGTGACTTCGGGATAGGCCCTTTAGAGATGGCACTTCGGGCTTCACTTCAAAAGGAGATCCGGAAAAGGCTGCTGAACCTCTCACTTCAGAATCTTCTGTTGAGGCAAAAGTTGGTACTAAAGGAAGAAGCCTCTGGGGCTGCTTCAAACTCCGGGGCTGCTTCAAAAGTAGATCAAGGAAAGGCTCTTGAAAAACCCCTAACTTCAGAATCAACTAGGGATGCAAAAGTTGGTACTAAAGGAGAAGCCCCCGTTGGGGATCGGGCAGTTCCTCCTACTGTAGAATACCCCGTGGGGGATCGGGCAGTTCCTCCCACTGTAGAATACCCCGTTGCGGCTAAAGGAGACTCAGGTGTGGCTGGGGAAGTTAGGGATAGGGCAGTTGCTCCTGATTCAAAAGTAGTTCCTAAAGGATACTCATCAGTTGGCGCTTGAAAAGTTGGGGGAGAGAAATCCTCCGTTGGGGATCGGGCAGTTCGGGATAGGGAAGTTCGGGCTTGAAAAGTTCCTCCTAAAGGAGAAGCCTCCGTTACTGAAAAAGTACTGTTAGGTCTTCGAGTTAGGTAGCCAATTAAGGTGTTCGAGTTACAGACGATTAGGTACAACAGTTAGGTACAACAGTTAGGGGTTCGAGTTAGGTGCTCCTGTTACAGACGAGCAATTTAGGTCCTCGAGTGAGGGGTTCGAGTTAGGGGCTCCTGTGGGGGGTGCTCAAGATAGGTAAACGGTTTCGAGTTAGGTGCTCCCGTTGGGCTCTTGCAGTTGCTAGTAGGGATGCTAGGGAAGTTCATACTAGGGATGCCAGGAGGGATACTGCTCCTGAGTCCACTGGTGCTGCTGTAGAGAGGGCTCACACTCGTGCTGGTGATACTGTAGCTAGTACTGTACTGTTGCTGTTACTGTAGAGACTGTTGCACAGGCCCCTGTTGTCCTTGCTGAAGTTGGGGTAAAGGAAAGCACCGAGGGTCTTCCCCTTTTGAGTTGATCCCGGGGGCCGAGTTGATACGAGGGGATGCCACTTTCGAGTTGTGAAGTAAACTTTAGTAAAATACTAGCGCACTAGCGCCTCATACAGAATACCCTCACTCGTCACCCCTTCTCTTTCTTTTGCGAGCAAAGGACGGTTGCGAGCAATACAACACGAGGAAGAAACTAAGGAACTAAGGACATACTTATACACCATCAGAATTAGACCTACCAAAAGAAGCTGACTTACTAGCTCAAAAGAGGACTCCCTAAAAGGAGATACTACCGCTACTGTACAGCAAGCAGTATACAAGGGCCCCGTCCAATGTAGCTAATGCTGCTATACATAGACTCTGTTGCTGCTATCGAGAGGGACAATGTAGCTATTGTTCCTATAGAGGACACGGGTGCTGCTTACTATAGAGGACACGGGTGCTGCTTACTATAGTGTACACTAGGGCTCCGGGTCTTGCTGAGGACACAGGGGCTACGACTCTTGGGGCTGAGGCAAGGAGTGAAGATCGTACAGTTACTGTTCCTACTGTTCCTACTGTTGAGGAGAGGCAGGCCAATAGGGCGACTCTTAGAGTTCCTAGGGCGGCAAGTGCATAGGGGAGTTCCCATAGGAGTTACTACTGGTACGGCTCGTGAGTAAAGGATTATTAAATCCTCAGTGGGCGACGGAGTACGACACAAACAAGTAGGGCTTGGCCTTTTGAGTTTAACTAAAGGTAATCAAGGACAACCCGCAGCGCGCAGACTATGGATACTAAGCTGTACGAGATACTTACTATAGAGAGAGGACACTGGAGCTACTCCGCCAAGGATAGTAAATCCAAAGCCTACGGTTACTACACGTACAAAATTTCTTACTACTGACTTTGACACTTTGGGGTTGCCAGCAACAGTAACAAATTACAGAACTAAGGAAAGACGCACATCAAAATCATTAGACCTAGAACTTCAAGCTTTTTAAGTTACTTAAAAGGGCTACTTAAAAGCAGATAAACTAAATAAGGCTTTACAGGACACTCTTGGTACTAAAGGAGAGGGAAGGCTACTCTAGATGCAACAGAGTCGTATACTGCTCCTAGGGATGCGGCTAGTAAGGCCTATGGGGATACGACTACTACTACGGATGCTTTTGTTCCTAGTCTTACTGAGGCTACGGCTCCCACTGGTGCTCTTACTAGTGCTGCTAGGGATGCGGCTAGTAAGGCCAATGGGGATACGACTACGGATGCGGCTAGTGAGTCAACTGTCGATAGGGAGTACTTTACCAAGGAACTAGTTGGCCTTGTTGATACGGCAATGGTTGTACTTCACCCGGCCCTGGTTGTCCTTGTACCGCTACTGCACCCACGAGGAAAGCAAAAACAGCAGTTCCAGTTTCAACAGTAAGACACCCCTTGGGTTTAAACACTACTAGAAGGTACCCTGTACTTAGGGAATTTAAATCTTTCTTTCCTTTGTTTAAGTACCGTTACCTGGCTAACCCCTTCGGGGTGGATTCTATCTGGTTGTCCTTTACCCCTTTACTTTGCCTCGAAAGCCAGTTTTGAATTTCCAGTGAACCCTGAACTGCCAAACCGTTGCTCTATCTCTAGGCCCGAAGTAGCCCTTTTGATTAGTGTCCTACGTACTTTCTTTTACCCGTAAGGGAATGGCCATCAAAAGGTCTACAATGGGTAAGGGTATGGCCATCATAACACAGGTCTAACATGGCTGAGCTAGCACCAGGTCAGCATATGGCGCTCAGCCATTGACTTTGACCATCTTTTTCCCGCGTTACCTCAAAACTAGGTTTTCGGGCGGGCTGTGGGCCTTAGCATTGTTTTTATCTTTCTTGCCCTGGGCTGTACCCTCCTTGACTTTTGACTTCTGGGGATTCTATCCTTACTTTGTTTGATTTAGGTCCTTTCCTTGTCTATCCAATCGCCAACTTAAAAGTTCAAAGAATGAAACTTTTGCTCACCTATCGTAATAGCCTCGGGGTGTATTGTAGCTGGTCTGTACCTCTAGGAGGTAGGAGGGAAGTTTACTTTGAAGTTTGCTTTTTGTTAATGGGGCGTGTACTATAACCCAAAAGTCAGTCCAAACGACGTTGTAGCGCGTGTTTGTGGCCTCAAGTTCGTTTTTGAGTTGTCCTGTGGCCCAATTTCTGAGTTATACAAATTTCCTAGATTTTACATAGAGTTTAAACCCAAGGACGGTGCACGTGTAGTTGAAACACAAGGACGGTATTTACTGGGCAACCTGGAAACGGAGTTTAAACCCAAGGAAGGTTCCTCTATCTCGAATTAGGCACCAGCCCCGGATAAAGAACTACTACTAGAGCCAGCCCCGTACCTGGACATTGACACTGTAACCCTTACCCCCTGTGGGGTTCCTCTCTTTCTTGTACCGCCTCTGGCGTTCCTCTCTCTTCTGTAGTACCCCCGAAACTGTTCCTTCTATCTGTATAGTACCCTGGGGCCCAATTAGTACTTAGGTAAATTCCATCCTTACTAGGTAAATTCAATCCTTAATTGGATTTCGGCCCGTTACTCCCCTAGCCCCCTTCGCGGGTGCAGTACCTGTACAAGGGCAAGGACAACGACAAGGACAACGACAAGGACAACCCTCTCCTTGGGAAAAGTCTCTTTAGTACGGGTGAGCCCCAAAGGCGGAGGACAGGTTTGATTTTCTTTCTTAACGGTCTACGTACTTTGACCCGTAGAGTGAATGGCCCTCAAAGCCTACAAAGACTGCTGATGGTTGGGTGTTGCCTTAGGCCCTCTAACCGAAGTTGTAGGGCGCGGCAGAGGCCTTATAATTCTTTTTTGTTTGCCCCGGAGCTGTACCCTACTATCCTTACTTAGTTTTCGTACCGTGTTCCCTGCCTTCCTCTGGGTGTACTAACTGTACCGTAACCCCTTTAGGGCCGGCCCCGGCAGCAGGACATAAGTCTCTTTCTATCCTATACCTATATTCTATCCTATACCTATATTCTATCCTATACCTGGATAAGTATCTGTACCCTACTAAAAGACTAGGAGTATCTGTACCCTCGAAGCCTCCAAGAACAACAAAAGCCGAAGACCCAACGCCTAAACTCCAAAGCCCAAGACCCGAGGATGCTTTCTTGTGCCCGACTCAAAAGCGTACTCAGGGTTAAAGAGCCTACCTACTAAGGGTTAAAGAGCCTATCTACGGGTTCAAGCTAATGGTTCAAGAGTCTTCTTTTGTGCTTAGGCCAACGAATCCTCTTTCCCCTGCCTACTATACTGGCTACCGTCTACCTGAAGTCCTTCAGAATTTGATGTACAAATTTGCTTCTACTTTTGTCTAAGAATTTGCCTAAGAATTTGATGTACAAGTTTGTTTCTACTTTTTTTGCCTTCCAATTTTTTATTGTATTTTTCTATTACTGTTGTTAATAGAAAAATGGGCTCGCAACATTGTAATTTATATTAACAAATTACATCTCAAAATCGATGTTGTGTTAATATAAATGACATCAGAAAAGTGTACCAAATGAGAAGTATACAATGATCATAGAAGTATGTATGCACTTCCGGAAGAAATTACGCGCAACTTACAAAGTGCGTGACGTGCGTCATTTTTTCTTGTACGGGTAGCGCCCGTAGCTACTGATTTTGAGGAATCAGTAGCGTAAGAGCGTGTCTGTTTGCACTTGTCCTGCAGCAGGCTTGCTACGTACGTCCACGGGGCAATGATTGCTTCTGAGCCCTTCGCCTGTCGGCTCTATATTCAGCTCTACGCCAATCGACTATCGTCTCACCTCTTCGCCCCTAGAGGTCGAGCCCTACGGCCCTCGCGAATCCAAACTAGGGTCTCGCCTACTTTACCTTAGTCCGCACCCACACCTGGACCAGATAAGATGACTTTTCCTGGCATCTGCTCTTTCCTAGTTGTAAGACTGAACTGATGGGGCTTTCCTGGTTGCATTTGGCTCTCTTTCGGTACTCTATTTACTGGCATCTGTTCTTTCCTCAGGTGAAACTTCGTATGAAGCCTGCCCTTCCCATCCTGTACCTGAGCCCAATGCTGATACTCCATCTTTATTTATTATATGACCCACCCAAACTCATCAAAACGAGAAGCAACAGACCTATTTCAAGAGCAATGCTTTCCTTACGGGTCTGACCCTGTTGAATCCCAAGAGGCCAAAGAGGTTACTCAACTCTAAATGCTGACCCTTTCCTAGCAACTCAAATCAATTGAAGAGACCCTACTTCAAACCCTTACTACCCATCACTACTATCCTTTAATAACTCCTTTTTCCTTGGTCGGCAGCCGCTTCGTATGCTGCCGTTGACCCCTTTACCCAGCTCCTTTGAATTCCATAGCCTTTAGAGTCTAGCTATTTCGTTACTCATTCCTATCCTTTCCAGTAGTTCCCTTACCGTCCTATACCTTAGACCACTCCTTTCAGGCGTTCCTGTCTTTCAGGTTTTTCTAGTAATTTCCTTGACCAGTGAGTATGCCCTACCAGTGAATATGCCCTGAAAAGAACACTATATAGATTAAAGAGGGGCGTAGAGCTGAGAGGCGAAGGAACGAAAGAGCTATAGCGTATGCGAGAGGGGGTCCCCAAGGATCGGGCTCGAGCGTAGCGAGAGGGCAGTAATGCCCATACTTCTATAGAAGGTAAGGAAACAGCAACCTAATCTACAACTTCAACTACTTTATTCTTAGAGTCGTTCCTCTATTCTTTCTTTGAACTACTGAAGGAAGGCAAACCCTTCTGACAGAGAAATTGCAATTTACAACTTACAATCCGAAAGGCTTCTCCTTTATCTAGAGGATATAAATTTACATCTCTAACTTCTATATCCGACCTAAAGGAAAGTAATTTAGAATACCCACTTATCTATCCGACCTAATAAAGGAATGAAATTTAGAATACTCTCTTACCCTCTTAAGAGGCTTTAGAATACCTACTTCTCTTCCCCTCTTCGAGGCTTTAGAATAGCTCGTGAGTCAGCACCTAAGGAGTAGGCTTCGGATGCTTCGGCTCTTGGTACAGAAGATATTTAAGTTGAATAAGAATCTGGTGCTGCAAAAGTAGCTAAATTAGGTGCTTCAAAAGTAGCTAAATTAGGTGCTTCAAAAGTTGAAAAAG
>JBBMJZ010000082.1:110945-189398 GCA_037833815.1 Zingiber zerumbet | reverse complement strand
TAGAAGAATCAGATGCTTGAGTAGATGCTGCTTCAGTAGAAGAATCAGATGCTTGAGTAGATGCTGCTTCAGTAGAAGAATCAGATGCTTGAGTAGATGCTGCTTCAGTAGAATCTTCTGGTGCTTGAAAAGGAGAGAAATACGGGGCTTGAAAAGTAGCTACATTAGGAGCTGTAGATCAATTTGCTACGGCAAAAGTAGATAAAGAGAAATCCGCTCCTACAAAAGTAGGGAAATTCGCTACGCCAAAAGGAGCTAAAGGAGAATCAGATGCTCCTTGAGCAAAAGGAGAATCCGGTGCTTCAAAAGGAGCTCAATCCGGTGCTGAAAAAGTAGAGGAAAGTAGGGGCTTCGTAGCTCAATTCACGGCTCCAGTAGAGAAAGGAGAATCCTTTGGAGGCGCGGATGCTAAAGTAGATATAGAATCCTTTGGAGGGGCAAGTAGATAAAGTAGAAGCCTTTGGGGCTGCTAAAAAAGAGAAATCCCTTGGTGAGGCAAAAGCTCCTCCTAAAGTAGAAGACTCAGGTAGGGCTAAAGTAGACTCAGTTCATACTAAAGTAGAAGACTCAGGAGTTCCTAAAGTAGAAGACTCCCATGGGGATAAAGTAGACTCAGGGGGCGATGGGGAAGTTGGTACTAAAGGAGAATCTTCTGTTGATGCTTCAACAGTAGCAAAAGTAGAATCATCTCTTCCTGCAAAAGTAGATGAGAATACTACTAGGCTGCTTCAAAAGGAGATAAAGTCAAGGCTCTTTTTTGAACCTAGCACCTCAGAATCCTTTGGGGATGGTACAGGAGTTCCTAAAGAAGAATCCGGCGGGGCTGCTAAAGTAGCTCAAGTAGACTCATCAGTTGGTAGGGCTGCAAAAGGCGCTCAAGTAACTAAAGACGCTACTGAAAAAGGCGCAAAAGGAGAATCAGATGCTCCTGCAAAAGTAGATCAATCTGGTACTGCTCCAGTATCTCAATTCGCGGATGCTAAAGTCGCTAAAGAGAAATCCTCTCTTCTGCTCCTGCAAAAGTAGATCAAGTAGGGGCTTCAAAAGGTGGGGCTAAAGGAGCTACGGCAAAAGCTCAATCCTTTCCTTACAATAGAACAGCTTACTCAACTCCTTTGAACTCTTGAACTCATAAATGCGAGGGAATCGACAAGCACATCATCATCACCATACCGCTGACCTGGCTCAGATAAAAGACATCGGTACAGCATACATAAACCCCATTTCAGAAGCCCTTTGGGCTCGACCGGTCTATTTCAACTATTTGAACCATTCTTTCTTTTAAAAATAGATTTTGGTCCTCAAGTCAGGTACTATCGATATAGCTACCCCAAACGGAGGTACAACTCCAACCACAACTTCAAACCCAACCGGAGAAGCCACGACTACAACGGCAGTCTTTTCATTTCATGCATACGACCTATTAGCCTTTCCAAACGAAGCTCATTCAACTGAAGCAAAAGCCATAGGCCTAAACTCAGATGCCATATTCTTTCCTAAAGTTCCAGTTGCACTAGAAACTAAAGAAGCAGACCCAGACACAGACACAGCCCAAGCCGAAACCTCAGCACAAGGCTCAACCGGTAACCCTACAACATCGAAACCTCAATCCTTGAATCCCCCTACAACGGTAGCAGTTGCCTTTGCTTTAGCATTTGAATTTACAGTTGACACCTCAAACGCGCTAGCTTTAGCCTTAGCTTTAGACTTTGCATTTACAGTTCCATTAGAAACTAAAGAAGCAGACCAAGACAGAGACACAGATGCCTAAAACTCATAAGCACTATTCCTGCATTTGAAGTTGCCTTGGCATCTACCATTTACAGATTACCCTGACCCAGACCCGTAAGTTCATGGCCATCAAAGAGCAGGTCTACAATGGAAAGAGTCAATGGTACACCATATGCTGACCTGGTGCTAGCCCTAAAAACACATCAGCAGAATTTATTGACTTTGACCATTCACGCCGTTAGTATTCGACTACCCCAGCACTCCTTGGAAATTAACTCCTCTCCTTACTATGCAGAAACTTCGTATGCTGCCATTGACTCCTAAGCCACAACTTCAAACCCCATATAAAGAACACTACGAAAGATCCTCAGCTGCACTTGCAGAAGGAAAAGACTCCGCTGCCCCAGCTGCACTTTCAGAATCTGAAGTTAAATACTCTGCTGCCACAGGTGCACTTTCAGAAGTCAAATACTATGCTGCCACTTCAAAACCCAAGGAAGCTATACTTTCAGTCGTTACTGTTGCATACCTTACCTTCAAGTACTACTTGCCAGTAGTTCAGTTACATGTACTCTCTTGGGTTGCTTTGCACCTGCCGCTACTTCATGAGGAACTACGAGCAGGAGAGCCACCCTTAGAGGGAGGTTCATACTCCAGCTCAAGGACGGGAGAGGAATGAGGAACGAAATAGCTCGAGCGTATGCGAGAGGGCTGGAATGCCCATACCTTTCTAGAGAAGAGAAAGGAAAGATCAACCACGTCGACATACTTAATTAAATGCTCTAAAGCGACATCCACAGTTCAATACCTATACGAATCGGAACTCAAAACCCTTAACCCTCTCTTCTGGCCCAACGGACCTAAACCCTAAACTCGACAAGGCCCAACGGCCTGCCCTCTTAGAGTAGAGAGAGGTCTTTTCAACGCTATACTTTAGAAGTTGATTCAACTTTCTTTTAAGATTGATTTGCAGATGCAACTGAATTAACTGATCCAACTACAGGTACAACTGATCTTCCTGGACACCAAGCCCTAAACTCTAAATCTACATATCCCTCTCCGTTCGATCGATACGTTGCATCTTCCTTCCCTTACGTTCCCTTTGCATTCATTAGTTCCTGATGGGTTGCCCAGTTGGGAACCCAGAAGCGAGGGGAGGAACTCCCTTACCATATCCACTAGAGGAATGCCCCTTACTCTCTGTCCGAAACCAGAAACTGGTGTTAGAAATCCATCCTCTATTCCCCTTTCCTTGAGTTAGGAAAACCATAAACTCTATCTTCTACAACCAGCTCGGGTAACTCAATTCCCCTTAGCTACTCAACTCAATGAGAAATGCCTACCTTATCCACTGACCTCCACTCGTAACTCCATTCTTTGGTATACCTATTCCCTATATTCTACTCCACAGCTACAGGTGCAACTGAAAACTCCTTGGAAGCCACAGCTACAGTTGTAGTTGCCCCAACTACGAACTCAGGAGAAGACACAGCTCCTGTTGTAGTTGCCCCAACTACGAACTCAGGAGAAGCCAAAGCTCCAGGTGCAGGTGCCCTAACACCAACTTCAGGTCCCCCAACTCCGAACTCTGTAGCAGCCACAGCTACAGGTGCAGGTGCCATCCCCAACTACTACTCATATGATGAAACTCAAAACCCTAGGAAGCTGAATTCCTTCTTATCTCGATTTTAGTATTCCTTTCATTTCTTCTCGAGACCCCTTAGCCCACTACTTCGATCTGTCGATTAGTTGCATCTTTGGTTCTTTCGATACCAGAGCACCTGGCTGCTCTATTTATATAGAGGATCTTTCTTGTCAATTAAATTAAACTACTACTACAACTTCAGGAGAAGCCACAGCCACAACTCAAAACCCCTTGGAAGCCACAACTGCTACTTCAAAACCCTAGGAAGCCGCAGCTGAAAACCCCATATAAAGAACACTACGAAAGATCCTCAGGTTAAACTTCTTATGCAGCCATTCAATCCTCAGGTGAACCGGCGGCTGATGACAGTGAGGAAGACCCAGCTACAGGTGCACAACTACTCTCCTTTAAGTAGTTTCCTTCGTCCGCAGCCATTGACGACTCAGGGGAAACTTCAAACCCCATATAAAGAACACTACGAAAGATCCTCAGCTGCACTTGCAGAAGGAAAATCCTATGCTGCCACAGGGGCCCCTTCATAAGTGAAATACTCGGCAGCCCTTTCCTCAGCCAAAACTCAAAACCCCTTGGAAGCTATACTTTCAGTCGTGCCTTTGCATATGATGCTAGCTAAAGGAAAGGAGGCCACGGGGGATAAAGGAAATAAATGAGGCTACCACTCTCTAGTCTTAACGCGGCTACTGAGGCGACTGTTACAGCCTTTGTACTTTCCTAGGGCTCAAACAAAAAACAAGGAAGTACGAATTCGGGGCAGGGGCCAACGCAAAAACTAATTCTTCTATAAGCAAACACGCGCCAGAACGAAGTTAGGCTATACTGGCGGGGAAAAGGGCGCAAGCCCTGTTGAGAAGATCAAACTACCGAGTTACTTCCCTCCCCCCTCCCGGGGGTTCCTCACTAAAGGAGTAAACACTGAAGAGTTGAGTTGCGAGCAACTCTTAAGCGAGCAATGTCATCAATTACCGAAATGAGAGGAAAGAAAAGACTTATCAGCACCAGACTTTAAAGCTCTTCTTGAAGCTTTGGAAGCGGCACATTTAGGGCTATGTTTACTAGCTCTAGCTGACCTTGAGGCTCTTTTAGTTACTCTTATGGCTACTACTACTACTACTGCAGTTGCTATTGTGATAGTAGGGGGAGGCGGCGGCTTTACAGTACAGGAGGCTTGCTGGTGCTGCTGTTGGTGGTGCTGCGTTAGAGGAGTACACTGGTGATACTGGTGCTGGTAAGTACAGGAGGGATACGGATCTTAGGGAGCACATTGGGGATGCTCTTGGAGTTCCTAGAGTTACTGCTTTGGAGGAAAGGAGTTCATACTTACTAGCCCACTGAAAGAGGGAGAAAGGAGAGCACCAGGGGTCTTCGACTTTGGAGTTGATACGGGGGTAGGAGTTGATCCCAGGGTCTTAGACTTTGGAGTAGGGCGTTAGCTCCGCACCTTGGAAGTTGGTACTGAAGGAAAGAAACTTAAGTCAAATACTACCACACGCACGCCTCACCCAAAATTATCATACCTTAGTTGGACTTTAGCGAGCAACTAAGAAAGCAGGAAGAAATACAGGAACTCAAGAAAGACTCCGTTGCGAGCAAAGGAATACATAAGTCATACATTAAGGAAAGGAAGACACACTTATACCATACTCATTAGACCTCAAACTTAAGACTCAAAATACAACTTCAAAAGAAGAAGCTTCCTTTGAGGCTGCTTTGGAAAAGAAAGAAGTACTACTACTACTACTCTTACCACTGTGGCTAGGGAGAGGTAGGGAGACGCGGGCTGCTACTGTGAACAACTATAGAGGAAGGCTACTGTTTGTTACTGGGGCTAATGGTGGTGATACTGGTCCTAGGAAGGCTACTGAAGTAGTTACTGGGGGCAGGGCTGACACTGAGCTTACTGGCGCTAATGGGGCTCTTACGAGTAGGGATACTCAACTTACTGGGGTAAGGCAGGACACCGAAGCTGGAGCTAATGGGGATACTGCTACCGCTTAAAGGAGGAAAGACTTAGGACGCTACGGAGGAGGACAACAACGAGGGCTTACACTTCACAGTTCCACTAAAGGGAATCAAGTACAAACTGTTGCTATAGAGGACACTGGGGCTCATGCTAGGGCTGCTGCTGGTGCAGGGTATCCCCTGATAGAGCTCGCAATACTGTAATTTAAGGAGCCTAAAAACATCAGCAGTATTTTCAGAGCTGAGCAAAAGTTTAATTCATTGAACTTTAAAGCTCGACCGGAGTGAATTTCGATTTGAAAAACCCGCATTTTTCGCATAAACTACATTTCCTTAAGGAAATCGACAACGGAATTCTAAAAAGTTGAAAAACCCGTGTTTTTGGCATAAAGTTAATTTCCCCTGCGGGAGTAGGTCCTGAATTTAGAAAAAGTTGAACTTCCCGTGTTTTTCGCCTAAACGGGTTCAAGAAGGGCTTAGTTTTTAACCTAAGAATACTGCTGATGGGCGGGCCTCTCCCCGCTGAACACTTGCATGAGTCCATGGGCGAAGTATTATCATGGTGAGACTTGCGTCGATTGGCGTAGAGCTGAATATAGAGCCGTTAGGCGAAGGGTAGAGGAAGATAGGCTCGACCGTCAGGGTATCCCCGATAGAGCTCGAGCGTATGCGAGAGGGGCGAAGAGCTGAGTATTCCTAAACTAAAGTAATATTGGGAAGGGGAAGATCTTGAGTAGTTTTGAATTCACGACTGGGGAGAGTGAATGGCCCAAAGCCATTAACGACTGGTGCTGAGAGGGATAGGAGAAGGACGAGATTATGCGAACCTACTGCGACGTGTGAATAAAGGAAGGAAGGAGCGGCAGCGACGTAGAATAGAAAGAGACACACTCATACTTAATAAGTCACTTAACCATTCTATAAAACCATATATAGTCATGTAAGAGGGTCTCACACAAACTATAATTGAATGACTTACCATCCGAGTTCTTTACCAGACTCCAGTTAGACGAGCCTCAGCCGACGGCGCCAGGTCCCTTCTTTCGATGAGAACGCAATCCTAGGTCTGAGTACTATATGCACGCGGTAGTGAGGTCGCCTCTCTGAACCTTGAATAAAAGAAGCCCTTGATTATGGGTCCCTTTTCAGTAACTCCTTCTTAGCCATTACCATTTGAACAGAAGTCACCATAGTCCCAAACTCTGCTAGAATGTACTGTCCGTCCTTTCAAGCCTATATTGACTAAGAGATCGCACCCCTTATTACCGAACTCAGTTTCCTTCTTCATAGTGGAGGAGCGAACGACAGTGACGCGGTTTAGATTTCGTGCTGAGAAATAATAGCACCGCACCATTCTGAGTGCCATGGTAGGCTGAGCTAGAAATAGATTCCTTGACGGAGCGGAGACGGTCCTCACACTATGCGCCTAGCTCACGTACACCTGACAGAGATCCTAGTCTTGTCACACGCCCCTGTCCCTTAGCTTAGTTAGCTTGTCATGGGCCCCAGTCCCCTTCTTTGGCCCGACTTCGCGTACACCTGGCCCTACTTCTCGAATATAGTATATATATAGACAGACTGCAAGTGGAATCCCGTACGCGTAGCATCCATAACCCTACCTTGAACTACTCTATCCATACCATATTCCGCTTCTGACTGAGAGTGCTGCCATCTAAGCTTAAGCTCCTTCCCATATATCCTTCCTGCCCACTTAGGCTTAGGTGGGGCATAGCACAATTGCATCGCCTACTCCAGCACACCATCTGTGCTTATAAGAGGACCTGGATACGAAAGTGGAGTACGGTCCCGTTCAAAGCGCCATCTCCTTTCTCTGTTCCCCCCTTTTCATTCCTCTCTTTTGTTGGTAGCTTGCCTGAGACTCCCGAAGATAATGGACCTCAGCAAAACCGGGTCCTAACCCACCTAATAAAGAACCTTAGACTCATCAAAGCCCTAGCTCCGTCTCTGATGCTGGCTCGGTCCAACCCTGGACGTAGCCCTCATCCCACAAAGGATGGATCCCACCTAGGAATTTCACCCACGAAGAAAGAACCATAGCAACTGCAGTCACAGAAAGAAAAAGTAGCCTGACAGTCCTTGAAAGCATCACATGAACAATGAAAGAAACTGAGAAGCACTTGACAGTATAGGAAGCAGCAGTATGTGATCTCCCTCATGCTGAACTCCGAGAATGAATCGAGTATAAAGAGGTATTAGAATCGGTCTGAACTAGGAACTGATCTTGCCGAGAACTCTTCACTCATACAGTATACAGTCGCAACTCTGAACTTCTCTTGCGTATGATTATGTCCTTTCAGTCTTCTCGGACTCAGTTCTTGAATGAATCTGGTTCCACTTGTCCTCAGCTTCTGGTCTCTCTTCCTTCTCTTCCTTACCTTATATTTTTATATAATCAATCTCAGTTCGCTGCGCACCTTTCCTTGGAACGAAGAACTTTCTTTTGTTACGAGTGAAGCGATGGAATGTCAAGTAAGCCAAGCCGGGAGCTCTCGCTCACGCAGTTACTCGGGCCCCTTTCTGCTTTAACGTAGTTCTTCAATTCTTAGCTCACTGACCTTGACCCACCCTCCTACTGGTCGGGTCTTACCTCGTATGGGCTCCAAAATCAAGTTGTAGATAAAGTGGACTTGGCTTCAGTTCGTAAATTCGAAAGTGGACTTAGCTTAAAAAAGCCAATAAAGTGAAAAAAACTCGGATACTCCAACTGCTGGAGCGAGTGAATCGGCTGCACTCGTTCCTCGTTCCAATAATCAAGCTCCTAAATAAAGTTCCGCATCTTCGCTTCTCCTCCTGTTGGTCGCCTCCTTCCTATAACTCGCACTCTTCCACGTACACGGCCTTAGGGCTGGCTAATTTACTAGTGCTTCTGTCACGTCCCTACTACCTTCAAGAATCTGAGGGCTGGAGAATGGCTAAGCACTTCAGCAGTTCAGTAATACCTACCTCTTGGAAGAAGATCTTTCAAAGAATGGGCGCCTCATGAAATGCCTCTAACACCTTTCCCCACTACCCGGACATAAGTAGTTCAACGAAAGAAGGGCCCTAGTAGTTCAACGAAAGAAAGGCTTGACCAAGGTACGAGTGATAACGACGTCAAGACCGGTAGGGAGCGCTAAAGAAAGAGAGCAAGCGGACACTGGCAGAGACGGGACGGGGATGCACCGACCGAAGAGAGCTAATAAGATAAGATAGTGATATCGGATCCTTCATGGCGACTTGTGGAAGCGGATCTGCTATGGGTGGGGCGAAGACTCTTTCTTATAAGTGTTCTCTTGGATGAGAAAGAACTTCAATAACGATCAATTTCTGTTCTCGTAACAAGGAGCGTGGACCCGACGGAATGAGCAGCATGAGCCGGGATATGATCTCACTGCTATGGTGATAGGAAAGCCGATGAACTTCGTTCCAAAAGCCGACGGAGGATCTTGATTTTGACCCGTGCCGTGTCGCAGAGCAATTAAGGAAGAGCGAGAGCGACGTAAAGGCATTTTATCGACGCTAGTGACGTAAAGGAAAAGTGACGTGAAGACTCCGAGTGGAGGAGCATAGCGTACTGCTCTACTTATGAGAAGTAGCCAAGACTATTGAAATGAAAAATGGTCTTCAGCTCCCTATTTTGAGCACTCTCCAGTCCAATGGTTTAAGTCAAAGTCAAAGGCGTGCGGAGAAGGCCATTCAAGTGGTCGTCAGTCGGATAAGAGAGGAGTGAAGGTTAGGAGGGACGATAGATCTTCCTGTGGGTCGGGCCCTGCCCAGGGAGCCGCCCTTAAAGGGTCTTACCAATATCAAGTACCTGGAGCCCTCCTGCCATATAGGTTTGGCCCATTCTGTTTAAGACTTGCCCTGCTCCCGATCCTTAGAGTCCGGTCCAAGCATCTCGAACTCAAAAGTAAAGGACGGATGGTGTATAGACTGCCTCAATCTGTCGAGCCCCCTTCTGGATTAGTGCCACTGATCTATCTGCCTAACGAGTATAAGTCAATCCTTTCTCTTTGCCATCTACTAAATGAAAGAGCATCATTCAAGTCGAACAAGCTAGCTGGGGCATGCAAGGAGATTGAAGCTCGTACTCGTACTCCTTTCCCAGTGGAGGAACTTGACCACTCCCCTACTGTAGAAGAAGCTGGGGCAGAGACCTTGAAAGAAGAATCAGTCTTTTTGCCAGCCATGGGTAGAGTACAAGTTATCCTTATTGTCACTTGCCTCTCTAGCATATAGGGATGTGTTGGCTATTTTCTCCTAGCTGGCTTCTACCTTTCTACCGAGTTACGTGTGAGCTTTTGGGGGTAGTAGGATCAGTCTCATAAATGCTGCTCTTTAGGAATGTATCTCATGCAAGACTCCTATAGTGCAATTGAGCAAGCAATTGATTGCTCTGTCTAGATATTCGTGGTGCACGTCGAGACTGTTAATCAAAGGCCCGTGGGGTTAGGTTGAAGTACTCAGATCCTGAATAAGAAGGCATGCCCTTTTCCTTTTGCGGCCCACCTCTCTCATGCGAAAGTAGACTCGAGGTGGATAAGATAGAATGGGGGAGACTGAAGCCTGGACTGACTTTCTTATTTAGGCTCAGAAGTGCTTACGATCGAGATAGAGCTTGGACTTCAGAGTCAAACCGATTTCAATCCCATCTTCTCTTAAGAGGAAAGAGACGGGGATCGTGCCAATCCAATCATTATAGCCAATGAGAACTAAGCCTGGGCCCGTGGAAAGGCTTTCGTTCAGGGTTCCGATTGTTAGTGATGGCTAAGGAGATGGTTATGATTAAGTGGAGCTCCTAATGAGAGGAAGAGTACTAAGGCTCGCACACAGAAGAGAGCGCCTACCTACTGATTTTCTTTCTCATCTTAATCAAAGTCAGAAAAGGGCGAACTCAGTAGTAGTCTTTGACCGCTCTAGCTCATACCTGTCCTCTTTGAAAGGGGATTCCGATCCCGAATGCAATTGGGTAAAAGCGGGTCAAGACTCCCTGGCCGCTATGTTAGAGTTTGATCATAGATAAAGAATGCTTCAATAAGCGGCGGTAGCAAAGAGTTCTTTTCAATCTACTTCCTAAAGGGGTCCCCCTCTGATATGGGAGAGCTTGTTCAACAACATATATAACTAAACTACTACTGTCTGCTTTCAGCTCTGACTTCTCTGGATCGAAGGCAAGTAATGTTTTATCCCGCGAGGTAGGCTGGAGAGAGCGGCTCATTAGAGTATCCTTCAACCAAGTATATTGCAAACCGAATCAGTTGATTCCGAGGATCTCAAAGGCAGAGCTAGGTAAATTCTTATAGATTCCTCTCGGACACATAAGAGCGGAGCTCAGAACTCACTCTCTAAGGAAAATCAACCAATTCGCCAGCAACTATTCCTTGAAGTGGAGCATTTGCTTATTCAAGTATCCCTGGCACCGACATTCAGAATCTCACGCTACGGTAGGGAACTTCCCTGCTCAGAACCAGGGCACTCCTTAAAGAAAGAGTGCCATCCTGATGTAAAGCCATTCGTACCCTATATTCGATTCTCTATCTGATGGACCGTTTTATTGATTGGGCAGTAGAGGAGAAAGAAGTCGACTTATAAGAAACTATGGGACGTCTTCCATATCTAAGGGGGCTGGCACACCACGCTGCCTTTGGAAAGTAATTTATATAATGAGAAGGCTCCGCGTATCTCTATACCCACCCCAGGACCTCACCCGTTCGCTCCTTCCTTAGTTCTTTCCTAGGTTCTATCTCTTCAACCAGAGCTATGAAGCAAGGATCGATTCACTACGTTCCAGACGCTGTGTGATAAATGGCATAAGAAAGGGAAAAGGGGGAATCTCAAAAGCAAGAACCATCGCACCCTCCTCTAGTACCAAAGGTACCTAAATGAGTGTCACCTTTACCCACCACGTAGCAATTCAAGTTGTCTTTGGTTCTGTACAGGAAAGGCAAATCTCTCAAATTGAGCTTTTTTTAGAGCTCCAATGGGAATGAAATGAATCAGCAGATGATTCAGTACAAAGATTCATGCTCTGGCGATGGAGAAGATAAGGAACCTGCTCCTCTCTTGCTGATACACTGAGCGGCTAGTGGATTGGGACCTCATAATTATAAATTCTTCCGTGGATGTGGTCTCTTTTGCTTTTGCATAAGGAGCCATTCTTTCAACTGAACCAAGCAGAAAGTCTCACTCGTCAGAAGTGGGTCCGGGCGTGCGGGGCAGAACTTCCTTGAGAGCAAGCGGTCTTCTTGGCAGGCTTCTCACTACTACTATATGGAAAAAACACTCTTTCCAGGTGTATAGACTGGATTTACTATATCATCAGCCGGGGAGGGATCATCCTAGGTATGATGGGGGATTATGCGAGGTCAGATTCCTCAACTGAGCCTGAGCCTTTCCATTCATCCGGATCAGAACCTGGCCAGAGCTGAAATCCCGGAGCATATTTATCCTGCCGTCCCGATCGCCTCCATATCTATATAAGACTCAAAGGTTGGTAGAGCAGAAATAGAAAGAAAGAGAGTTCCTCATCCACAGAGTCTGAAAGCAGGCCAATTTACTAATGTGAGCTTAGACTACCATAGTTTTCTTATCTTGAATAGGAAGCATAGTGCTAAGCCTGAGCGAGAGGGGTAGGGGTGGAGCGGGGAAGAGGATTCCTGCCCTTGCTACTGAAATAGCGGATCAAGGGGGGTGACTACTGAAAGTTGACACGATAGAAGTAGACTTCACGGATAACTGCTAGTACGGTGCGGTGCTCTGGAAGGCTCTTAGTGAAGCTCCCTGGGAAATGAGTGCGACTCCAACTTCTAAAGGGGATATGCTGACTGCATAGCTCAGTGTCCACTGCCAATATCTGCCTTCTCGATAGGTGCTATAAGAGCATAAGGACTACATGGAGCCCTGCTAGCCCTCGACTGATGGTCTTGTCTTGGGGAGAAAGAGAGGCTCGACAAATGCCCCTTGCCCGGGTTGACGTAAGAAGATTCTAGCTTACAGTAACTAGCTAAAGTGAGATCTGGGACTAGTTCATGTACTGGCTCAGACCTCGAAGCAGCTCTTGAGCTAAGGCCTCTAGTGCACTTTCGCATTGGCTCCTGTCTGATATGATATATTGGGCTCATCAAGAAGTCCCCATCTTTAAGATAAGGAGATAGAGGCTCTTAGTAAGAAGAGTCATGCACTCCACCTCTTTCTTATTATCTTCCCTTAAATTTCAATCACTCTGGAATCTGATGTCGAAGCTCCTCTTGCTGATATAATCTAGTGAGGCTCCTATCTGCTGGCTATATAGTTGATTTTACCCGACCTTAGCTTTGGGCTTCTCTCACGGATCCTGGCTGAGACTTGCCTCCAAGCCCCGCTAAAGCCTCTTTCTTATCCTTTCTCCTGCGAATGCAATTGGGCAAGACTCCAACCGGATGCACGAACCTAATTGATATATAATAGCTTTTGAAAGCAGACACGCCCAGCTTGATCATTGAATCTTCTTCTGAGTCGGATGCTTGATGAAGTATTATAAGATGAGTTGAAAGGGTAGATCAGATCCACATTCTGCTCGACCTAATCTCATGCGACTGGGGATGATGCATGCCTTTCAGTCTAACTCGTAGCAGAATCCTCAATATGAAGATTACCTCGTAGCCGGTGAAAGAGACGGGACCCCCTCCTCCTTAGTCATTCTACTCTTTATATGAGTATCCGGGCTTCGGGCTAGACCTCTCTTCTAGCTCTTCTTGCCTGTTGGGGCTGGTGCGGCTTTCTAAGCAACCCGGTTACAAATGCTGCCCTGGTGTGAGACCACCGCCTTTATTTGTATGTCCCGTGTCAGAGTTGAGTAGAGCATCCAAAGCATCCGAATAGAGAAGCGCTTTCTCTCAATTAATTAGGCGCGTAGCGGAAGAGACATGGCTAAAAGGAGTAGGATGAGAAGCAGGAATGAAACGAAGCCGCATTCAGAATGATCAAGTAGTGTCAAATGAAGAATTCGAAAGTCGAAAGTAGTCGCTTCGATCTTCCTTAGGTCCTATGCAAAGTTCATGGTTTATAAGCCAATGAACGAATAAAAGAACAGATCGCAGTTAATTAGGTGCGAAGTAGTCGGGGACGAGGACGAATCCACATGTAAGAATCCAAAAGGAAGGAAGTACGATCAGAGTTCAAGCAGTCAGTAGGGGCTCGTTCAACTACTTATATATATAAGATAAGTGAGGAGTTGCGACTGCAAGGAGCGCTTGGACCAGATCAGTTCCGATCGACCAATCACAACGCAATTCAAAGAAAAAGAAAGATGGAATGGGACGCCCAGAAAGAAAGATTGAATGACCGAGGTGCGAGACTAGAGAAAGTAGGACCACTCTTTTCAATAAAGAAATTCCAAGAGCGAATGAAAAGACAGAAAGAGTCAAAGAAAAGAAAAGATTCTCGCAACCCGCTCCATGGGCGGCTATATTACTTTCTATTGATTGCCTTATATAGCCGCTCTAACGAATCAGTAGTTGGGGAAGGAGTCGGTACGGGAGATGGCATTCTTTTTTATAAGACTACTCCCAGAGCGAAGAGTTCTATTTGAGAAAGGGGGGGGGTCTCCTAGTTGAGGATCCCCACAGAGGGCAGCATCGATAGGTTTTGGTCCGCTGGCAGAGATTGAATCGATCATCAGAATTAGGCGCAGCAGAGGATGTGCTAATCCGATAGTTCTTACCACATGCATGCATAGAACTTGCTCCAGCCCATCTAATAAGAAATTGAGCAGTGCATACTCTTTCTCTCACTTTACTAGGTCTCGAACTATGAAATAATAAAAGTGCCCTAGTTGGCAGCTAGCTGAGAATGTTAACTATATAAAAAAGGAGAAGGAGCGAGTGAAACGACGCCTACGGTCAGGCTCCTGCTAAAGAAAGGCTTAGGCAGAGGAGATGCCACCCACAGGTCTAGGTAAGAAAGAAAGACGCCGAAGTCAGAGCAAAAGTTAACTATTTGAGAGACCGGTCCACTGAGCTTTGATCAAGTTCATAAGTCGTATCAAAAGTAGATGAGTAGGATTTCTGTCTTCTATATGAGTCTCATTTAGTTTTTTAGATCAATTTAGGAACGCAGTGAACCGTGCCCTTCGCTCTGTCAACTTGACTTTATAGGCTTCTCACACTCCCATTTCTTTAGGAAGTTATAAATACCCTTCCACTTCTAAGCCCTCCTATCCTGCCGAATTGAAGATAGATTAGCGATAGCGATTGCACCTCTTAAATCAAGCTTAGCGACCCAAGCGCCATAGAACTGATGAAGGTGTTATGAATAGGGATCTTCGCATTCTTCCATCCCCCCTTCTGGATTCCCAGCTATATTAGACGCGGATCCCATCTCTCTATGATTACTTGGTGCGGAGTCATCATGCATGATATTCCGTCTGATCTTTGTCCTTCATTCTTCTTTAGCTCTGGAGGGTTCTGTCTATAAAGAGTTTGATATAAGGCGCACGCTAGACAGGTAAGAGGTCAGATCGAGGGAGTAGCTTGACAGCAGATCGCCCGGAGAGGCCTTCTCACGAAGCTGCAGATTGAGAATAAGAGTTTAGCCACTGACGCGAGGTTCGATCCATATCCATAGCAAGACCAAGGTCCAGTAAGAGCTAGTCCTGCACGTCTCATTGTCAAGTCCCAGCGGCCACCCAGAGTATCTTCAAAGAAAGCATGCTATTTGATACCGACACAAGAATCCTCTCCAGCTCATGCTATCTTCACTTCATTCGGCAAGAATCAGATCTAGTGCACTGGAAAGAGAAAGGCTGCCAACAGGGCGAGCAAAGAGAAGGAGGAGGGCAAGCACAAATAGAGAGGAGAGATCGGTTTCACCCTCAAGGTCAGAATATTGATGGGAGGAAAGCGCAGCTATATAGAATGAGTCTCGTTCGAGCAGATCGTTCACTTAGTCGACTCTTCCTTTGATTTTGAAAACATTACTTGTGAACTATGTAGTCAAGGTCCCAAAGCAAAGTAGCAGATAGCAGAGATAAAGGTTACGATACCGAAGCAGAGCAGATGCCTTCTAAGTTATGCCTAAAAGCCAGTGAGAAAGAATAATGGAAGCAGAGCATTGAGTCTCTCAACCACCACACCAGTAAGGCGCAAGGAACTAGACGGAAAAGGATTCGTGTACTGGACGGTAAGCATAATCATTCTAAGAGGGCTTCCCTAATCTTTATCATTCGAAAGAAAGAGTGATATTGAATATCTCTTTAAAACATTTTAAATTAAGTATGAAAGAAACATATGGCTCTTTCAGAGGGGCGAAGAGCTGCCTAAACTAAAGTAATATTGGGAAGGGTACCCAAGGTGAGACGATAGTCGATTGGCGACGGAAAGAATAGTTGAGGCAGCGCCATACCATCATTTAGTTAGGTCGATTCCCTAAAAGTAATGATGTATTGGCGCTGCCTCTTGTAGTCGGCCCTTCGGACTGCTAAGGGTTTCTTTGTATCTTTAGACCCCGTGTATGGTTCGTTCTATCTCTCGTACCACCCGAACCATTGCTCTATTACCACCCTTTGCATTGCTCTCTTGCTAATTCCCGAAGGGTTGCTCTATCCCTCAACCCATTGCTCTATGGTTATCTATCTCGTATATCGTTATCTAATCTATCTGGTATATGGTTATCTATCTGGTATCACCCGAGTTGCTCTCTCCCTAATTATCTTCCGTAAGGTTTGCCTCTGTCTCTTCGTAATGATCTTCCGTGCCTACTCTCTCTGAGCGAACTACTCTATATGTAAGGTGTTCTGCCCTTTGTCCCCCTGTGTTGTCCTGCTGCTCTGCTTTGCTGTCCTATTAAGAACTCCGTCTATCCTATGCTTTGCTTTGGCTATTTGCACTCTTCTTTATAGTTGAACGTATATTTGAACTCCGTCTATTTGACTAGGGTTGCTTTGCTTTCCTATTTGAACTCTGGCTATGCTCTGCTTTCCTGTCCTAAATTCCTATCCTCAATTCTTTCGTGAACTGCTTTGCTGCCTTCTTTTCTCGAGTAAGGGTTTCCGTTGGTTTGGTACTCTTTATAGCCTGAACTGGTATATAGGCATGTATATGTATCCTGAACTGCTATATAGTAAGGGTTTCTATTGGTAGGATCCTATATAGTTTAGTTTCGGTTTCCGTTGGTAGGAGATACGAGATATAGGAAGGAACAGCTTTTTCCTCTGCTGTAGGGTCAACTGCTATACGGTGGTACGAACGGTGGTACGATAGGAGATGTTATCGTTACCTGAACTGCTTTCCCTAATTCAAAGGTGCTTTCCTTACTTCTTTCTGTTTGCATTTTCCTTGGTTACTTTTCTTTCCTGACTTCTTTTCAATTGTCTTTGCTGCCTTTGGTGCTGTCCCAGTCTTTGGTGACTTGTCTTTGCTTCCTTCGTTCGCTGTTGACGTCTTTGCTTCCTTTGCTGTTCCCAGTCTTTGGTGCCTTACTTGTCTGGCCAATTCTTTCTATTATTACTATTATGAACTGGTATAGTAAGAAATTCGTTCCTTACTTGACTTTGATTTCCTGGCTTCTGCTACCTAAATGGTACTGGCTTCTGCTATTAAAATGGGATAGTAAATGCCCTGTTGGTTGGTATATGAAATGCCCTGTTGGTATGGGACTTGGTATGGTATAGTAAATGCGTTCTTGGTATAGGAAATTCTTTCCTTACTTTGATTGATTGTCCTTTTCCCATCCAAATTAGATTTGATAAAAGCGAATTTAAAGTCACACTAGTCGCTTTGCCAATTACTAAATATATGGGCCTTGCTGCTTCTCTGAGATCTGATGATTCTACTGCCGTTTCCAGCTTTTGAATTGTCTGTCGAATTCTTTGGTGCCTTGTCTGTTGAATTTAGTTCCTTACTTTCCTGGCTTCTGTTACCTCATGGCTTCTGGTACCTGAATTTGCTTGCCACCAATTATGAGTACCTGGTATATGCAATTACCTCTTGGTATGTGATAGTCAATATTACCTATTGGTATGGGACCTATTGGTATGGGACTTGTTATGGTATATGAAATTACCTCTTTGGTGTTATAGTAACTGCCCTTTTGTTATAGGACTTGTTATGTGATAGTCAATATTACCTCTTTGGATAGGAAGAGTTATCTATTTTGAGATTACCTCTTTGGATAGGAAGAGTTATCTATTTTGAGATTACCTCTTTGGGTAGGAAGAGTTATCTATTTTGAGTTCCAAAGGAATTTACTTTACTTACTTGACTTTGAGTGCCTATTCTATTAAGAACTGTAATAGGAAATTAATTACTTCCTGACTTGATTGATTGAAAATTCTACTTCGTTAAATTATCTGTTGAATTCTCTTAAGATAAGAGCTGGTATCTGAAATTACCTCTTTGTGGATGGTATAGTATATATTACCTCTTGGTATAGGAAATGCCCTTCTTGGGATAGTAAATTCGTTCCTCAATTGATTTAGTGGCTTCTGTTACCTAAATAGTACTTTCTTCTGGTACCCTACTTTCTGTTATCTGCCTTTCCTTGCTTTCTGGTACATTTAGTGGCTTCTGCTATTAGTAAATCGGATAGTAAATCCTGAATTGATTGGTTGTCAATTTCCCTTTCTTGAATTGTCTGTTGACTTTGCGTTCCTTTGTTGTTTCATTTTCGTTCCTGAATTGTCTGGCTCCTTTTATTAGTAACTGGTATAGTATTTGAGTTCCTGAATATTGATTGGTTGTCAATTTCCCCTTCCTTACTTTGAGTTCCCATTCTATTAGTAAATGGTATAGTGAATTCTTTCCTGAATGTATTTCCTTACTTCTTAACTGCTTTCTTTTCTGATGTATCCTTACCTGGTTTCTTTGCCTACTTCTTTTTCTTTCTTGACTTTAGGATTTATACTGATGTATCTTTGGCCCCCCTTTCCTCAATTATTTTATAGAGGAACGTTTTAGGTTGGTACGAGATACTTACGGTGGTAGTAGATGTATCGTGACCTGTTTGCTTTCTTTCTGTATGGTGAACTTCGGTACGAGTAAGGGTTTACTTACTCTATGGGTATATAGGAAAGGTCTTGTATAGGTTTATAGAGGATAGGTATAAAGGATAGTTATAAAGTAAGGGTTTCCTATATGTATATGTATACGTTGGTAGTAGCTTTTATGTATATGTATACGTTGGTAGTAGCTTTATCTTCACCTGGTTTCTTTGGTGATGTAGCGTTAGCTGGTTTCTTTCCTTACTTCTTAAGTGCTTTGCTGGTGTATCCTTACTTTTCTGATGCATCCCGAACTGCTTTCTTTCCTTATGTATCTTCAACTGCTATATGGTACCTGTTTAGGTTGCTCGAAGATGTATCGTGACCTGCTTTGTTTGGTTCCTTTGTTGTTGCATTTTCGTTTGCTGGCTTTGCTGTTGAAGTCTTTGGTGTCTTTGCAGCTGCTGCATTTTCTTTCCGCTATTCTTTCCCGAGCTGCTTTCCCTATGTCTCGTTACCTGCTCTCTGCTTTGCTGATGTAGGATCAACTCAACTCCTATGTAGTAAGGGTTTGACTCTATAGTACCGGTTTCCCGTGGTAGGATATATAGTGGTAGGGTATGTATCGTCAGTGGGGTATGTATCGTCAGTAGGGTATGTATCGTCAGTAGGGTATGTATCGTGAACTACTGCTTTGTTGATGTAGCCTCAAGTGCGATAGAGGAATGGTTTCCTGATGTAGCCTCAAGTGCGATAGAGGAATGGTTTCCTGATGTCGGGTCACCTGCTTTCTTTGCTTATATAGCCTGAACTTCTTTCTTTCCCTACTTCTTATTTGGTGATGTAGCGTGCCCTGCTTTCCTGAGTTCTTCTTTGCTGATGTATCTTTACTTTGCTGATAGAGCGTCAACTGCTTGTTCTAGGGTAACGGTTTCCTATAGGGTAACGGTTTCCTATATAGTACTGGTTTCTGTTGGTATGCTAGGCGATGTAGCTACACCTGCTTTGTTTGTTGCCTTTGAGTTGCATTCTTTGGTTCCTTGTCTGTTGATTTTCGTTCCTTACTTTACTTTCTTCTGGTACCTGAATTCTTCTGTTACCTAAATTGGGTATCGAATTCTATTAGTAGCTGGTGTATATTTAATTCTTTCCTCAATTGATTGGTTTTAAATTCTACTTCCTAAAATTAGCTGTTGAATTCTATTAAGAACTAGGAAGCTGTTGAATTCTATTAAGAACTAGGATAAGAACTAGGAGTAAGAACTAGGAGTAAGAACTAGGATAAGAACTAGGATAGGATTTGACCTCTGAATTTGTACCTGAATTAGCTGTTTCCTATTACGAGATCTACCTTGATTTTCGTTCCTGAATTAGCTGTTTCCTATTACTAGATCTACCTGTATAAGAGATCTACCTGGAATTCGTTCCTGAATTTCCTTGCTTCTGTTACCTTTGCCCGTGAGCAAAGGGCCCCTAGTAGAATGGAATTACACTTTCTAAGGCAGCTTTTCTTTGCTTGATAGGCTCCTTCTTAGGCGCTAATGGGGGAACCCCCTCATAGATGCTAAAGGCCTATTATAAGCTCAATCTGCCCCAATGGAAAGAAACTCCAAATGGACAACTAGGCAACTAGTCTTTGATTCCCCTATGGGAGAGTCAGACTCATGCTTTCCTTATTAGCTCATTCTGGCAGTCCAATATCTAATCTAAGGCTTATATTGTATTGATAGGGTTGATCGCTAGTTCTACTGCCTGATGGTTCCGGACCCATAGATGGAATGAGCAAGCCTTAGAGTGCATTCTCGATGCCTCTGCATCGGACCAGTTACACTCAGCTGGTCCTATACGCCAGCTTACATAAGACGAGCAGAAGGGAATGAAGGAGTAAGGAAGAGAAAGAAGAATGGAAGAAAAGTTTAGCAGTAAAGAAGAAAGAAGCTCGACCAAGAATCGCCAGGCGTGGGGGGAAGTAGGCTGATATTGACTACGTTTGTTAGCGATTGCCGTCTGGGTCATCCCTCTTGTTGAGCATAGGCTCCGCCGGGAGCATGGACTTCTTTCCGAGTGAACTTCGCTTCCGGAATGGAGCTACTCGTCAAAGAAAGATGAAGGGATTCCCCTATGAAAAAAGAAGAACCTTGAGATCCGCATAGCTAAATTGGTAAGAAAAAGGTCTCGTTACCAAAGGATAGAGGGAGCGAACCCTTCTTATATCTTAGATTAGAATAGGGGAGTAGCCCCTACTAGCCGGTACGTCGCGGATGGCTTTGTTCCTCGCTCGACCTATAGGTTGTCTTGCATGGGAATCTCAATCTCACTGGAAATCCCAGAATAAACTGGAGGATGCCCTATAGAATCGACTGGAAAGCAAGACCCCTGAAATCCATTTTTTCAGTCAGGGAAAAGGAAGGTTCAAATCACTTAGGGAATCAAATCATCGATTGATAGAGACCTTTCCGTAATCCAAAGAAGAAGGATTTGCAGACTCCCCTAAATAGGCTTCGTTGATAGAATGCCTGAAGGAGCTCCGGCAGTGCGGGACACGTTGTGAGGGCGGGGGGTCTTGCGGCAATCTCATTTTCACGTCTGGTTCACAAGGTTTGGTTACCACCACTAGAGCTCAATCTCATAGCACAGCAAACTTCGCTATGCCCGTTCATCAATCAAAGACCGATAATGTATTGTAGTTGCATAGAGATAGTAGAGTTTTGGCTTTGCTAGAATGAAAGAATGCCCCATGGCTACGGCGTCAAGCCCTAAGCAGTCAGGGTCCTTTTTGACTGCGCTTGACATTCTCGTTTGGTTAGTTCGATTGAAGTGCGAGTCTAAAGCGAAGGCTTCTCTCACCGATTGGCAAGGAAAGAGGACTGCTGTCCGAGGTCTTTTCAGGTGACGATGCTACGGGCATTCTAGAGGGGCCAACAGGCATATTGAAGATTAGATTAGTCCGTAGACTGCTGAAAAGCTAACGTGCGATAGAACGAATCAAAAGCTGCCGTAGAAAGTGAAATGTCATTCTATATAGAGAGTAGGGGCAGCTGGTACTTTGAAGTCCGAAGTGATGAGGCAAATCGAGAACGAATCTTCTTTTTCCGGTTTGTCCGGCGGGTAACGGGATGGGGAGGGAAATCACAAGAAGTAGAATGGCGCCGCAAGCCCCCTTTTTGATTTGATTTGATAGGGGTAGTTCGATGCAACGATGAAAGCTATCAAATCAAGGGAGTGACTGATGTGTATACTCCGGAATCGAGAGCTTGTTGCCCCTTTTCTGTTCTGTTTCATGGTAGGCACTTGCTGTTGACTAGTGAGTGGGCGGGTCTGCGATCTGCTGTTTCTATTGCAGTTAGTGCCACCAGGCCCATAGCCTATCTTACTGAATTTCGAGACCAGTGAATGCTTCGTTCATCCGCTAATGATTGATATGCCATAAGAAAGTCAAATCTGAGTGATAGGCAGGAATGCCTTTTTCATCATAGGAGTAGGTCGGGACCCACGAATCAAAGGAGAGTCTTACAAGTCGTCATCCAAAGCAGGAGAAGGTATACCAAGCCCAAGGCTTCCAAGCCAGACTCCAATGCTGAAGCATTAGAATCAAAGAGGAATGACTCAATCAAGAAAGTAGCGAAGGGTCAAAGCTGTCGCGATTGTTCCCATTGACGAGTGAAAGCAAGTGCAATGTTTCGAAGATTCACCTAAGAGTGTTAGGGCGTCAGACCAATGGAATAGGATTCATACGAGGGGAACCACCAATCTAAGTAGAGTCTTTCCAAGCCATATTCATCAGCAGTTCGAACTATGATCTGATTTCCCGGGAGAAAGAGGAGATCAACGAAGTAACCAGCGAGAAAGGCAGCTCGCGGTGTAGCAAATAGAGTAAAGAAGGGTTCCATGGAGTGCGAGTCAAGCCTTTCAGTGATTGGTGTTCCCATTGAGAGTGAGAAACCAAGGCTCAAGCCTGAGATCAGCCATTCCTCTATTCTATACGCGTAGAACGAGAAAGGAAGAGGGAGTGAGTTCCAATGCCTGACCCGGGAAGTCCCACCGAAGCAATCGAATGAGTTAGCCGTGAAATCCAATCAATCAAGAAAGGCTGCTGGGCCAACCTTCGAGTTCGATCCGGTGGGAAGAAAGAAAGAGAAGAGAAGTAGGGTCTGACCAACCAGTGAGTCAAAGACTGGTGCAATACATTCGACTTCTATTTCTATGAGTGCGCACGAAAGACAAAGGGGAAGGGTGCCATTAGAATCTATATGGGACATTTCTTAGATTCTAATGGCTCGCTACCTTGACCGAGATCTAGCAACCTTAGCTGCTTCCTTAGCCTATCTCTTGGGATGACTTTTGATTGGTGTCGGTGGGGAAACTGAGTCAATGCTTAGTGTCCTTCTTTCTATGTTCGAGTTCCATGTCTGTGAAGCTGCTGGTTCACAATCAAATGAGTTCAATCACCCCCCCTTTCGGGAAGGTCAAAAAGAAGATGATCTGCCCTTCCTAATGAGACCAACTAGCAAAACTCTTCATTCACTGCTTCGTAAAGGACAGATGGAAGACGAGCTTTGGCAGTTCAAAGAACAACTCCCCACCGCGCCCCTAACTTCAAAGATTGAGGAAAGCCCGGTCAAATTGTCCTAAGTCACTTTTAGCCCTCAAATGGGATAGAAGGAGAAAACCTACCAGAAAAAGAAGGGTTGTTAAACAAACCAAATCACAAGGGGGAACCCCGAACCCAACCACTATGACATCAGAAGCAAAAATGCATTCCACTTCCCTCACTGTAATGGGGGTCACCCTACGCGAACAAAGCCTTATAAAGAAAATTCCCCCAACTCCTATGAAAAGCCCCAATGGCAGAGAAAGAGACCGCCCTCTTGCATGAATTTGCTTCGTAGCTAGTGGTTCGATCCATTGCCTTTCGTTCGACTCAGAATGTCACACCACAGCCTTTGATAGGATAGGGGTTGGTTTTTTGACTTGCGATTGACATTCATCATGGATGGAAAGCCACCCCAAGAACTACAGTTGGTCAACGCATCATCAAAGAGTGTAGGTGATCTGGAGAAAACCATAGAATAGATGAAGCCCATGCCCACTAAGCGTAGGCGGTTCCACGATAAGGAAAAGACTTTCAGTCTAAGAATGGTCCCCCGCTCGCCAAAAGGAAAACAACCTCTGTCATTAGGGAGTCTCTTTTGATCACCTACATCTTGTGTTGACTTCGCACACCCCTTGTGGCCAAACAAAGCCCAGTTGACCTCAAATGCGTATCATAGAAAGAGAATCATGCTGGTGGCTAGCCTGAACAAATCTATCCTTTTTGAACTTGACCTTCCCCATTCTGTTATTGAAAAAGAAAGCCGGCTGCAGTCAAGGGTAGACTTTGTAGCTACTCTTTAGCTTAGGCAAAACAGCAAGACAAATCTCTTATATAAGAAGGGGTCAGCATGTCACGTCTGGTTCCACTAGGTTGTTGTACCACTGATAGAGCTCACAGACTGGGCCATACCATTTTCTTTCTTTTCTATTCCTATAGCTCGTGTCGTCTTTAGAATGATAATGATCAGGGGCATGTGAGTCACAGTATCCTCAAGAAAAGACCCAATAGAAGATCTTAGAGTCATCGTATTGCCGGCCTCTCGCCTTGGTGGTTTAACAAGAGAGCTATGCGGATCCAAAGATTTCTTCATTTACGCTTTTGCAGAGTGAAAAGCAACACAAAAGAGGTTGTATCTTTCCTTTGAAAGTTCGGAACTTGGAAAGTTTGGAACCTCGAATTGTCTGATTCGTACTGCAAAGAGTCTGGCTGAAGAAACTGCCCGTTAGCGAAGAGTTAGTCAAAGGAGGGCTTCTAGGGCAAGGAAAGGGGAAAGAAACGTCTACAAGATCACCCTTGCCTACCTCAATGAAGAGGCAAAACGGCGGGTGGAATCTGTGGCATGGGGGGATACCCCTCCTATCATTCAAAAAGGTCTTCCGCATCTCTTAAAGAATGTAGCCGCTAGTAAGCAAAGCAAGCAACGCACTCACCAAGCCACGACGAGAATGAGTTCCCCCGCAATGATAAAGGGCGGATTGAGGCCTAAAAAAGTCTATATCATAAGGTTGTGGCAGGTGCCCGAAGGAATGAGAAGAGAAGGTCAGCCTGTGGTGGCACTGATGAACCAAACAGCACGTTTGAAGCCTTGTTTTTTAGAGTGACTGGGGGTCCGGAAGTACCAACCTACCAAAAGCTATCAGTCTATCAAAGAAATGGGCAATCTCCAGGGCACGCCTCTGATAAAGTCAGGGATGGCAGAACATGTTCAAACAGTGGCTATCATTGGATACAGGTTGACGATCTTGTGGAAAGAGTTTACAAACCGTGGCAAACCTCGTCAAACAGCCCTATATAGAGAGAAGGCCTTGGCCTTCGAAACGGAAACTGAGCCTTCAACTTCAAGTAGGCTCAGTTCGTTCATTGGTTTTCGGTCCGCCTACGACTCTCTTCTTTATCAAAAGTCATGTAAGGTCTCCTACCGTAACTCCAATTCGACCTAAGAGATCCCACAAACCAAACCTACCCTCCAGGCCTACCTCTCGGCAGACAGACCAGATATCCATTCACAAATCATCCGCCTGCCTCTCCTGGCGGATTCGCCTAGCCCACTTCTTTGTCCCCTCCTCCTCCCCTCATCTATCAAGGTCGGAGCTGAGAGAGCGGTAGCTGTTTCATTCACTTCGGATTGACCACCAGCATGATCTTGAGTTGTCATTGTCTGAGCGGAAACAGAGGGAGCGGGAACGAGAATCAAGACAAAAGAAGCTTCCGGGCAAGCCCTCTCTTCATCTATCAATACCGGGAAATCCAGAGTCAAGCAAGTCCTCTAAGCGATGGTAGCGGGTGACGGAAGAGAGACTTCCCTCATAGAATTATGTATGTAACCTAGCTCGATCAGCAGATCAAGTAGCAAGATTAGCTGCGAGAGCAGCAACCCTTCATATATGTCTTTAGGATTCCGAATTCTTATACTCTTTGAGGTAGTCATTTGATTCTGTAAGCGACAAAAGCAAGAATCTCTATATGTGATATGGAACCAAGTCCTCTATTCTGTTAGCAACAGTAGCAAGTATGAGTTCATCTCCTGGGGCTAGGTCGCACGCGTAGGCTTTGCTTAAAGAGATAGAATGGGTAGCGGGCTGAGCGCCTAGAGAAATGGAATAGAAGGAAGAGACCGAAGCATGTCAATCAGGCTTTCTCGAACAAATGGGATGACCTTCAGGCTTGTTCCCATGCCAAGAATGAGTAGGTGTTGCAATCATAGCGCTTAGGGGCGAGCAAAGAGAAAGAGAAGTAGTGAGCTCCTTCTGTCACTCAGAGCACTCCACCTGGGAATAGAGCACTCATGAACCATTCTGAGGCTCTCCCACCGGGCAGTGAGAAGCAATTCTGCTACCATTGCACAAGTCTTCATTCACCCATCTTTGGAATAGAGAAAAGATGCTAACATGGGTTTCGCTCCCTAAAGAGATGGGAGATGCATTTCTCTAAGTAATGCGCCATCAGGAAGGAGCTCAGTTAGATGCCGTAGATGGAATAGACTGAAAGCGAGAACAGGCCCGATTGACTCCATTGGATGCGAATGATGCCAGTCAAGCAACTATTGAACCGAGTCCTCTCCTTCCATTCTTGATGCATAGTAGGCTAGAGCGGGAATCGAACAAGATGGAAGCAAAGTCCTCTATTCTGGAAGAGACCATAGCACATTATAGGGCTATAGTGGGATCAATCAATAGAATCAGTCCAACCCCTGTCTTTAGGGCGCGGGAACGGAGATCACAGAAGCGAGAAGCTAGAACGCAGATCCTTCTCTCTATATAGGGGATTGGGTTGGAGCTGATGAGCCAGTCCTCTTTGCCGAGTCAGAATCAATGAATGGGAGGCTTTGCCCCATAGGCCGCGAAAGAAATCTCAGGCAAATCCGGAAGATCCTCACCTAAGTGTACCTCAGTCGCGTTTTTATTCATCTTTATACCTATCATCCATCTCTTGATGCCTTTGAAATGAAACATGAATTGGAGATGCTAGATCCCATTCTGAAACCCCACTACGGGAATAGACAATGAAGCTTGACTTGTTTAGATGCGCCTATGGCGGAGACTGAAGCGAGATCCCAACTCATTACTGGGAAGAGAGCCGAATTCCTCGATACCCCCCCCTTTTGCCCAAGGAGCACCCTTCGATGCCTTTACTTTCTGGTTTTGTCTGTCCTACGCCCGGGCGGGGAAAAGACAAGAGCTACCTTTTGAGCAGCTTTCCGTCCCGTGTCCTACCTTTAGCCCTTTTGTGAGCGACTCTCCGATACCAGACCGGATCAAGGGAAGAGCCAGTCTTTGCTTTGGCTGCTTTTCAGGCTTCTGGGCGAAGGCTCTCTTCTCCTCTTCTCTTTGTTATATAGATGTCATCAAAGGCGTGTTCGCCTACCATTCATGTCCCGACCCCTAGATAGTCGTCTTGAAAACGCCTTTTGGCTGATCCAACTTTGCCATCAAATCTAACTTTGCAAATCCACTATCTCCAGTCCAGCCCAGCTGATCCCGGATTCTACCTTTCTTGTGATCTGTTGTCTTCTCCCCGTCGTACAGTCTTTCAAGGAGGTGAGGTCTGATCTGCCAGGGGCCGGGGAAGAGCAAGTCTTTGGCGCTGCTGTTCAGGCTTTGAGGGCCTCTATTAGAAAGAAAGATCTCTATGTTGTCTTTCTCAAACGTGCGATTTAGCCGACCAGTAATGTCAGGGCACCTCAAGAACCTGACAATCGGGTTAGAGCCCTTCCATCATAAGCTGAAAATGGATCCATCCCTGAATCACCCTGGGGTGGCACTTCCTTCTTTGATTGATCGTACCCGCGTCACAAAGCAAGTGCTTCGTTAGCGACCCTCCGGAGGGGAGGCAATTGAAACGGTTATCTCATCGGGGTCTCCCACCAAAGCCAGCCTTCACTGAAGATTCTGTCTTTATCCCTGGGTCCCGCCTTTCGTATATGATTCGGTGTTTTGTCTGCTCTTTCCTTAGGATCCGGCCAAGGCCAAGGCATGATCTCGCAGTGGCCTATCACACTTTGCCTTCAAATCTAACTTCTCCAATACCTGGGGACCAGCAGAGATCCCGGAATCCTTCTTTTCCCCTTTCCTCCAAGCGACATCCAAGGGTGTGGATTGAATTCCGTACTAAGGGCTCATTCGACGTGCCTACCTATATTCAATAGAACATCCCTGCCCTAGCATGAAAGACGGGTGTTTTCCTTTGATGCGCTGTCTCTTCATCTGTCACTATCCTATAAGGGGGGAAGGGCAAGCCCTATCATCGAAGAAAGGGCGTACTTTCGGAAACAGACTGTGCTATGCCCCGTTCCGTGAAAAAGACATCATATGGGTGGGCAGCCTATGGTCAACTTGTTTGAAGCGAAGCCAACAGTGAACAACGAACCTAGTACTCCGTCTGTCTTCTCCGGGGGCGTAGAAAAGAAGGATTCCATCATTGGGGGGCAAGGGAGTTGAGCGAGAGGAGGCGAAACAAGAGACCTCACAAAGAGGGATGGACGTCAATAGACATATGTGGCTTTACCTCGTAAACCGGGTCAAAAAGAGACGAAGAAGGAGCTCGGAAAGAATTCCGATCAAATGCCTGATCTGTAGGGGCAGGAAGCGCTTCATTCACCCTTTAGGTCAGCATTCCGTTAGCAAGGCTAGGCACCGAGACAAAGGCTGGTTTGGAAGCCTACTTTCCGTCTCCGGCAAGAACAGCTACACCGCGCTAGCAGGAGAGAAAGACTGAACAGGTAGTCAAGGCAAGCTCTTTCCCAATCCGTACGAAAACAAATGAAAAAGTACACCCCCCTAAGGTGCCCCCTTTAGGGCATACATATGCTTAAGAGTTGCTAAAAAGGACTCACCAGTCTGGGACTATGAATGGGCAGCGTTCCTAGTCTACATTCTGGGTTATCTAAAGTACACCCCCCTAAGGTGCCCCCTTTAGAGCATACAAATGTACTCTTCTAAAGCGTTCTACCCCATACGCTTCTATCGTCTGAAAGTACTCCCCCCTTTAGACCAATAAAGACTTCCTCTTCCATGTCCTATGGGTTATAGAAGATGTGTTATAGGTGACAGCTCAAAATCCTATATAGCCAGTCTCGAAGACTGCTAAAGTTCTTAGAGGACTGCGGACCTCTCATTGGTGAGAGATAGAACTCGAATGCTTCGAGGGATTCTCATCTCAAATGATAGAGAATCCAGGGTACGGCACAGCTAGTCACTACCTATAATCAGTCTGATATACCCTATAGAGATCAATCAGAACAAGAAGAGGAAGTTCGCGATCTATCTGAACAGTCTCGTACGCCTTGCAGAGATATAAGATTCTATAGTTGCACCCCCTTTAGAAGGATGTATAGATCCCCTTTAGAGTACTGAATCTTCAATGTCCTATGGGTTATAGAAGATGAGTGATAAGAAAGAGTATAGTGACTACGGAAGAGCTAGGAGAAAGAAAGAATCATAACTCACTTCTAATCACTAGCTAGTCTTCTTCTTCTTCCACTGAAAGCAAGCGTCAAGAGGATTGCCATATATAAGATAGAAAAAGCTTGGGAAGTATGAGACTTCATTTACAGTTTCACCTATGCCCTCTTCACTCTTAAGCCGAATGAAGCAAAAGAAGAGACTAGCACAGCCGGAAAGGAGAAGGGCCGGTGGTTCGATTCCACTACGAGTCCTGGAGGGAGAAACTCCCTCTAAGTAGGGTATATGCTAATGTCGTTCTCTAGCCTAAGTAGCTAGAGTGGTATACGTACGTACTTGATGCTGGGTAGTGGCACCGCTTCAGGGATCATCTTGTCTGACCTCTGAATTAGCCGGTGAGGAAGCTTTCTCTCCGGAAGAGTCAGATGGTGTTCAAGGGGTTTCTGGAGTAGGAAAAATCCCTATATATGCCGTTCTAAAGCTGTATGTCTCTCACAGAGTACTGAGGACCTCTCATAGCTTTTGAAGCATTCAAGAGAATGACGTAGTATACAAAGGCAATGACAACTGAGAAAAAAAGATCAATATCCTGGAAACAATCTCAGTCTAAGACCTATAGCGAAACAAATGCTCTACTATGACATAGAAACACATTGGATATAATGTTCCATAACACCAAAACTTGTTCTTCAGCATTTGAAAATCACAAAAGATGTTCTCTCACAATTCATTCTTTGTTTCAAGAAATGGACATGCATTGCGAAATCATGAAAGATAAATGTGAACATTACCAGATCCCAACCAATTCACTCTCACCCAGTTATATAGCTATGCTCAAATTGAGAATCAAAATGAATCTGTTCCTATTTTCACCAATTCAAACAGTTTTGAATCAAAATTCCCCTACCGGCTATGATATCCATCTCACTCTGATTGATGAGTTAGTGATTAAAACATTAACAACTTTTTTAACAATAGAATTGGGTCGATCTGACACTTTTAGTCCATCGTGCTATAGTCAGTATGATACTAATCTGAATGAAAGAATCCCCAATTATATGCAAACTAACTATTGTGATTACCTCGAAACTCTTTCAAAGTGGAGAGATCTTCATTCTATTATTCGCATAGATTGTGGGGAATGTGTTCACCTTTTTAGAAAGAAGTTCAAAGTGTACAATAAGTTCTGCACAATTCTTGATGATTCCTTTTGATCAGAAGTTATTTGAACATATACGTTTTTGATGAGAAAGGTCATCAAATGATTTATAACATCCCTGAATATGGTAGTCTCAGTGAAGAACTGATCAATTTCCTTTTGGATGATATAGATAGGGAATTTGAACAAAGATTTCCACAACTGACATATTTACGCTTTTATGATGAGATCCTCATACCAATCTTTCATAATCGTCATAATCTTCCTGATGATGATGAAATCCAAAAGATTTTTCTTTCATGTGATCAGAAAAGTCCAACTTTACAATATGCTTTTAAGGGTGGAAAGGCTTTACCATTCTCCGGTGGAAGACTAAAAATACAGAAGGATGGTGAGTGTGAAGTTGATACAAGGATATGGTATACGTAGCATGATTCTTGATGCTTCACTTCAAGATAGTATGAGGATTCTCATTTCCATTTATATGATCAGGTGCCCACTGAAGCTTTCATAGTTCAAATTGAAAGATGTGACTCTTTTCTGCTGCTATCGTCTTATCAGACGTTGTTGAGAATTAGAACAAGTAACTACTACTGATTATAGAGAGAAAGAGAACTACTAACGGAGAAAGCTATTGAGACAGATGAGAGTGAGCTATTGGTGCGCGGGTAATGGTGGGTGGTTATACGGAAAGAGCTATGGAGAAAGAAAGAGAATTGAACTTCATCTAATCACTCCCATGTAACCACTCTTCTAATGCTGACAGGGAGCGAAGAGAGGGATGACCTTGACCTCAAGGGCGGTTAAGGACATTCCGAATGCAGCGGTTGAAGAAGGTAGCTAGAGCGGAGCATTGAAAGACAAAGAATCTCTTGAGCATCTTAGATTGGTTATAGCGAGGGAAGGAAGCCCGGGTTCAAGGGTTTATGAATTCGTTATCGTTGAAGGAATGTGACCAAGCCAAGAATGACAGAGATATTCTCTTTCTTTTCTAGGAAGCTGAATCAGCACAGTTAGAGTTAGCAAGATCCCCTGCTATTTCACGTTGAAGGAAGAACGGATTTTCTTGCTCGAGTTGAAGAAGTGGATGCTGGTATCGTATATAAGAGATATGGCTGCTTTTAGGTATGATAAGTGATCTCCCCCTCTTTCTTAAGCTTCAGTCATTGATAGAGGGGTTAGCTCCGCAGATGTTTCAGGAAGAACGGCTGCCATTGACTTTCATTTGGTTAGAAATTACATAAGAGAAGAAAGATTTGCTAACTGTGAAATCCTCTGCCCTGCTGTCAGAAAGGTAACTGCTTTCGTAGCAGCTCAACCAGTAGCCGGTTTCAGCAATTGAATCAGAATAAGAGTTAGCATAGCTAGGGCTGTCATCCATCCCCTTGGGTGGGGACCCTCTCTCAAAGATAGACTCCACCGGAAGCTCGTCGTAAAGCCAATTCCGGAAAAGAAAAGAGCAACTCGTCTTCTCTTCATGCGCCTATGGTGAGTGAACCAAGCAACGGGCTACTACTTCTCTTCACTAGATGAACTGCTACTTGTTGGAAGTGTTCATTGAGTTCACTTCGTTCGCTCTATTGGCATGGTTCGTACGCTTCTGGATCTCTTGTCCTTACATACGGGCTGGGCTAGGATGAGACTGATTCTTCTCTGATGCAATTTCTCATCCATACGCTGTGGCGAACATGGCTGAAGAGCATGGGCTTTTCATTTCATTTTCTGTGGTATGGGCCACGCCCTTTTCTAAAGAGGGGAGATCTGACTTGCTTGGCTTGACCAGCGAGAACGGATGAAGAGAGCCTTGTCCCCCCTTTTCTTGAATCAGAAGTGTAATCCAATGAGTCCTCAAAAAGATGATTGGATCAGCAGGGGATTCTGAAGCAACTGGTTGAGCAAAGTCAGCGACTCATCACCGGAGAGACAGCTCAAGGGCGAAGAAAGCGACTCGGTCTAAGGGGAGGAAGGTCAATGATTGATCTAATTCATCTGCGTGAACTCAGAAAGAAGGTTCCACCGACCAACCACAAAGTCAGAGAGCATTGGGCCGGAGAGTGTGACGACAGGCTATGAAATAGATGCCAAAGACGGGCTTTCAGAGGAGGCACGGTTCCCACCCTGCCGTCAATCGAACTCTCGATTGAACGAAGAAAGAGCTGCCATAGAAAATTGAATTCAATGAATAGAAAGGGGAGGCAGCGAGAGGGAGAATCACATTTGGATCAAGAAAGTCGCCACTATGAGTCAAAATGGCGGGGGCAGGCAAGGACAAGGCGTAACTAATCACATAGGTAGTGGGCGGCTATGCGCCAGCAAAGGGAAAAAGGGAAGACAAAAAGAACTAACCAGATGCCAGTCCGCCTGGGGTTACCTGGAAGCCATAGAATGGGTTGAGATCTCATCTCCCGGTGGCCAACGAAAGCTCATCGAATCGGAAGTAGGAATCTTGTTCCATTGAGGGAGGTTTGATTATGAAACCGGATCAAGCGGGTGCTATCCTTTGAGTCTAGTGACTTCGTTCATCTCCGTTCCTACTGAACTTCGGTCTGTTCCAACAATGTCGTACGTAATAGAACAACTCAGCTACCCTCACTGAAGAGCAAGTCTTCCTTCCATCCCGTAAACCGCTCCCTATATTCATTGATTTAGAGCATGGATTGGCAAAGCCCAAGTCAAAAGGATGCTGAGCGGTGGTTCCTTTCTTAGCAGTAGGTGGAGCAACAAATCACATATAAGAAGGAAGGGCATGATCCAACCCCGGAAGACAAAGCACCGGTCATCAACTCGTAAAAGACAGGACTGGCAGAACTTCGCTGATGAGGCTCTGATTGCTAGGCGACAAGCCGTGGTCATCCTTGTTCATAGGTCTCGACCTGTTGGAAATCTAATTAGCGATACCGCCTCTACTCTCAGTGGGCCTTTGAAGTGCAATGGAATTCTATAGATAGAAAGGTAGGCAGCGAACTCCCCCTTTTTTGGATATGCTGGCAGGGGCTCCATTCCAGGGAAGTTCGTCTCAAACCCCCTTTGATAGGATAGGGCATGGACTATCAACGAACTTTGCCTTTCATATGTACGCGGGCGAAGGACTGAGAAGATCACGAGGACTCATGATGTCACCGAAGAGTCTGATTGATAGGAAAGAGTCTTCTTGCAATGTCAATAAGCTCCTCTCGATTTGCTACTTCGCTGGCCGAACGTAGCGGGATGCTTGCCGGGAGAGTGGATGACCAAATTGATGCCCTAAATGAAGCCTTGTCAAGATAGGCCGGATTGACCTTGGACTCCTTTGCGTCATCGGCTGCGAAGAAAAAGGCGATGCCTACATCATCCGTCCTGTTATCCAACAAGCACTGGTGACTGATATGGAACCGAACCCCAAAGAAGAAGTCAGATAATCACGTATGGTAATGGCCGGCTAAGCAGCATGCCCAGCCCTAAACCCGCCAACATGAGTTCGGCATGAGACTCACTCCTTCCTTGCCTTCGTCCCCTAGCCCAATGTCTGGACCAATCAAGCAAAGGTTTTTCCACAATTACCAGTTTGACTAGGGAGAAAAAGGATGAACAAAGATCCTATGTCCTATGTAAAGGGTCAGATTCACAAAGGCCAGGTCGGAACATGTACAAAACCCAGAAGACTCCATTCCGCTCGGGGAAAGCCACATTTGGCGTGGTGCGTAACCCGCTCCCCAGAAGAAAGACTTGAGGACTGGCTGCCTTTCCGAGACGAGGCAGGAAAGGGAAAGTTCATGTACTCTTCTATGAACTACCATTAGTAGATGAAGAATGCTTTTGCTAGGGAATGGTTACGCGCGAGAGAGAAAGAAAAAGAGGACACTAATGGAAACCTAACCAAGCATCCCTTCTTGACCCAACCCTTAGGAAAGGGCAAGATGGATTCCTATGAGTTCAATCTGTACCCGGGAGTTCGCTCCACTCAGAAAAGTCAGGAAGCAAGACACATGAGATTGTTGTTTGTTTTGTCCCAATCCCCCAAATTCAAATAAGGGAAGTCAGAACGCAGATGCTAGATCGGAGATCGCAGATGAAGTCACTCAATCTTCACTCACCAGTCGGGAACCCTTCTATTCTAGTAGGGGAAGAGCGAAGCAACCACTGACGAAAGAGCTCATTGTTGTCCAGTCTTTTCTTGATATAGGATGGGAAGCGCGAAGTCTGAAACAAAGAGAGAGAAAACAAAGCCTTAGCAACAAACAATGAATCAATCTTCAAACACGCTACGGTAGAGCGAAGATAGGGACTACCCAGAAGAAGACCCAAACCAAGGCAGGCGAGAGATCTTATCAAAAGATAGAGAACTGCCTTCTCTTCCCAAACCCTCAGGAATATAAATAGACTGACTCTGAGGGCATGAAGGAAGCCTTGCTTTTGAAGTTAGGTGTTTTCCGGAAACCCTAGCAGCTTATTAGAAGTCAGAGATCCATCCCTTTCAGAAGTTATCCTACGCTTATGATGCTATTGAAAGAATGACCGATATATCATTCAAGAAATAGAAAGACCAATCTTAAGTCATCGAAATCATGGTAGTTATAGCTTGATGGCAGTTCTCTTTCATAGCAAGCTTACACGCTTACTTCTTGAAAGAATCTCTATGAACGGAAAAGCGATAGCGATCTCATTCTCTTGATAGCAGTAACCGGCTTACAAATCAGGGATTTCCCTCACTAGCAGCTACTGACCTACGTCTTTCATCAAAGAAGGATGTCATCTTACTTTCAATCAAATCATTTAGAAGTATGCTACGTCAATCAATCGGAAATGCTTGTGAGATTATAGATCGGATTACAGGAATGCTCTAACAAGCTAACAAACGCTAACTTAAATAGAGAATCTGTAGCCAAGTCATCTCTTTCTGAACTGATCGGACAAGCAGGAACGCTATCGAAATCATTGATGAAGTGGTCCCACCTACGCTAATCAGATTGATCGGGTACTTGTTCTAATATAGAGAGTCTGACCTCAGCTATTCAAGCAATCCTACTGATCTCTCTTCCTATGCGCTGACTGTTGATGAAGAGATAGATGACTTGGCCTTGGCTAGTTCCATATTATAGGTCTTTCTTTTTGAATGCCTCAAATCGTCCCCATTCAAGCTAAAAGGGGGCGATTTTCCACATGAGATTTGGGGCGAACAAAGACTGGCCACTCTGACCAAAGACCAACTCCTCCGCTGAAACCCCATCCGGCATATCAAGAGAGCTCCGTCCCCATAGCCATGTGTAGTTTTCCAGGGCACCTCTTCGTCAATCAACAGGGGGAAGCCAAACCACTGGGATAGTGACCTCCGGGAGACACTAACAAACAAGAACCATCTCTTCATCCCCGGAGAGGACTTCGGAATCAATCTGAACAAAGCATTCGGGCAAATCCAACTAGCCCGCCCCGCCCGGGCAAGCCCTTGCCCATAAGGGTATGGTTTCCTAGACGTTGGGTGAGTAGCATCTGTAACTGGTTTGTTCTATTCTAATAGGGTAGATCGCTCGAGGACTAGAAGAAGAGTGAGATTCGGTGTGATCCAATCGGTCTATTGATTAGCGGATCAGTAGCGAAAAAGGACCTGTCGGGGCCAACGAAAGCCCCTTCCTTGGTCAATGATATGGGCAGCTCCGAATGGAAAGAAGTGGGCGCGAGCTATCTACCCTGAAAGCAAACCGACCGACCTAGGAATTCAAGCCAAGACATGTCACTCATCCTATTGAAATAGAACAGCTACGCAGGAAGACTCCAGCCCTTACATCAGACGTGAGTGAATGGCGAAACGGCGCATCTCTTTCTTTCGAAATGTCGGAAGAAAAAGCATCATTGTTCGCTCAATCAAAAAGAAATGAAATGGCTTAGCCCCCACGATTTGTTGAATCAGAATAGGGCTTGAGCGCCGGTAAAGAGCTTCCCTATTATTATCTGAAGAAGGGCTTTTTCTCGCTTCCCCATCCGTATCGCCCCTAGGCTAGCACCAAAGAAAGAAAGGGATCTTTATATGCCATATGATGGGGCAGAGATCATTGGCTAGCTATGCTATTCCCACTGATTCAATGGCTTCTCTTTACCCACTAGCGCTAAGAAAGGGGGATCTATCTCTTCGTAGCTCCCCGTTCCCTACCCACGCCCCAAGGGAACTCAGACTGATTCCATCTATTGCTTCATGCGCTTCTGTCGCTTCCATCCCTCGCTACCCCTGTAACCAATCAACAAAAAAGGCACTCTTTTCTATCGATATGGTGGGGTTCCACCCCTAGAATGAATTCAACCCCGATTTAGGCCTATTCTATTACATATGGGGTGTTTGTTTCATCGGAATTCTCTTTCTCTAGTTTCCCTATCGCATAGTGAGTCGGGCCGACCCGACTCCGCGCCCCGAATTTTGTGTGTTTGACATCAAAAACCACCGATTGGTCACCCAAAAAGAGGATTGCCCCCAATAGAATTTATTGTTGGTGCTATTGGCATCGGATTCCTTTCTTTCTACTCGCTATTCCCCGAAGCGCCAATCATAGAAGTAGAAAAGCAGCTCTTCTCCCACTCCTGGGAACTAATCAATCATACTTCTTGTCCAATCCCCCCTTGACCTTTAGGCGTAGGCCGGAGAAGCTCATTAGCACGGATTCTATTCAACCTGATTCCGTGCCTCATTTCTACTTAGATAGTAAAGGTTGGCAAACCCGTCCGTCAATTGCTAAGCGAATGCCATATCAATATACATAAGAGAAGATTAGCTCGTCCCCTAAAGAAAGGGAATCTCTCAATTGCTGTTACGCTCCATATCAATAGAAGAGAGAGACTTCTTCCAGCCAGGTAGCTTGCGGGTGGCGTGGAAAGGATGCGAGATCAGTCTGTTTGATCTTAGAGTAGGCATACCAAGGACCGGAGTTTAGCTATCTTTTTTCCATCCTTTTTCTCTTAGATTCCCTAGTGATGAACCTGAATTTGGATGCAAAACATGAAACAATCTTTCTCAACGGCTTCTCGTTGGTTCAGCTAATGAAGGAATTCAAGAGAGAGTAGCCGTAATTACATATATAGGAGATAGATATCGAATCTTGTAGAATTCTTGAACGCCCTTTTCACCAGGTTGTTTCCACCTTTAGAGCTAAAGAGTATCTATTAGATAGAGTATGGGCATCGCTAGAATGACTGAAAGAGCCCTCTGCCAGTGAATGGAAGAATGGCAAAGCAAGCAACAAGTCTTGATTTCCATATAGTGAAGAGACCGATCTTGGTAGCTCCATATAAGGGCTTCTTTTTCTCTATTTAGTAGAAGGGATGTGGGGGCGAACCCCCCACCTCGCATAGATCCCATACCTAGTCAACGAAGCAAAAAACCTGCCCTTAGGAATGAGGGGAGCTCATCCAATTCTTTCTCTTGAGCTGCTTGACGGGTTAGCCCTATATAAATAGATGGATGAAATGCCAATGAAGTACCTGGGATTGCCAGTCCTTCAAAGCTCCCTCAATTCTTAGAGTGATTGTTTGCCTCTATTTGAGAGAATCAAAGCGTTGAGTACAGAGATGGACTGGAAAAGACCTCTAAGATGCTGGACAACTGGTTCAGAGTGCCCTCTTTAGCATGCAAGTTTACTGGAGTACTGTGTTCATACTGCCAGTGCAGGTTTTGATTTGAAGACAATGGATCAGATCTGCAGAGGGTTCTTATGGTCTGGTCCTGATATAAGAACAAAGGGAATGTTGCTTGGAAATTCGCTGCCCTTTCAAAGAAGGTGGTTCGGGCTTCATTGGTGGAGTGGAAGAAAGCTGCTATGTTGCAGCATATCTGGGTTCTGGCTGCAAAAAGTGCTTCTATCTAGGTATGTATTCTACATACAATGCTTCTCAAAAAGAGAAGATTTTTATGGTGTATTAAACCACCAAAGAATGGTAGCTGGATTTGTAGGAAACTTTGACAGGTGAGAGAGTTGGCTATAAGATATATTATACATGATGTTGGCAATGGAACCAATACATCTCTCTGGTATGACTCTTGGCTGCCTATAGTTTCTATAGTTGAAAGGTATGTATGGTGAGCAGATCATAGGGCAGTCTGGTGTTCCCGTAAAAGTAGCAGACATACTTTCTAATTCCAGATGGTCCCTCCCTGCAGCTGCAAATCAAGATCTGCAAGAAATTGGGGAGTGTATCTTTTGATTTCAAAGCAAAAGCATCCGTTCGGTGCACATTTGAATGTGTCAGCTATCGTCTGAACGCTAATACATCTCAATCAATGGTGCTCATGCCGCTCCTCCCTCACCTCAAAGCTCTTCCGGTAGCCCATCCAACTCTTCCTATAGCCTCTCATCGATCAGGGTGGTTGTTCATCGTGTCTTCCTCCTCCAAGATGGCTATCTCTACCTCGGCCCTTTCTTTCATATAAGCTTCGTAGTTGTAGTATGATTTTTCTAATTCGTTGAAACGCGCAATCTTTTCTGGGCTGTTGACTTTGCGATATGTCTCGTCTCGTTCCTGATAAGCTTTGACAATGGAAGGGAAGACTGGTATAGAAATTGGATTAGAAAAAAGATCTTCGGCCAGGGATTTGATCAATTCTTCATTAATAGACAAGATTTCTGTCACTCAATATTATATAAAAGAAGAGCATCTCCGGCGGATCTCTCTATTCGAAAAGATCTCCTTTGCGCCTCTGCCCTGCCCCGCGCATCAAAAGCGACAGGGTCAAGCACCCAATCAAAAGAAAAGAGCCCAGTTGAGAAAATTAGGTCACACGTGATCGGCTGCGAATTTTCGCCTGGAGGTCCCTGACGGGGAATTGGTTTGGGCATTTCGAATGTCGTTGACTCCGGACCCAGGGTAACGAGTCGATAGAACAAAAGGGCAGGTCGGAAAGATAGATTGTTGATTTGGCGGGTTCGGGAAAGGCAGCGATCTTAGATCTATATGGTCTCGCTTGGGGGCGAGGGAAAGGTAGCGCATGAACCACCAATGGATTCTACTTCAGATGCCCTAGCCGGGTGGAAAACAAGAGGATTGACTTTGATAATAGGCTTTATCTGCCTAGCAACGTCACTACTCAGCCCTTCTATGGGGCTCCCCTTCTGTGGCCTAACGGGGATTCATTATCTTTCTTAATATGCGCTGAAGGGAAAAGAGAGAGTCCTTTTCCTTCCCCACGGAAGTGCGATCAAGCGAGTCGAAAGAATGTTGTAAAGGCGCGAGGCTTGAAAGATATAAGAAAAATAGAATTCGAAAAGAATTTCATATAGTAAAGTAGCAGTGGGCTTCGATCTTGGGCTAGCTAAGGCTGAGTGTCCGAATAGCGAGATTGGAACGAAGCAAGCAAGACTCTTAATGAACACCGGGAACAAAAGGCATTCCAAGAGACAGCCCGAAGTAGTGAGGGAGATCTTCTGTGAGTTTAGCAGATAACGAGTAGCGGATAAGAGTGTGCAATGTTTGACTTTTGAGTCCCTGATTGCTAGGCTTCAAGCCGTGTTTCATCTTCTCTATAGTCCGGGGTACGGTATGTCTGCTAACTCGCTTTCCAAGGCAGGAAAGTCAGCAGTCAAAAGTCAGTTTGACCAGTCCCGAGACTCAGTCAGAATGCGTGGGTACGGTCGATCTCATTCATCAGTAGAAGTGTCACCCGAACCTAAGCGAGTGAGGTTCGAAGATGACATGAACTGCGCTATGGAAGCGAGTCGTTCTTCCTTGTTCTTGTTGACCGACTACGGGGATGAAGAAGCTGTTTCAGAGCTAAGACTTCTATCCAATTGGCATGATTGAGAGACCCAAAGGCCGGTTCAATCTGATTCATAGGTGGGAAACTGCTTCCGGCGAAGGACGGAGATGAATAGAGAGACAAGTGGGCCCCAGATCAATGATGTGTGACGAGGTCACGTAAAGCAAGGTCTTTGGCTACGGTTCCAAATCGATATAATGGAATGGGTGGAGCCTAGGACTGATAGTCCAGTAGGCTTGCAAGCGATACCGAAAACAGGCAGGTCAGCAACAAATGTCAGCGAATCATTAGCCAAAGCCGGAAAGCACTTAATAAACCGGAGGCAGCGAAGTATGTTTGACGGAAGTACGCTTATTAGCGGGAGTTTGCAGTCCTTGTAGCCGGCTTGGGCTGCGCGAGAAGAGAAGCGCTTAGATAGCGCATTGAGCTACATCTTTCAGCATGTGTGAAGCATCAACCATTTTGAATAGATCACATGGAACATCGAATGAGGAGCCATTGGCCACGCCCTCAGGAGAGGAGGTGATTCTTGATCTATTTCTTTCTCAGTCCGTAATGAGATCACCAACTCCACTTCTCTAACGGTTTTCGTGGGCTCTTCTGTTAGCTATGGCCTAAGCGGACCTAGCTTGTTAGCCCTCACTCCCGGCTAACTCAAGGTCAAAAGAGTTTTTCTATTGGGACAAAAACGCGGCTGAGGAGCCGCAGCTACCCCAATGGCAGTGAAAAGAAAAGCATTCTTTCCGGCCCGCTAGCAAGAAGTCAGAAAGGAAGAAGCATCCGGCAACGTCCGCAAATCAGCGTCTTCATCCGCAAAGCACTCTTCATCTCCGGCAGAAGGGAAGCTCATTGTCTACCTGGTGGGCTTTGCCCGGCACCCCTCTTCTCGGAAGGGCGCTCAAAACCTAAACAAACAGGATGACCCTAACATCTTAACTGGAACTCGAAAAGAAAGAATGCTTTCCCGGCGTAACAAAAGGAAGTTCTATTTCGCTCGTCCGTGACGCCTTGTTCTCTTCTAAGGATTTTCGGAGAAGAAGAAAAAAAGTGTCAACTGGTCTTTCTTTGTTTGGCAATTCACGAGTTATAGTTAGGATTTTCTGCGATCTCCTTCCATCCCTCAGCCCAAGGCTACTCTATATTCAAAAGATTCTGTTCGGTCTGGGGCTAGCAGGCAGTTCGCTGAGTCGTAGAACCATGCAAAATCAGAGCTGTGAGGCTTCGACTGATTACATATCGAAAATGTTAGCATTTTTTCCCTTATAAAAAGTAGCAAAAAAGTGAGTCCTTTTTCCACTGACTCGTCAATTGGTCAGAAAGCTCATGGAAGAGGGCTCAGAATCCGCATCGAACCACTGAGAGACTCCCCTCCCCAGCCCCAGATACGAACAAGAAGCGGACGGGCGGGACTTTTTCTTCTTCTATAGTGGCATATAATGGCAAGAGAGGAGGGAATGCTTCGCTGAGTGCTACGCACTGTGCTGGCTTTGCAGAGAGCAAATAGAGATGCTTTGGCTGGGAAAGTCACGTAGCGATCTAAGATGCTTCGTCAGGGCCTTCCGCTGCTTGTTGGTGAACCGCTGAAGGCTTTGCGCCGAAAAGGAGCCTTTCCAAATAGAGAGTCGTAGGCGGACCAAAAGCCCAAAAGAGAAGGAGTCCTTGTAGCCTTGGGGTTCTACCTTTGCTTAGGTGCCGCAGGCTCTATTCGAATCAAAAGAGTCGCTCAAACCCTTCATCCGCTTCGTTCTTCGCCCGTTCTCTCCTAATTCAACGAGAACTCCCTCTTGACTCACCCTTTGGAGGGAAAGGATGTCACCCTAGTGATTTGGTTCTTCAAGGGTCGCAGAAGACTCTCAGTCAATCCAGTCCATTGTTACGAGAGTTTATCCTGGTTACCTTGTCCCATGCTGGGAGCCGCTCTCTTTCTGCTCTTCGTGAGCTAACGGGCATCAGCCACACCCTATAGAATGAGTTTGATTTCCCGTTCCCGCCGTACCGAAATCCTTATTGATTCATTAACGTAGGATCGATTTCCCAAGGATTTGATCTTCTCCCGCTCGCTAAAGGGCTCAACCTGTGGCTTCAGCAGAAGACCCTCCCCCTCTTCAGGCAAGATTAGATAGCAGAATGAGCTTCGTCTTCCTGATTTGAAACATCCAATCAGTCCCGCCAAGTCTCAAATTGAGTGAGTCGCAATAGTCCTAATCTGGCTCGTGCATCAGCCTTTCCCCTTCACTCATTAGGGCAGTCTCTTGAGATGCCAATGGGGTTTCAGAGGAGTAGTCCAGGGCAGGGCAACTCATTCACTTTATTCTATTGATGCGCCTAGAAAGGAACTAGCTTCGGTCTCTTCCAATTCTCGCTTGAGTCTCTTCTGCTCTAGGGCGCTAACCATACGAAAGAATGGCAAAGGCTCATATGCCCTCCCATTGTTAGGATAGGGCTCCTGATTGGCCTAATCTAGTTGAATAGGAAGTAGTGCCAATTGGTGCTAACTGATTCGCTCCATTCTTTCTTTGCTCGCTAGCAGCCGTGGTACCAATGGAACTCATACTAGCTTCGGTCTCTGCCCAATGAAGAAAGAGCCTACTTCCCCCTCCCTTCCAATAGGGTTCGCTTCCTTGCCTGCTCCCCCATCTATTGAATATCGAACCAAAAGCCCAGGCAGGGAGATGCACTCATACTCGCTACTCTCTCGAAAGGTTTCAATGAGTCTCTTGGGTAGGCTTCGCCCTTATAGATGACTTGGCTTCAATCTCTTCCCGTGGGATGTAGAAGAATGGGCTCGGTCCCCCTTTATCTAAATCTAAGAAGGCAAGCCCCAATAGAGCACCTAGTCAACCTAGCAAACTAGTCTTGATTCCTCATCTGCCTCGCAGCCAACTCATCAAACGCCAATGCGCATTCATTCTTCTATCGCTTTTCTTTCTTGATTGGCTAGGCATCCCGCATCCAAAGCCAAGCCTAGGGTCACATCCTCTTCTTCTGATCTAGCCACTGTGACCATACAGAATGGAGTGGACTAGGGCATCTGCCTTGACCGGGTATGAAGAATCAATCCTGACATCCAACCCCAGGGGAAATTGAGTTTAGGCAAAAAACACGGGAAGTGAAACTTGAGTAAGGAATTGACTTTCCAGTAGAGGAGCACCTTTCGTTTGTCGTTGTTAGCCCTAAAAACACATCAGCAGAATAAAAAATGGTGTGCACACCATGTTAGACCGGTTGCTAGCTCAGCCATTCCCTTACCCATTCACTTTTTAGATCCGAAGTCGAATTCAATTTCATTCAATTCACGAAGGTCATTGATTCTACTAACCAGTCGCATCTCTTCTATTATTAACCAGTCGAATTTGAAAGAGACCATATAGACTGATAATCTAGTAAAGCAACTCCAGACCCGAGGATCAGTAGTAGAATTGAATTGAAAGAAATCTCGTATAGAAAGATGTGCCAATTGGCAGTTGTATCAGTCTTGATTCCTTGATTCCTGCATTAGGTATACCATGAAGGGTTACCCTTTCATTGAGTATTTCTATTGTATAGCCTTGAATTGACTATTTCAATTGTATTGTATAGAAAGAGATTCAGTTAGTGTCGATTGAGCGTTGGCTTCCTTTCCTTCCCGTCCTGGATTGGGGAGTGATGGGTTTGGGGATTCCAGTAGAGGGGAAAACAGGATAGCCCGGATGTGCTTTCCTTGAGGAACTCGTTAGTGTCGATTGAGAGTGCCCTTCAAAGGGTTGTAGATTGCAGGTTGGGGCTTGCTGAGGGTTTGTCGATTGCTGTCTGAGATGACCTTTGTCGTTTTAGTCTGTATTGAAGTTACCCTTCTATGGAAGATTGATCCTTCAGGCCCGTTACATCAGCAGAATTTTGTCGATAACTTCTATAGCTTGGGGTTTGATTTCATTGAGTTGATGAGTTGAGTAACCTCTTGAGCCTTGGGTTTGGGGATTCCAGTAGATAAGTAGATTTAATTGAGTATAGAGAATGGGCTTCGTTGACTGAGGGGTGAACCTTGAATTGAGTATTGTATTTGGTGTTAGGTGTCGATTGATAGATTGAATTTCCTTTCCTTTGGGATTGGCAGTTGTCGATTGTTCATGTTTTGCGTTTCCTTAGTGTCGGCAGTCGTCGATGTGAGTGAGGGTATTTTGGTATTCCTGTCAATGGTATACCCGTAGAGTGAATGGCTTGCTGCAGCGCCATTCACGCATGTTATGGGCTTTCGGGTTAGTTTTCATATCGTATAGAGATAGAGTTTAGCTTCCCTTGCGTTCAGCTCTTCTACCTTTCCTTTGTGATCGCTCTAGTACTTTACTCTTCAACTACTTCCCTCTGGAAAGCTATACTCTCATCTCTTTCTTTTCGTTGACGACTCTCTAGACCGCTCCTCTCTTCTCTTCTCTAGTCAAATCCTTCTCCTTCTCCTTTCGTCTCTCTTGAATCTCAGTGCCTTCCCTCTCGAACGAAATTCAATACCACCCTATCTGTTCTGTTCCGCCAAGCCGGTCCCACCCTATCTGTTCTGTTCCGCCAAGCCTTTGGTTCTGTTTTCTTTGGTGCAGATGACCTAATCCTAGAATCTGCGAACCCGTCAATCCTCGAATCAGCGAACCCTGTTGTCTTTTCTGTTTCTGTTTTGTTGTTTCAATCCTCGAATCCCAATTGAACCCCTCTGGTTATTCAACTGACGGGAGTCCTAAATCCATCCCTCCAGGAACTGGAAACTCATAAAACTAGAAAGCTGATTCCAATACAGGTTTTCCTATCTTTCTTTTAAGATAAAACAAAAGAAAATCAACTGATGCAGGAGACATAGACCCAGACGCAGAAGCCCTAACCCCAAACTCATCTGGAGGCCCAACCGGAGGCTCCAACTCCAAACTCAATAAAAGGCGAAGCCACAGGTGCAACTCCATCAATCCTTGAATCAGCGAACCCGTCTTCTCTTCTCTTCTTTTCTTTTTTCCGACCACAGACACCAGTCATTTCATTTGCAGCAGCCGCCCAAACCCTAGGCGATGCCCCAGGCGCAACTCGTTCAATCCGGGAATCAGCGAACCCCTGTTTCTGTTTTGTTGTTTCAATCCTCGAATCCAAAAGCTTCAACCCAAACCGGTCCCCTACCGGCCACCGACCGACCCCGACCCAAGGGGATCAAAAGCACTCATCCATTCTAAAGGAATGAAATTAACTGAGCTATCGATCCATTTTTCGAAGGTAGTCTCTAAAATTACTTATGTAAAATAATTTAAGTAATTTTGAAATTATAAAATCGAATTCAATCTCAAGTACATTTGTTAACTCTCAAGTACATTTGTTAACTCTAAGAATAAATACCCTTTTCAATTCCTTCGTCTACCCTTGTTTACTTTAACTTGAAACTCTCTGAAAGCACAAGAGGGTCCTCAACTGAAACCCAGTTCAATACCTCTCGTCTCCTCGATACTCTTCTCTTGTCTTTTCACCTCCGTCAAATTCAATACCCTATCGTTTCTATCCTTCGTCTACCCTTTTCAACTGAATGAAAGCAATTCAACCGTTCTTATTTTAATCGATACCTTCTACCTTCCCTGACGTTCAGCTCTTCGCCCCAACCCCAAACCGCACGCACCCGTACTGCACCTCTCAATCCATCTTTCGAATTCAAAAACGACTACTGATCCTTTCCTTGCTCTGCTTCCCTTCCGTTCCCTTTCTTTGTGTACTAACAGCGTTAATTACGCTCAGCCATGAACTTACTCCTTGCATTGAGCTCTGTTTCCGTACTCTCTTTCTGTACTCGATTTCAGGTTGTTTGAGCGAGGAGCTGAAAGCAGCTCGAGCGTAAGCGAGAGGGTATTACAATAGGTGGTATAGAGACGATAGTCGATTGGGTGGCTAGTCGCCAGCCCAGAAGTGAGGATTAAGAGGTTTACGAGTGGTTTCAGGACTCAATTTTCGAGTTGTTTGAGCGACGGGCGAAGAGCTTCAATAAAGCGAAGAGCCGAGGAGCGAGTTCCTATTCTATTTTAGTAGGCACATGACTACGAGGGGTACCAGCACCAGTCCCCAGCCACCCGCAACCCAAAGTTCATGGGTGGCATGAGAGACATGAGGCATGAGACCCCGTAGTAAGGCTTAGTGCCCTCGAAAGAGTCTATTTAAATCCGTAAGGGTGTTTGAACGAGGCATATCTATGATAAGGTGAGACTAACGTCGATTGGTGGCCTAGTCGGATACCCCGAAGTGAGTCCTCGAGCAAAAGGCAGGTTGTTTGAACGAGGCATATCTATGATAAGGTGAGACTAAGGTCGATTGGTGGCCCAGTAGGGGACCCCGAAGTGAGGATGGAACATATTCAAATCAATACCCTCTGAAGTCAAATCAATCTCAACTGTCCGACTCAACTGTTTGAGCTCGGGGTTGCCTAGGAGGGATAAAAAAAAAAAATAACAATTATACATAATCTATTCTACTCACACTCAACTCAATATCAAATTCAATCACTCTCCTATCGACTCAAATCCCTGAAATACCCTATCTGTTTGTCAATTCCTCAACTCTATCTACTGAACTCAAATGCCTATCCCAACCCCTTAACTCTAATCTACTCATCTACTTCAACCCCTTATCTATACTATCCTGTTTTTTCCCCTCTTTTTGACCCAATCCATAACTCTATAAGTAATTTCCCTCAATCTTCGAATCCGGAATCTTGGAAAGGCTTCCCCTTTCTCTATAGGACTGACCTCAACCCCCTGATTCTTCCCTCACTGACATCTACGATTCTTCCCTCACTCAAATCTATGATTCTTCCCTCACTCAAATCTACGATTCTTCCCTCACTCTCATCTAGGAATCTGAATTCCTCTCTTTCTACTGGACCAGCTTTCTATGTCTATGTCTCTCTCTACTGCACCAGCTCTCTCTACTGCACTAGCTATCTATGTCTCTTTCTACTGGACCAGCTTTCTATGTTGCATATGTCTATTTCTATATTCAATTAATTTCAATTCAATTATACTCCAACTCCAACGGATCTAAAATGAAGTTCATATCGAGAGGTATGGAATGGTTCATATAGAGAGGTATGGAATGGCTCTATAATTAAGATCTGCACCTGCTTCCTGCTCCTGCTGCTGTGCCTCTTCTGGATAGACTCGTTATTTCGCCCCGTCCCGCTACAGAAAGAGGTATGGAACTCGCCCCATATCTTGAGGTCTTAACTTCCCGAGCTAGAAGTAAGCTACGATAAGCCGAGCTAGAAGTAAGCTACGATAAGAAGTGCTTCATGGCGCCTAAAGAGAGATCTGAGTTTGACCGGCCCCTAGAGATCTGAGTTTGACCGGCACCTTTAGTTGAGTGGATCTCGAGACCAATTTAACGAACTTGACCAAAGTAGCATCAAACCGACATATGATTCTGAGTAGTTTCAGTTTTGAATTGAAAGATAAAGAAAAGAAAGTCATTCCGGAACAGCTATTGAGCCGAGGCAGGGTTCTTCCTTGACCGAAGGAAGGCGACTATCACTAAGACTGACTTTATTTAAGCCAAACCTTAAGATCCCCCGCTTACAAACCTTAAGATCCCCTGCTTAGTTTGGGAATGCATGAATCCATGACCCAAGAACTTCATTATGGCGTACCTGCGCAGCGCATCCGATCTATCTTTCCTCGGGCCTAAACGCTCTACATCGCCTTAAACGCTCTACATCGCCTATTAACTTTGACTTTGACATTTAGCCGAGCCGTGGAAATAAGCATTTAAGTTCATAGGTCAGGTCATTACATTAGGTACGTACGTGCTAAACCACGTCAGGGAATGGGAGACTGAAGGCGGTTCGTCGGGCAAGGTCATTACATTAGGTACGTACGTGCTAAACCAGGTTAGGGAATGGGAGACTGAAGGCGGTTCGGTTCGTCGGGCAGGTCTGCTTCCTGCTCCTGCTCTGCTTTCTGCTGCTTCTTCGCTGCTTCCTTCTCTTCTTCCATGTAAGAAGAGGTAGCTTCGGCATTCAAATACTTATGTGGATCTGTCATGCTTCTGAAGAGGTAGATGTGGATCTGTCATGCTTCTGAAGAGGTAGCTTCGGCATGCAATTCCTAAAGTCTAAACCCACTGATTGAATGTTGATCTTCACCCACCGCCCCAAAGGGGGTCAAGCAGCGTCGTAAAGGAACGAGTGCAACGACGTAAATCTGCGTCTCTAAGGCTCAACGTCGGCAAGCCTCTATTGTATATTTTAATAGCGAGCTTCGTACCTCGTCCGATCCTTCGTCGGGAGGGCACAGTAGAGATATCTGCTAAGGGCAACAAAGGGAAGATCCCCACCTCAGCCGACCTACGATCTCCCAACTGATGAACTGAAGCAGGCTTGGGTCTGTCCTTCTGTCTCTACCTGCTCGCTGCACACCTCCGGTCCCCACACCCCAAACTGTTCTATTGGGAGTTCATGCTGTTATATCTATTGGGAGTTCATGCGGGAGTTCATGCGGGAGTTCATGCGGGAGTTCATGCGGGAGTTCATGTCGATCAGAGACCTCTGCATCGAATATGGCGAAGGAAGGAACGCAGTAAACTTAAGAACTTCAGAACAGGTTCTCCTTCTATTGGCATTTGAAGCTTAGGAACAGAATACACTGCAAAAGCAGGACAGCGAACACATTTCGTTATGAGACACTTAGTGACATGATTGATGTCGTATTCACTTGTTCACTTGATTTCTTCATTTCTTAAGAACGAACTTAGGCGCGCCTTTAATAGCTAAGAACGAACTTAGGCGCCTTTAATAGCATAGTTTTCATCTGAGTCTTTGGATCGCTCATGGGTATGGGCCAAGCTACACTGCAGCCCCTCCTTGTGCGTGAGCTTTGCTCATCATCTTTCTCTTGATCCGCCTCTCCCTTGCCTGGCCCTGGCCACTATATACAATTGCAATGGGACGGTCAAATGTTAACGGACTCATAACCTTAGTAGTAGTAGTCGCCAGTCCAATAGTAGATAGTAGTAGTAGTCGCCAGTCCAATAGTAGATAGTAGTAGTAGTCGCCAAGTAGTCGCCAGTCCAATACCAATAGTAGTAGTCGCCAGTAGTAGTCGCCAGTCCAATACCTAGTCGCCAGTAGTAGTCGCCAGTCCGATACCTAGTCGCCAGTCCAACCTTTCACTCCAACTTTCTTTGAAAGAGAAGTGTACCATTTGTGCAAACAACTACACTTGACAATCAAAGTATTGAACCGAGGAGAACAACGGGAGTGCCAAAGAACCCATCACCTGAACTGAAGGGCTTCAGTAAGAACTCGTTCGAACCCATCATGGCAGGACTTCACAAGCAGGAAAGCCGAAGGAAAGAACGCAGCAATTGAGTCACTCCTATATACGTGTCTTACCTTTCTTCATTTTATCTAAAGCCGTCAGGTTAAGATAGCTAAATGCTCTAAGCAAATCTGATTCAAACCTGCGATCGAGAGAAAGCAAAAAGAAGTTCATTCATCGCTACTGCCTTTCATCGCTACTGCCTACCTGCTACTATACTCTAAGAAATTTACCAAGTTAAACCCATGGCGAGGAGAGAGCGCATGCGCATACTATATTAGATTAGTTCATGGGTGCTTTACGTCGCTGTCGCTCCTTCCTAGATCGAGAAGGGTCCGTGAATTATCTCTGATCAAGAAGGGTCCGTGAATTATCTCTGAAAATGGGGACTTCTTTTCTTTACGCGCTCCGCGCCTCTACTGTGAGCCATGCCAGCAAGTCTTTATTTAACCCCGGGACCTCTTCAGTTCATTGTTCATTCCGAGCTATACCTTCGCGAGTAAGGAGCACTTTCTTTCTTATATTCGCGAGTAAGGAGCACTTTCTTTCTTATACAGCTCCTGATATGTGGTTGGTGCTTGGGGCAGCTCCTGATATGTGGTTGGTGCTTGGGGCAAATACTCAACTCTCTCCTCTCTACGTGCCGGATAGAGCTCGGTAAGGTAGCTCAATTCTCAATTAGAACTTCTTTTCATTCGGCAAGTCAACCAGGCCAGGAGAAGCTTAGTAAGAAGAGGAAAGGGGCGAAGGAGCGGTGCGAGCAGACCCGGGAAGTTCGTCTCCCATTAGTCCTTCCCCCCCCTTAGACCCTCACACCCGGTCTTGAGACACGGCAGTGCAAGAAAGAAATCAATGAAAGTGAACTCGACCTCGGATATTGGAGTTGAATCAGTCTTGAGCTCGACGAGGAGTTCGCTTCTTTCACTTTAAGACCTAATGAGTTGCTTGACCAGACACTTTAAGACCTAATGAGTTGCTTGACCAGATAAGTAGTCTGACTTTTTAATCTCCCCCGGGAAAGACGCCGCAGCTCGAGAAGCATCGGGAGCGGGAGGGCGTGCCTAAGCCCACAAGAGAGAGGGAAGATTCATTATCCGCAGCAATTCCGAGGGAAGATTCATTATCCGCAGCGGGACTAACTACTTGATTTGGCATTTGATTTGGCTTGCTCTTTGAGGATAGATTCTGTCTGAGATGAATAGACTCTGACGAGACTTGGAAAGAGACAGGCTCTCGCACTCCACTGATTAAACCCCGGAGCTTTGCATGAGACCACATGAGCAGCTTGGACCGTCCGGTTCTGCACACTTCCACTAAGTTAGAGCGCCACCAGACAGAGGAGAAAGAGAAGAACCGTAGGCATACCACCTCTACCTGGCCGTAGCATACCACCTGGACCTGGCCGTAGCATACCACCAGGACCTGGACCAGACAGAGGAGAAAGAGAAGAACCGTAGCATACCACCAGGACCTGGCCTACCTATCCCCTTAGCTTACGAATGTGACCTAGGAATCTCCAACTGGCCTACCCATCCCCTTAGCTTACGATACGACCTTAGCTTACGAATGTGACCTAGGAATTTCCAACTGGCCTACCTACTCAAAGGTAGAATCATGGGTCGGAACTTTGGTACTCTTTCTCTAGCCTTGGAGTCCGAGTTCCTCTATTTTATCTTGATCGGGTTGATCGGGAGCGGGAGAGATTAGACTTGATTGATCGGGAGCGGGAGATATTAGACTTGAAATGCTGGTGCCCGTCGTAGCTCTCTATCTGTCTGGGATTTCAGTACCAGTGGCATTCCGATCCACACCAGTGGCATATAAAAGTACGTCCGATCCACATATGAAGCAGCTGATGCTAGACAGTGAGCTCACAGCACGCACTCACACTCATTCTCTTCCTGTTCCTGTCTCTCTTTTATTCTTATTTAAGAATTATTATCGAATATAATTTATGATTCTGCACCGACTCCTAAAGAAGCCTTCCCTCCGGAAGAAAGAAGCAAGGGGCGTAGAGCTGAACGCAAGGGAAGGCTACCAACTGGATAGGTGAGCCAAAAGTTCAATTCTTTGAACTTTTTAAAAGGCGATTGGCGGAGAGCTGAGCCAAAAGTTCAATTCTTTGAACTTTTTAAAAGGCGAAGGGTACCCACTGGATATAGATAGGTGAGACGATAGTCGAATTGGCGAAGGGCTGAGCAAAAGTTTAATGAATTTCACTTTTAAGGTGGCGCCTAAAAAACCATCAGCAGTATTTTCTTATCATATAACGTGAGACTTGCGTCGACTGGCTTTGAGCTGCCTAAACTAAAGTAATATTGGGAAGGGGCGATGAATGAATTTGCAGCCCTTGAAGAATAGGGCTCGCTCCATTGCACGGCATTATACGGTATATATAAGAAAGTAGCACTCGATCCATAGAGTAGGGCCCATCAATTTGCTGATCCATATCTCGCGATCTTTAATTAAAGTAGATAGGAAATGACTGTAGTAGATAGGAAATGACTGTAGTTCAGTAGATAGGAAATGACTGTAGTTCGGGCAAGGAGTTCATCTTCATATGAGAGAAGTCTGATGGGTTCGATCCGAAAACTGATCCTACTAAAGTTCATCAGAGGGAGAAGGTTGACTAGTGCCGAAAAGAGGAATGAATCAGCCCACGGAGGGAGGTACAGATAGCTTGATTCCGCAAAGGGGCCAGAGAGTGAAATGAAATAAGCACCATGACTTAAGCGGCCTGCCTCCGTGCTTGAATAGGCCCTCTCATGCCATCAGCGACTCCATCTCCAAAGTAAGCGCGAAGAACCTGACCTCTTGAATAGGTAGGACTCGAAGAACCTGACCTCTTGAATAGGTAGGAGAAAGTAAGCTCGAAGAACCTGACCTCTTGAAATAGGTAGGAGAATTCCCTTGGAGGGTAGATTCCCTATTGGCTAATTATCTTAACTTTACTTAGCGGCTCAATTATCTTAACTTTACTTAGCGGCTCCTAGCCTCGCTTAACTTTACTTAGCGGCTCCTAGCCTCGGGACCAGAGATCCGATGCTTGAAATCAGTCGAAGGAGGGTCGCTCATAGCTACTGATCTTGCTGCTGCTATTGGACTCGCCCTTAGCGCAGTCTTCCTTAGCGGGGTTAACTGAACTTGACTGAACTTAAATGCTTCGGGGTTAACTGAACTTGACTGAACTTAAATGCTGGCATGCTATGCTTGCTATCTTTTCCTCTGCCTTGCCTAAGCCTGAATTTAGATTTCTTTTGCCTTGCCTAAGCCTGAATTGAGATTTCTTTCTTTCCTCTCCGCTCACTTCTTGACTCTCCCCTAATAGCTCTCCTAAGGGTCTGAGGTCGGCTCCTATCACTCGCTACCGAATATTATCGCGGTGCTCTTTCCTCCTGCCGGTCCTCTTTAAGCACGAGCTCCACCTCACTGGGTGAGCCAATCCAGACTAGGAAAATGAGTTGAAAGAGCTCCTCACGCCCCTCCACGCTCTAGTTCCGACACAAGACACAAGACTTGATAACCCATTGATAGGGTTTGATAACCCATTGAGAGGGAGGGTTTAGATTAAAATGAAGAAAGGGTTTGTACCTCGCTATTTAAAGTAGGATTCGTACCTCGAGTAGGGTCTTTCCTCAGACTTCCATTCCTCTTAGGTTAGCACTTGGCACCTATCATTCCTCTTAGGTTAGCACTTGGCACCTATCATTCCTCTTAGGTTAGCACTTGGCACCTATACTATATCTGGGCTGGCTCCTTTCCTTGGTTATGGGCTAGAGCTTTCTAGAAAGTCCCGTGCTAGCATAGTGCCCCTACTTCCGAACATTCCAAAGAACACTTTCAGAGCATTCACCCACACAGTGCATCGGTTTCACTCTTATTTTGATCGCCGAATTGCCCCAAATTATCCCGATCCTAAACCGACTCCATATAGGTTCCCGATCCTAAACCGACTCTATATAGGTCTCGCGTATCCTCCAGTGTGCACGCTCACCACGGATCAACCCATAACGTAAGACTTCACGGTTGGGACTCATTCCGCTCTACCACTCTGACTCATTCCGCTCTACCACTCTGAATAGAACTACACTCTTGACCACATTTACTTGAACTCAGCTTGATTCCCTTGATTGGCATTCCATTCCTTCCTTCTCTAATGTGCTTCACGTACATTCGCCTGCCCGGACCTTCCTTCTCTAATGTGCTTCACGTACATTCGTGTGCTTCACGTACATTCGTGTGCTTCACGTACATTCGCCTGCCCGGACCTTAGTCCAATAGTCCCGTCTTACGTTATGGCACTCGTCCCATAATAGTTTCTCGTCCTTATTCAGTACAAGTACAATTGGGCTCTCTTCACTGCTATAGATTCGGTCCAACACTTGATAGCCTCTCCTACCTTACCCTACTAATGCTTCTTCCCGCCTTACCCTACTAATGCTTCTTCCCGCCTTACCCTACTAATGCTTCTTCCCGGTAGTGTAGTACCGCACAGACTACTATTGCTTCTTCCCGCCTTTCCTACCTTATGCTTATTCCCGGTAGTGTAGTACCGCACAGACTACTATTGCCAATAAAGAAAAGAAGTACCCCACAGATGCCAATAAAGAAAAGAAGTACCCCACAGACTGGACAATGCGATCCAGACTGGACAATGCGATACAGACTGGACAATGCGATGGCTACTTTGACCACTCGTAGTAGTAGATAAGAGATTTGACCACACCAAGACTACTTTCACACTTCCTACATTACCACTCCGATGGACTTCCTACATTACCACTCCGATGGCACGTAGATGAGAAATAGCGAGAAATGGACTTATTAGGCATGCATACTTCTCTATATATAACATTAGGCATGCATACATCTCTATATATAACATCAATCTCACTTCACGTCGTTGCACTCGTCCCTTCATTCTATTGACCGAGTCTACTTTCATTGCGTGAGAGCTGCTCCTGTTAGCATGACAGCTGTGGAAGTTGCAAGACAGAACTACCGGTCCCATCTCGCTTCAAGGATTGCACCTATCCTTGCTGTGGAGGAGCCTGTCACCTGAACGTTTAAATTCTCCCGCGATACCATAGTCTCCCGCGATACCATAGTCTCCCGCGATACCATAGTCTCTCCCGCGATACCATAGTCCCGTGCTCTGTTTGAGTTCGGTGCCATTGAGCCGGTGCCCTCCTCTGAGGGAGTCTGATTGGAACGCAGTGAATCGACGATGGTCTGTCCTTCCTCTCCTCCCGTCGGTAGCTGCTATCTCGCTAGCTTGCCAGACACAGGCTCGTATGACGTCTGTTACAAGTGTCCGGTCTACGAACCCTTATAGTCACTATCCTTCCTTAGAACTTGATCCCATGAATCTGTGCTTCATCTGCTATCTGCTGACTGACATCTTATATCTTATAAGATATAAGAAAATACCATGAGAGAGCCCTGCTAGAAGAACATGGGTCGACCATAGTTCCTTGCTCCCATACCAGATAGATTGATAGGAAAGACCGATTGATAGGAAAGACCAGATAGATTGATAGGAAAGAGGGAGAATCATTGCCCTCCATTGCGGGGCTTGAAAAGGACCCGGTAGATAGGGGGAGCCAGTCTCTATGCTTTGCGTTCACTTTCGACCCTCCCAACTCCTATCTTGAATCGGTGAGCCCCTACTCCAATGGAGAACCTTTCACTTGAAGACCTCATGAGGAGACTTCCTGGACCCGGTCGGAAAGCAAGATTCACAAGTGTGAGCAAGGAGCCCACTATAGGTAGGCTCACTCCTTCTCTTTAAAGTTAAGCACGGACTAGTGCTCCCGACAGCACATTCTGCCATGTCAGGCCCATAGACATTGAGACCTTAGAAGAAAGTGGGATAAGATTGAGAGACAGAGAGGGAGCCCTTCGTAAGGGGCCCCGCAACAACACAACTATAGGTCAGCGACATCCATTCTTTCTAGGTCAGCGACATCCACTATTTCCTTCGATGCATAGGCGTACCTACCTCGTCCGCTCAAGACTACTCATATAGAAAAAAGGATAAGCCAGCCACGGTTCGGTTATATTCTAATTCCTTGTACTTCAATCTTCTATACGTTCTTCAACTACCAGTATACGTTATTCAACTACCAGCCCGGCATGAGCGGGTCTGACCTCCTTCCTATAGCGGGCATATATATTACTATAGCGGGCATATAAACCAAGCCCCCGACCCCCACGCCCTGAAAAAGCTTAAGATCTGCCTCGGAATTCCATAGCTTCTTAGTTAACCTCCCCTTCTTGTTTTAGTCAACCTCCCCTTCTTGTTGCGAGTGGTTGGCTAGTCGCCAGCCACGAAGGGAGGTGAACTGGTCCAATACCTTACAATAGAGGAATACCAGCTGAACAGGTCCAATACCAGCAATCCCCGTAAGTGAATGGCTGAGCGCCATATTAGACCTGGTGCTATGATGGCCATTCCCTTACCCGAAAGTCAATGGCTGAGCTAGCACCAGGTCGTCAATGGTGTACCATTGACTCTTTCCATTTACGCGTTACTTTTACCATTCACGCGTTATACCCAAATAGAATCACTTCCCAGATCAAGAGGGTACTCAAATCAATTCAATTCAATATAAGTTACTGACAAACCCGGATCAAAGGTCAATACTCAACTCAACTCCAGTGAAATATAAGTAACTGCCAATCCCCCGTTACATCAGCAGAATTTTGCGGAATTCAGTCTTTCTATACTCAACCTTCAATCCTGCAATAACAAATTGAACACGTCCTGCAATCCCAAATAGAATCACTTCCCAGATCAACGGATCTTTCTTGAACGAAACTCAAACCCTAAGCTATGGAATTCCGCTCTCTCTACTGTGTACGCCAGGAGCAGCCTTACCTACTGCTTGCTTGCTGGTTGAGAAGGGCTGTAACGGCTTTTTTGTAGTGTGATAGTACTGGAAGGCCTACTAGACAGGCCCTATATCCGTCGTGCTCACTAAAGCTATGGCCCTATAGAAGGACTGAAGATAGGAAGGGAAGAGAAGCTCTAACTAGTCCAGGTGAAGAAAGACCAGCCACGGCAGACACACTCACTGATCTACCTCGACCGGACTTCGACCAGACATGGTCAGAGATTCTTGCCCAAGAGAGCCCTGCTTTTGAGCTACGTCGACTTCCGAGTTCATGTCTTTCTGCATGTCTTTCTAAGGCCAGGGAAGTGAAGACCGAAAGAGCAGGGCAGGTGCGAAGAATAGCTATCGGGAGAGAGAACCCGTTCAGTTCAGTGAAGTGAAAATGATCATTTTTCCATTTTGTTTTGAAAGATGTTCGTTGTACTTCCCGTCTTTTTCGCCTAAACGAACTTTTCGCAGGGAAATCGACAACAGAATTTATTTGAAGTTGTACTTCCCGTGTTTTTCGCCTAAACGAACTTTTCGCAGGGAAATCGACAACTGAATTTATAAAAAGTTGTACTTCCCGTGTTTTTCGCCTAAACGAACTTTTCGCATCTATCCAGCCGGAGCCGGAGTCAAGGAGCTAGGCAACGAATATTACTTCAGAAGAGCGGATTCTCTAGCACCGGTTACTGAATCAATCACAGCGTAATGCCTTACCACCCTCGCATGGAGTTCGATCCGCCTATAAAAAACTCTTCTTCATACGCTTACTATCTTAACTTGGTAAGTACAGGGATGCTGCTATTAGAAGTGGCGGCTGGTGCAGTTGCTTACTTAGTGGCTCTTAGAGTGGCGGCTGGTGCAGTTGCTTACTTAGTGGCTAAAGTAGATGTAGATCAATTAGTGGCTTCAAAAGTAGAGGAAAGGAGTTCCTATACTAAAGGAGTAGAATCAGGTAGGGCTTCCAAAGAAGTCGCGGCTAAAGGAGTCATACTTTGTTTTGTGTTCATGGTGAATTTTGTTCTTTTTAAAGGCGCCCTTAGAAGTTTGCAGTCTTCCCACCCTCCATTTAGGGTGCAACTTCCCCTGATGGTTTCATTTACACCGATATAAGACTTTAAGGGAGGTAAGAATTTTTTAACGAATGCGGGGAGGACCCCCATTAAACATCCATTCTATTCCCCTAAAGCAGGTCTGTTGGGTTCATTTAGACCTTATTAATTAGTGTAGCTAATATACTACGAATCCTTTAGGGGTTTTCTTTCCTACCTCTTTCTTTTCCCCTAAAAGTTGGAGGGCATTTATTCGGGTCCCATTTTGCTCGATAGTCCTTTAGCAGACTAGGGCAGGCATAATTCTATAGTACTAATTAGTTCTCGAAAAAACCTAATTTTTATATACTATTCATTAAGTAATTTGGTTTCAAAGTTTCAGGAATTCTGGGAGGGCATATCACTAAAGGGTTCTTTTTCAAAGTGTTAAGCATTTATCAGGAAGGGCATATCTTCTATTCCGGTACTGTAAGGTATTTTGGGGGCATTTGGACTATTATTCCCTAAAGAAGCGCAGTTTGCTTCGCTGTAGCTCCCATTTGTGTGTTGTGCTTGCCCGTCCTTGTTTCGTTCCTTCGGTTGAAACACAAGGGTGGGTTTAGAACTCGTATAAGCGTGGCACATCCATATGTCAAGTATCTCATGTACTTATTCAGAACAGCTAAGTAACGCCTCAACTCAAAAGGCCAAGACCTACTTTTTTGTTGCCTACTGAAGAGCCTAGCAACCCGGAATAGTGGGACCCTCCCCTGCCTCTCATTAGTAGTCACCGTAGTATAGGACTAGTAACTTCTGTATCTACAATGTACTCAGGAGCCTGAGCCTCAGTAGCTATAGTGTATTCAGTCGCTTGATTAGTAGCCGCCTAGGTAGCCTATTCAGCCTATTCAGCAGTAGCCTATTCCGTAGTAGTAGCTCCTTTAGTAGTTCTGCATCTGGTAGGTCTGATGAAGCAGCTTCTGATGGGTAGTCTATGTACTCATTACCCCAATTTATGACTTCTGTATCTTTTGCTCGCTGCAGATGCTCGCAAGTAAGATATTGTCTCCCTTTTGGTATGTATTTAGTATCCTTCGGGTAAGAGCCCCCCTGAGTCGCCTAGGTGGCCTCAGCCGTAGTCTACGCTGAAGTAGTAGCCTAAGTGGTAGCCTCAGTAGCTTCATCCGTAGTAGTAGCTGAAGTATACGCCGCCTAGGTAGCCTCTGTAGTAGCCGCATTAGTATCCATATCAGCATGGGTAGCAGCTTCTTTAGTTCCTATTATTCTGCTAGGTCTGATGAAGCAGCCAGTTCTGGTGAGAATGCCTCTTTTGATTTCTTTATTAAGGCTCCTTAGTTATTCCAATCGCCAACTTCAAAGTTCAAAGAATGAAACTTTTGCTCAGCTCTCCTATTCAGTCGCCCCTCTTCGTCGGAAGCAACAGCTCCTACTGAAAAACCACTTCTTCCATTCCTCAGGTGCCCTTTCTTCCCTCGTCTGCAGCCCCATAACCAACTCCATACTCCTCAAAAGGAGAAGCAACAGAACCTACTTCAACTTCGAACTCAGGAGAAGACCTTGACCCCTTCCCATTTCATTCCCTCCTGTCCATTCCCTCTTCTGTTCTGTAGTTGCCTTTTCGTACTCGATTTCATTTCATTCCCTTCGGTTGCCTTTCCAGTCGTCCTGTACCTGAGCCCAACCCTTTGGTTCCACCCACTCGTTCCCCATGTAATTCCCTCCTCTTTCGTGCCCTTCCCGTCCAGCACCTGTCCTTTCGATTGGCATCTCGCTGTTGTTTGCTTTCTGTTGCATCTGTTCTGTCCAGCTGTCCTTTGTTTCTGTTGTTTGGAATGGGAATTTTGCTCCATGGTTATAGAGAGATGAGAGAATTCAAAGTTCATTCGCTCACTAAAGTACCGGAAAAGAGATGAAGATACAATATGCTTCACTTGTCTCCCCTCAACAACCACCCTAGCTACATAGCAAGGAACTTCGTCGTTATCAGCCTTTACCAGTGATCACAGTCTTCCTAGGTGAGTTCTTTCTTTGCGGAAGCAGTACCGGGGAAGTACCACAGAGTCAACTCGTAGTCTTCCCTACTTCATTCAATCAAGAAGAAAGGGGAAAAGCCCCAATCCTCATCTTCTAACCGGCATGCCCATTCAGCACAGGTGGAAACCCCAACCCCCTTTTTGAGTCTCGGTCCCGTTGCTTGTCTCTCTAGTCAAGGGCGTAGCTGCTTCATAGCTCTTCGTAGCGGGCGCACGACCCATATCAAAGGAAAGCCCTGATTAGCGCATCCCGTATCCGCCGTACATATAGAGAAAGGTCAGGCAGGCTCAGCTGCATTAGCTCTCTTTTTCTTTGTTCTCCTTCTTTGGGGCGCATAGCCCTCTTTTCTTCGTTCGCATGTCTCCATGCTGCTATGGCTGACTTTCTGGCTTTGAAGGCTAGAGACCTACATGTCCCCTCCAGCCTCTTCAACAAGCCTTTTGGCATATCCAAAGTGGGCATATCAAGTCAACATCATCCCGGGCCAAAGCATAAGCGCACGGATTCCATTCCATCTGTTCAATCCTATCCTAAAGGCTTGGTTCAGAGTTGGTTCTTCCTTCGCTTGAATGAAAGAATGAGTCTTTTCAGTCAGAATAGTAGGAAAGATAGATAGCCCTCTTCGGGATGTCTTCCTTGCTGTTCTTTTCACTGGATATGGGAGTGCGAACCTGGCGAAATAGACAAAGAAAACAGCACTGAAGGGGGGGCTGCTTCCTTTGAAGGAAGCAATTTCCTGATTAGCGAAGTGCGCCGCTTCTGTTCTTCTCTTAACACAATTTCTCATTCAACCCAATCGGGCAAAAGCAGACAAAGAGGACTCGCCCTATCAATCTAAGGCCCTGGGGAAAGAGTAGCCCTTCTTTCAACCAACTACAATCGGACTCACTTTGAAGTGCGATGCTTTTTCTTCTCCTAGAACCTTTCTCATCCGGTCAACCGGTCAAAGAGATGCCTTTTCTCAGTCATTCGCTACCATTAGCCCGTACGTAGGTGAGAAGGGAAATCATTGCTTTCTAGGCCGTTCACTCTTCCCCTTCTGGGCGAAGAACGAAGAACGAGAGCCTTCTGATACATCATTGAGCTATGCCTTTATCTAAGAAGGCAACCCAACACCTTGTGTGAAGCATGACCAATTCACACATCTTTTTGACCGGTAATGCAGATGAAGGATGAAGAAGAAGACTTGGAAGAAAGGGTCAGGGAGTTCCGCTCCGAAGAGAGAAGATGGGACGAAGAGATGCCTTTCTTGATTGAATGAACCTAACCCATTGGCATTGGGGGTTGGAATAGATCCTTTGTTCATCGATCCCGTAGCGGCGCATTCAGCAGCCTTCGGCCATTACCTATTGGGGTAGAGAAGATTGACTGATTGGTGGGCTTGGCGCATTAGGGCGAAGAACGAGACATAGAACCGAAGCCTTGTAGCTCTTCCTCTTAGCTGCTGTCAGCTGGTAAAGAAATGGTCTAACTCAAAAGAAGAATCTTTTCATGCTGCTTGCTCTCTTGGTAAGCAAGGGTCTCGTGACCAAAGGTAACAGAGACGAACATCCAGTGAGTCTTCTGAGCGAATGAATCCTTGCATCCGTGAGGAATCCCTTCGACTGATATATATGCTATTGTTAGCTGAGCGATCGACATACGGATACGGATGTTTTCTTCCTGATTCACCTGGGATGAAAGCTGCTCCAGAGCTTCGGAGAGCTGATCAAGGGAAGGGTACCCACTGGATAGGTGAGACGTTAGTCGAATTGGCGAAGAGCTGAGCCAAAAGTTCAATTCTTTGAACTTTTTAAAAGGCGAAGGGTACCCACTGGATATGGATAGGTGAGACGATAGTCGATTGGCGAAGAGCTTTTAGTAAGGGAAGGGTACCCACTGGATAGGTGAGACGTTAGTCGAATTGGCGAAGAGCTGAGCCTAAAGAGGTAGGCGAAGGGTACCCACTGGATATAGATAGGTGAGACGATAGTCGATTGGCGAAGAGCTGAGCCAAAAGTTCAATTCTTTGAACTTTTAAGTTGGCGAAGGGTACCCACTGGATATGGATAGGTGAGACGATAGTCGATTGGCGAAGAATTCTGGTTCTCGTTCTGCTTCTGCCTAATCTTTAGTACCGCTTTGAGATTGAATCTTTAGGACCATGCGCTTAAGAGAACCTTTTTTTGGATTGGAAGTGGATCCCTCACCTGCCCTCTTTGATTGAGTTCTATTATCATGTAGTTCCTGTCCTGGGAAAATTTCAATGCTTATTTGAGCATTTCATTGACTTGTCATACCTGAACCTCTCTGAATACATAACAAGGGATCAAAGAAAGAGGTTCTGCGCTCACGCCCTATCGTTATCAAAGAGGTTTCTTTCGTTGCCCCAATCTCCTCGTTTCGCTGCTTCTTCTTTTTGAAAAAAGGCTTCTTCATATTCCTTTCGTTTGGCCAACAGCTCGGTTTCCCAATCTGGTACTGGCACTGTCACGCCCAATCTTTTCTTTGCACTCATCCTTTGGGATTGCAAGAAGCAAATCTGAGCTTCATATTCCGCTTTTTGCTTGTTGAACGCCTCGAGACGAGTACTCTTTCCGTCTAGCTCCAGTTTGAGCTCATTCACCTTCCTAAAGAGTGCTTCTTTTTCCAGATCCGCGTGCATTAGCAAATTCTCTTTTGACAATATCGATCTCGGTCTTTCCTTGGCGGCAACTCTCCATGTGGTGATTCAGGAACGGGAAAAGGGATCACAATTGAGTTCACTCGTCTTTTCCTCCACTCAATGTACTCGGGAGTGACTTGGGGTAAAACTTGATGCAAGTTCATGTAGTGAAGCTGCTTCCATGCATCTGTGATATTCGCAGCTGCTCGTACTGAACCAGGATCTCCATGGGTAAACTCTAGTTGATCTAACCCTTGAGTTCGAGGAATGAAGAGTTGTGAGTCAAACTGTCTTTGGACCAACAATGGAGCATAGCTGATGGCTCCCCAAATGCCGAGGAGTGGAACCCAACTGAAACTTCCGCAAGCATACAATATTACCTTCTGATATACCCATGGGGCTCCCCAAGTGACGCCTTCCTCATTTAGGTTGTAGAAAAAGGATAACCAATGCTCTTTTGGCAAGTCCGTTTGCCATTTGAAGTTGCGATATTCTTGAATTGGAACCATAGATCCCATGAATGGCATGGCTACAGGCTCTGGCCAGACAGGCCTCGAAGATGAAGCCCACGGAGCGATTTATTAACTTCCAGGCAGAGAGACTCTGGTCTGGACAGCACGAGCGGACCGTCAGATAATCTTCCAGCGAATGCATCAAACATTGGGGATACCACGACGCCATCCGAGCTGCTAGACAAGAACTGCTAGCTCCATTAGCTGCTTTTGCCAACTATAGCTACTAGTCTTGTCTTTGTACACGTCCGATGCCGAACTTCGTCAGTTGGAATCATTAAATACGCACAATCATAGCGAAGGTAGCGAATCCCATCCGGGAAGATAGGTAGAACTACTCAGACAGTCGGTTAAGGCAAGGCCGCGCTGTGGCGAGTGACCCTGTGCTGCAGCTTCCGATTCGATGGTGCACACCGATGCGTCTGACTACGCCATTGGTGGGGTCTTAGCCCGGGAAGGACACCCGGTTGCCTTTGAGAGTAGGAAGCTAAATGATGTAGAGAAGCGGATAGGATTTATTAAAAAAAATGAGTACGAGATCGCTGAACACCTCGCGGTGGTGAAATGGGATTCCCCTGTTCTAACCACTGGGCGAAAGGGAGCCAAGGGAAGATAGTGGCATCGGTCTTCTCGTTCCATGAGGAAAAGGTCCGGAATGGCCTATTTTGATGTCTAAATCGGGAGTTTTCGGGCTCTGTAGGGTCTCTACTCAAAAGAAAGCATAAAATCCTTTACAGCTAGCTCTTCTCCACGATTGTATTTTCGGATCCAGCGAAAGCAAAGGCTGCTCAGCTTACTATTATTCGAGAGCGGGTTCCCTTCGAGGGAGGGAAAAACTCAAGAAAGAAAGACCCGTGCCCAAAGAAGACTGAAAGAAGAAAGGTACCTCCACTTTGATGAGCACAGCACACCATAAGACACGGTACTTGTACGCTATCCGACACGTAAAGCAACTCCGAAATCTAGCAGCTCTAATAGAAATAGAATAAGGGGTTTGTTTACATATGCCAAGCATTCAACCTCCTTTCACTAGCATTTCTTGTTGGTGATGCTGCTTGCACCTTCTCGTCGAATAGGTAGTCTCGCTTTCCGGGTAGGTCTTTCTTCTCAGTCTATCTTTCTTGGGGAAAGAAGTCATAGAGGAGAGGGAAATAGAAGTGCAGTACCTATTAAGTAAGATTTCGCTTATATGGACCTTTCTTCTCTTATGATTTTTCGGTATCGTATAGTTGATCACGCTTGCTTTCAGGGTTCATCTTTCTAGAAATATCGTAAGAGAAGCAGGGCTCGACAGGCGGTGGCATATCGACAAATGTCAAACGGTCGAGATCAAGATGTGTGGGACAGAGGGCTCGTGGTACAATGATCGCAAGACCGAAGAGGCTGTTCGAGGTCGTTTTGCGAGATTATGTGTGGAGGTCGATCTCACTAAACCGTTGCTTCCTAAGCTATGGATAGGAAAGCATCCTCAGCGGATTGAAATAGGAAAGCATCCTCAGCGGATTGAATATGAGGGTTTACGTATGCTTTGTTTCCAATGTGGGCGTTTTTGGTCATAAACGTGAAGAATGTCAACATTTACATCCACCATCTAAAATATTCAAATAAGCGGACTTTGTGGAAAAATTGCCACCCGCACCTTGTGTTATTGGCATTGGAAGGCCAAGCTCATGGGGTGAGGACTGCCTTTCTCCCCTCCCTGCCATAGAACATTTTTCCTTAGAGAACCTCTCGCTCCGCTCGAGTATCATTCTGAACGAAGGAAGGCCAGCCCACTCCTTACTCTAGCGAGAAATTTGAAGAGATAGGGCCAAGCCGCTGAAGATGACCCTGCTGGTTACAACCGCCGATGAAAGTGGTACGCATGGAGCTCGGCAGCCACCGCACTGTTCGTGGTACACCACAGCAAAATGGAGTTGCAGAACCTGTGTGTATGGCTATAGTTGAACTGAAAGCGAGTGGAATGTGTCTGCCGGTCTAGCCCCGGCATCCAATAGCTACTTGAGCTGTCTCCGCAACTCTTCTAACAAGAAGAGACGCCCGCTTAGGTCTCCGCTCCTTCTTGGCTTTGAAGGAAAGAAAGCTACATGGGATACTTTGAGGTTTTCGAGAGGCCTATCACAAGATTCTAGCTGCTCTGTGTGTGGAGCAGCTGTGGAAGATTCTTTACATGCCCTAAGAGATTGTCATTCGGCGAGAGATATATGGGTAGCTCTGGGTTTTAATGCAGCTGATTTGTTTAATAAGGAGTTGGAAGATTGGTTGAAATCTAATCTCAGTATTAAGGATAAAGGTCTGTGGAAGGTGATTCTTTTTGCTACGACATTATGGAGATTATGGACTTCTAGATGCAGGCAGAGCTGTTTTTGACTCTGATGAATCGCATGGTAGGGAGCTGAACATACTACGTAATATGTTGCTATCTGCTCTAGAAATATGGGGGTCCATGTGCAAGTCTGGTAATGACCACTCATCCAGTTTGCTTAAAAGTTGGGTTCCTCCTCTAGTTGGGGGGGTCAAGTTTCATACTGATGGAGCGGCTAAAGGCAATCCAGGCGCTGCTGGTGCTGGGGGTTTAATTAGAGACTCTTCTGGGAATTGGTTGATAGGGTTCATGGCTCATTTGGGTCTTTGTTCCAATGTTGCGGCTGAGCTTCATGCGATAAGGATCGGGTTACAGTTGGCTTGGGATGAAGGGTATAGGAAAATCGTGTGTGAAGTTGATGCTTTAGTGGTCTTAGATATTCTTTCTTCAGCAGAGGTTCTATTTCATCCACTGGCTTCACTCATCATGGACATTCGGGAGCTACAAAGAAGGGAATGGGATTGTGTCTTTCAACACACACTACGTGAAGGGAACTTCTGTGCTGATAAGCTTTCGAAGATGGGTTGCTCACTGGAGGTAGAGCTGGAAATTCTGCGTGGAGTGCCTGAACAGCTTGCATCAGTGGTTCTAGATGATGCCATGGGAGTTGCCTTTCCGAGAGGCTGACGCATTACAACATTTGTATCTGCCATTTGATTCACCAAAAAAAGGTGTGGTAAAGGTGCTTAAAAGGAGATAGCAGATATGTTATCCCGTCCTCCAGTTGTTACAGCAGGTCTTATCTCGCACAATAGCCCTTTGGTGCTTTAGGGTTTTGAGGAAGAGTACGCCGGCCGGACTTCAAGGGCATATACAGAGGGTTGAGTCGGGGCAATGACTCAAATCTCGTTCACTTGTGAGCTCGGTTCGGAATAATAAGCTTCCGGGGCGATGAACAAAAGGATCTTTTTTCCGGAACTTCAGGTGCGCTCCGCCCGGAGATAGCGAAATCTCCCCAACCTGTCGATACCAATCCTTTCATGTAGAAAGCAATGCTTCTATCTGATCATAGTTTCCAATTATGGAGATAGCTCCACGGATTCCAGAGAAGTTCGAATAGGAACCGGATCCTTATTAGAATGAATATTCAGCTGAAGTGGAATGTGATAGATATTTGCAATGAAAATTCATATTTTCTTACTTGTTCCTTAGTAGTTGGATCTCTCACCAACCCAGTTTTGGCTCTTCCGCCCTTCATTCCACTTGGGCATCTGGTCGATACCAGCAAAAACATCTCGGAACAAGGTCCCAGCACCAGCCTGCCTGATGCGCTCGAAAAAGAAAGAAAGGAAGGGACGATCCGATGTAGCATGTCCGAAGGGGAACAAACCCCCCAGACCACTATGGAAAACATCGATTTCAAAGGCCATCTGATCAATTTAACCTGCACGTCTATCATCTTTATTCACTGGGATCACCAGAACTAAGCCCAGTGAGTCACCAACCATATTACTAAACAGTGACACCTACTTGCTTGTTCGACACCAGATCAGATCTTGATCCTGCTCTTCCGGGGAGGCTCTTGCAATTCCTCCTCCCATAAAGGTTTCATGTTTCGAGGCTAATCTTTTTTCTTAGTTTAGGGGGGCATTAACTTTAAAGCTCTTTGACAAAAGATGCTTGCTCTTAAAGGAGTATGTACTGGGTCCTGCACTACTTATTAATGAAGAATGGATAGATCGCATGAACGATTCTCTATGATACCTAAAAGCCCCATGATTCCATTCACTTTCTCCGCCGGCCGGGTCGATTCAATGATGGGCCTTCGGGCCCTTTCCTTATCCCGAGCGAGAGCGATCGACTTTGTACCTGAGTAGATCTAAGATGAGAGAGTCAGTTGAGGGGCGTTCACTAGAGAAGGTCAACTAGAATAGTTGTCCTGTCCTTGCGGATTCGCTATTTCTGTCCTTGAGGAACTGCTTTGGCTTGAGCTTGAGTACTGGAGGCTCTGACAAGACCTTGTCTGGTCCGTACTCTGGTAGTAGAACTGGCCTAGAAGGTGTATTTTCCTTTCGTGTAGAAATAGGCCAGTTAGTTCTGTCGGAGTTCTTCCGTTTCATAGCAAGTGAAATAGCGACCGATCCATTAAGGTAAGGCTAGAGAGTGAGCCCCTTCCCCAAAGGTAGGACGCTGTCATGAAAGAGCAAAGCGGGCATGAAGGCTAGAATAGAACATAGAGTTGGGGCCCTCATTTCATGTAACACAAAGGAAAGCAGCAGCCTTGATCAACTATAGGAAAGTACCTTTTTTCCACAGTGACAAGGACTTCGCCCGAAAGCATTGATTTTTGGTCTCCTCTTTCTTTTTCACAGCTGCCCATGAGTTGTCTGCGGACCTAATTTTAACAGCCGGAACAGTAACAATGAAAATAGCTCACTCTTTAGTGAGATTATATGAACAAATGCCTTTTCCAAAATAGGTTATTGCTATGGAAGCATGTACAATTAAAGGGGGGATGTGCTGAGTACTGATTCTTATAGTACTGTTTGGGGAGTCGATAAGCGTCTTCCTGTAGATGTATAGGGCACCTAAACCGGAATTATAGATGCTCTTCGTAATAAAGTATTTCATATAAAGATATGAAGATATAATTAGGTTTCAACGAGAGAATCGGTCTTTTACTACCAATCACAAGTTTCATGTTGGACGCAGTAGGAATACTGGAAATGCCTTACTTACTCTTCCTTCTTATTACGATCTAGTTGTTGGAGTGAGTGATAAGGACATTGAGTTCCATGTTTTTCTCCTAGTCATGATAAGTGCTAGTTCCGAGCTAAAACAGAGTAGTCTTGTCGGCCTATCCCCTGCTATAGAAGACGGTGGTATAGAAATCTCATAAGATGACCAGCCTTGTTGAAGGAGTCGTTGTACGCGCTAATAAGCTGAATGGATAACAGGGGAATCCTAAGTCAAGGTAATTGGAAGCTCCAAGAAAGAAAGCAAGAAAAGACAAAGTTTCTCTTACCCGAGGTTTGAATGGAAGGCTGAAATCGAGCTTCTGATATCGATAATCCCTAATGAACGATTTCTTCTATCTATGTAATTTCTTTCAGAACCTTTCTCAAACTTGAACAAAAAGTAGTCCTGCCCAAGATCGACGATGCGGAACCGTCCTTGCCACATTTGTTTGACTCGTGATTGCAGAGCTTGATAACCCAATGTCTTTCCTAAGAGCTTGACAATCAATTGCGACATGGCCTTCTCAATTGAATTTTCTCTGATTTAGTGAAAATCACTTTTGGTGATTCGGGGTCTCTTTCATCATCTGAAAGAAACTTCATCAGCACATCTCAAAATCTCCCTCCTTATCTGCCCATTCTTCCCAGGCAGAATCTGTTTTGTCATTAGAACCCGAGAGTTTGTCACGGTAAGATGCAGCACTCTTACCCTCCAAACTAGGTTCTTCAGGCTCTGTCAAGACCTCATCGCCATCTTCAGGCTCCTGAACACTAGAATCTGGTCTCGTCCTCTTGTATTTCTTTTTAGTACGCATGCGAATTTCATTTTCCGTCGTGGGATTAACGCCGCCTGAAGGCTCCGTCTCAGAGAGCACCAATCCAGTATTAGAGATTTGGAGTAAAGGATCAATCATGCATGTGGGCCTCGGATTTCTGTTAATGTTACAGTGAAGCGAGAGTTGCAGGGTATCCCTTGTGGTTTTTATTCATGCGTTATGGCTATAGTTTGGAGAAATGCAGAAATCCATAACACTTGTGATGGGCTGCCTAGCAATGCAGATAGGATAATAATGGGAAAGGCCAAGCAAGCATGGGATCTATTTCATACTTTCCAGGGGGGGTAATAAATTGCTTCCTTCCTTGCTTTGGCAGAAGCCAATCTCGCCTTATGTTAAGTGCAATGTTGATGCGGAAATCAGAATTTTGCAGCGCATAATTCGAGACAGTAATGCTTTCTGGAGATCAGGTTTTGTCTGCCGACTTGGTAGATCATCAGTTTTATCAGCTGAACTCTGGGCAATCTTTCACGGTCTTACTAGTTGTTGCTGGGTTAAAGGTTTTAGATATGTTCAAGTGGAGTCTGATTCTTTAGAGGCTATACATGCGGAAGGGAGATCCTGTGATCCCAATGCTAATATCATAAAAGCTATTCAGGAACTTCTAAATAGGAACTGGCTCTCATCCATCCGTCACATTAGCCGTGATTGATGCCAATATGTGTGCCGATTGGTTGGCCACTCTTGCCTTCAACTTTCCTATAGGGATCCATGTTTTGAATAATCCACCCCATCATCTGTTAAGCTTGCTGTTTATGTTTAGTTCCAGTCAGAAAGCTAGGCTCAGTCGAAGTAGGGTTAGGAAGGGTCAATCCGCAGTCTTCAATGGGAGCCCCCACTCTAGTAATAAGTCTTTCCCCTCTGCTTTCAAGCCAAGGAAGGGAGTAATAGGGGATCAACCTTACATGAATAGGCTTTTCTCGTCTTGCATTCTAGTACTGAAACTTCGCTGGACCGAGACTGGTGAGAGTCTAACTCCACGAAAGTCATTCATCTTTTCATTAGAAAAAGACACGTAGTGCGGTGCGTTATGTTTAACACTCAGAAATCCGTATTTAATGGAATAGCTAGAAGGAAGCGGTGTAACCCGCAGTTAGTCCTTATTTCCTAACGGAACCTCGCTCTCTCTTATCCAATCGGGGATTAGAGATATCAATCATCAGATTGAAGAAAAAAAAAATATAGAGAATCAATCGTTCATTCGTCTCTCAACAGAAACTTCGATTAAATAGTTTCGGCAAGAAGCAGGAGCTTGAGCTCAACGGGGCATTCATTCTTTCTTTCAGAACCTCTCCAACCAGTCTTTTATGGAAGAACCTTTCAGTCGAGTATCCTTTCTTTCAGAACCTCTCGCTTCGCGTAAGATAAGCCGTCTCAAGCTGGAAAGAGAGCTAACGAAAGCAGATGATGCTGGGATAAAGGCTCGCAAGTCAGGAAAGCTACTCTGGGCATGGATTGGTTGTCATTGATTGCATGGGGCATCCATGAACTGCTTCACTAAAGAAGTCACATTCTGTAAACCAGGAAATCCTGAAATTGTTTTCATCGGCGAAGGCCGCAAATCTCCTAGCTTCGTCATTTCAGCAGTGCAAGCTAGTAAACTCATTCGTAAAGGGTGTGAAGCTTACTTAGCTCATATTACGGATACTACCTCTCCTTAACCAAAACTTGAAGAGGTTCCAGTAGTGTCTGAATTCCCGGATGTTTTTCCTAAAGACCTGTACGGATTGCCGCCCGAGCGCAAATTCGATTTCACTATCGATCCGCTTCCAGGCACTGCACCCATTTCAATTCCTCCATATCGTTAGGCCCCCGCCAAACTCCAAGAACTCTTTGTCCAACTAACTGGAAGAATTGATAGACAAGGCTTTCATCCGACCGAGTCTTTCACCCGGGGGAGCACCGGTCCTCCTCGTGAGGAAGAAAGATGGTTCTCTTCGGTTGTGCATCGACTACCGTCAACTCAATCGAGTTTCCATCAAGAAAAAGTCTCCTTTGCCTCGCATTGACGATCTCTTTGATCAGCTGCAAGGTGCTTGTGTCTTTTCCAAGATTGACCTTCGGTCCGGTTATCATCAGTTGAAGATTAAGGAGAGTGATGTTCCGGACTCGCTATGGTCACTATTCATTCTGAGTCATGCCCTTCCCAACTTAAAAGTTCAAAGAATTAAACTTTTGTTCAGCTCTTCGCCAATCGACTATCGTCTCACCTATCCATATCCATATCCATATCCAGTGGGTACCCTTCGCCTTTAGTAAAGCGCACGAAAAGATTCTCTCTCCCCCTTTGGGCATGTCTGACATAGATGTCTTCGCCGTCTGCTTATTCGTCAAAGTCTCTCTCGTTAGGAAAAGGTATGGTTTGGGCAGAATATGGATTTGGCTCTTTCCCTTTTGCCAGCGTAGCAGCTGTGGGCAGAGCATCATGGAGTGCGGAAGAGTGCCGTCCGCGATGACATTTCAATTGCTTACACTCCAAGGCACACCAGAAACTTCAGTAGTGTCACCGCAGAGAGTTGCAATGTCATTGACTAGCTGATCCCTACAATGACAATAGGAAGGAAAGGCAGTTTCTACTTTTCTTCCCAGTTCTGATCCTCTAACTCGCCTGAGATTCGAGTTTCACCCGGAGAGGAGAGGGTGCTTCGAGTCCAGTTCGTGACAAAGAACAGGTGAACAAGTAGAGTATACTAGGGCGCTTGAGAGAACAGCTAGGCCCGTCTGTCGAATAGTTTTCCAATGAGATTCATGCAGGTGTGGACGAAGTTGACGGAAATCGACCACCTACAACTCTGTTGTTAGGCTTTCCTTGTTCTGTTCATAAATAGAGTGAGTTGGCTGGCACTCGTAGTCTTACGTGTTGGGAGTAATAGGTTTAGGCTTGAGCCTTCCATGGGTGCGGTGCAACAATCGAAAAGTGTTTCCAAGTAGGGTAGGCTCTTGCATTAGGTTTTCGAGAATAGGTCCTAATTAATGAAATGGAAGCCTTTTTTTACTATGTAAAACTTTCCACATGGCTGTTGACCTTCACAGATCGTCATGGTTCGCTAACACCCACCCGATTTTCTTCCAGCCTTCACTGATGCCTTATGTTGAATGCGCCTAAAAGCACCATAGTCTGGGGTGTAAGACCAATTATCCTTATCCTATAGTTCCAACATCAACGCTAGAAGCAAGCTTTGCTTTCTGAGATTGACGTGCTGCTTACAAAGACTGGGAAAGGACTCTTGGGAATAGACCTATTTCTTAGGGCTTCCTTTTTTCTCTGAAACAATAGGATTGGTCAACCACTGCTCTAGTGTTGTTGTAGCTCCAGCTAAAGCTTTACATGATTGGGAAGATGCTAAGGCGCTTCCCCTCGCCTATGAAAGAGATGCTTGTATCTATCGCTATCGGCCATAGTGAGAAATGAGTGCAATCTTGACCTCCTCCATTTGGAATCAGATGAATCCAACTGAGGAATGTAAGCCAACCACCGGTCCTAAACTACTATATAGTATTGTAGCGCTTGCTATAGCTGCTCACGAATGGGAGGATGCCTTTTTTTTTTCTTCTTCTCACTCAGAACAGAATTTTTCTGTAGCCAGCGGATTATATAAATACACTGACTTCAGTCCTTTTGGACTTCCGTCACAAGGGACCAGCGGAGCTAGGGACCAGCGGAGTTCCTTTCCGTCCTCCTCGGGGATTAGCAGGTGGTCTTTGTTTTCTCTACAGGGTATGGAGCCGGCGTCGAGTATAAGTTCTGAAAGAAAAACCCAAGGTATCCTAGCTCTTGAGCTAGAACCCGTCTTACCCTCTTACTCAACTTGATCTGACAAACTGGCCTTTAACGACTTTAAGGTCTGCTCGACATTAGGGGAAGTCCTTCCTCAAGCACTATCCGCAGTAGCTGCCCTTCTCAAATTCAGCATACTTACGAGTGGCCAAATCAAAGAGCATACATTCTTGAAGAAAGAGAGAGGACTCGAGGAAGGGGTCAGTATACAGGAAGAGATGTTCTTTTACCTCTCTTTTACCTCTATTGAATTTGCAAATGCCTCATTTGCAATCAATCTATTCAGATACAAAAAAGGTTTCATCCCCATTGCTGAAACTCTTTACGCGGTAGACGGCCCAGTGGCTCTTGCCCCATCCTCGCTTAACCTGCTCAGATATAGACATGCAGCTCTACCTATGCAATATCTAATTCAATGTCCGAAGATCAATGCATTTAGATCAGCTAGGAAAAAAAAAAGCAAAGAAGCGCACAAGCTACTTCGATTCTTTCCATTTCCTTTCGAGTTAACTGCATGGGATCTTATCCCACGTCTCATGAGGAAACTGCTTTCATCAAAAAAGCCCTATTCCTGATGTTCTTTTCTCGAGAACAAAACCGGGCGAACGACCTAAATCTATCGCGATCTATTGCAGGCGTGCCGTGCTCATACTAGACGCTGCCAAATCTCTTAGTCAATGGGGCAGCAGCCACACGACGTTCAAAAACCTTTGTAGGAAAATCTCCTATTTGAAGTAGAAGTCCCTTTTACTTCACTCGTAAGTGGGGCTCGCAAATGACGCACTTTTGGGTGGAAAGTCAAATAGAAGAGTTGAGAATGTCCATCCCTTTCTTTAGAGGCGGTGGAAGCTCGACTAGGAAGGTTTAGGCGGCTTTCCTTGCTTGCATCAATTCAATCAAAAACAACGAAGCTAGCTTAGCTATCCTCTCCTACCGTGTGTATTGGACAAAGAACCCTCTCTAATGAGGAGTAGGACAGCATGAGACTCGATGGTAGTACCGGTTCACCAGTTCTAGCCAAGGGGCGAACTACTCGATCGACGAAGACCGAAGAGAGAGGGTTTCCATAGGAAATTTTGTTGTGCCTTTTACGATGAAACATAAAAGAAGAGAAGGTTCTAGTTGCTGTGGCTCTTGCTTTCGAAGGGACAATAGGAGCTCGATTGGAATTGGCTTGTTTGCCGGCTTCCCTATTTATCATAGGGGACGAGGCTCTTAAAGTTAAAGAGGGAAAGTGACTAGAGACGAGCAAGTCATGCCCTTCACGGCGCTCCGCCGCTATTCTCTATAGAAAACAGAATAGATTCTCTCTGTTTATTCTATAGCGGGATTTTTTGAGGACCCCGCAAGAGGGAGTGACATGAATCCACGTCGACGTTATAGATTTAGAATATGGGGAGTACTATACATAGATAGAAGCAAGCGCTACGAAAGCAACAAAAATCCCTATCTACCCTACCCTCTTTCTAAGGTCCATAATCGAGAAAGAAAGGGACACTCGATTGAAATCTTTCTTCCCATCGTGAAAAAGAGGCAATGCACCATCATACGCAGGAATGGAATCTAGAGAACCGCTCGAAGCCAGAAAGAGCAAAACGTCTATGCAAGGATTTAGCCTACGAATGGGCTTTTATTTGTTCTGGAAGAACAGACCGACCGAGTCAGGCAAGTCAAACCAGATATTCCCCATTCCTTTCAATGGGGACGGGGATTTAACCGAAAGAATGGAAGGGTCAGGTGCTAGGCTCACTCCACCCTTCCATTGTTGGCTTGGGGGAACTGACTGGCTTAAGACCGTACTTTATGTTACTGTTACTGCTAACTTCACTGCGAGCTTACAATAGCCATTAGGTGACCCTCTTGCCCGATAGTCAGTTGTTCGTTCCAAGGAAGAAACTCTCTAGTTCAATCATCTTAGCCAAGAAGAGTTAGGACCCGACTTCTTCAAATAAGCTACTAAAGCTTACAAAGATGACGAGAAAAGGAAAAGTTACTAGCCTTTTTGCCTTTCTTTCCCTGTCAACCCAATTGAAAGGTTTTTTCCCATGCAATAGGAGCTTTAAGCATCATGTGGGCCTATGGAGGTCAAAGAAAAAAGAGAAAGCAAAGTATGAGCCGGCTGGAAAGTCTCAGGTTGGCGGCATTGTCTAATCTCTTTCCCAGAGTCTGAGTTAAGTCCCTTTCAAGCCATTTGTCAGCTCTTTCTGTCAAGTAAGTGACTTTTTCGGAATCCATCAGTTCCTTCAGAACCTGGCATTTCTCCCTTAACGTCCCTTCTTCATTACTTTTGTTTTTTTGTATCTATTCGGCGTCTAGGTGGAATTAGTTGGCCCGGATCTTTTGCCGTTTTTCAGCTTTTGTGCTGTTCTTTCTTGATGTTAGGTAGTTCTCTCTGCGTCCTCGTCATTACGTATCTTTCTTTGTTGTTATCGAGGAAGTAGAATGGCCTTTAGCTTAGAAGGAGAGGGTCTCTCTCTTTCAAAAAAGACTGCTTCGTAGCTTTAGCAGTTACAAGCCAGAAGCCCAGCTACTTCAGTACTAGATTTTGATTCCTACGTCCAGTCTACTCTTGGAACATTGTAGCCGACTCCTTCTCTTTTACTTGATCTAGCTACCGTTTACTGGCCAACTATTCAACAAGAAGGAAGTATGGTTGGGATCCATTGGTCCAGCATGGGACCGGATAATAAGTACTTTAATCATCCTGGCTTTTCATTTTTGAGATTCTCTTCCTGTATACAAGCCGGACCCGGCTGACTCCCCCTGCTCTTACCCCCGCACTCGGTAAAAGAAGAGCTACTGACACTGACTACTCTCTGCTATCTTTTACATTACGCCAACTAGCAGGAAAAGGAAGCAAACTCTTAGCTACTTTTTCTTCCGGGAGGCTAAATTCTTTATATTTTCTTTCTCTGGTCTAGCTCCTTTCATTCCAGTAGCAATGTGAGTCTCATCAGTTCCGGTTGCTTGTGCGGATTGGCTGCTTTTCGGTGCTGCAAATGTTCTCCGATTATTCTTTCCTTGTTGACTTCGTAATTAGAAATATGTCCTTCCTTTATCCCGGTGGTGTTCCATCTTCGCCCGTCCTTGAGCTAGAGGACTCACTTCGTGGTTCCCGCGCGGCCACCCCTTCCCTTCGTTCAGCTCTTTCGCCCCTTTGAAGCTTCATTCCTCTCTCTCTAGTCAAATCAACTCACTGAAAGACTCTTATCAATTCCTTTGTCCCCCCTGTAGAAGTCAATTGAAGGATCGGTCTGCCCCGCTTCATTGAGCTCTCTCTACTCCCCCCTCCTGGCATACCAAAGACAGGAATTCCCAAATCAGGAATAGTCAAATCGACTGAACTCAACCCCAGTTCTCTATACGAAATTAAATCGTTCAATCTCTATACTTAAGGTAAAGAGTGTACGAATCTACTGAGCTATCGACATTCAAACTAACCCATCCTGCAATCTACAACCTGCAATCCCTACTCTCTTCTCTCTTTCTCTCCTCCCCTCAACCCCAGTTGAATATAGCTGACTCAATGAAAGCACAAGCTATACGAAAGCACAAGAGTGTACGAATCGACTGAGCAATCGACATGCCATCCTCTACTGGACTCCCCAATCGTGCAATCCCTCAGGAAAGGAAATTCAATCTCTCTATCCTCCCCTTACCTAACACGAACCCCAGTTGAAATGCCTAACATCAAATACCTCTCCTCCCCTCAACTCAAGCAATCGGTATTAATGCCTAACACGAACCCCAGTTCTGCTGCCTAACATCCTTATCTACTCAACTTCATTCAGCTCTCTTTCCTCCCCTCTACGAATCGGAATTCTGCTCTCTACGACTGAACTCAATTGAAGAAGTAAATTCAAAACAACCCTCCACCAGAATTTGGTATACCTATTCTCTCTACTCAATGAAATCTATCAATCATAAATATTTCTATAAGATATTTCTGCAAATGAAAAGCTATCAATCGACGCTATCCTGCAATCCCCAAGTCGAAATGCCAAGATGAATGCCCCTCAATCGCTCTTATCCTCTTTTCTTCTCTTGTCTTCCCATTCCCCCAACTCTCAATGCCATCATTGAATTCTCTACCTTCGCTCCTTCGCCCTTTAAAAAGTTCAAAGAATTGAACTTTTGGCTCAGCTCTTCGCCCCATCATTCAATTCTGAAATTCAAAACGTAGAAAGATCCTGTGGTCTTCGATTCACTCCTGCACCTGTTGTTTGCTCTCTACCTTGCATTTCTCTCGATACGTTGCATTGACTCTTTCTTTTCTTCCGTTGAGGGCAGATGTCCTTCTTTCCGAGCCTTCGCCAGTGTCGATACTTTCCTGTTGTTTGCTCTCTACCTGGCATTTAGCTGTCTTTGCTGGTGGCATATGTCTTCTTTCCAGCTGGCATTGCGATCGATTTCGGTACTCGATTTGCTGTCCTTTCGATCGATACCACGCATTCACTCCTGTGGTCTGCAGTTGCTGTCTGTCCTGTTGTTTGATCGATACCAGGCGCAACCCGCCCAACCCCATGCCATCATGCTACCTGTCGTTCGGTTTCTTTCGTTGCATTTCTCGTTCTGTCTTTCCTGTCGTTCGGTGCATTTCTCGTTCTGTCTTTGCTGTTGTTGGGTTTCGATCGATACCTGGCATTGCGCTCCTGTGGTCTGGAGTTGAGGGCATCTGTTGTTTCTTTCCGACTTATTTTCGTTTGATTCCGTTGCTTTACGTTAGAAGTCTATATGGTCTCTTTAGAATTTGAATGGTAAGAGAGTTGAATGATGGCATCGGGCTCAGGTAGGGCAGGCAGCAGAGGAAGGAAAGGAGTGGGCTCAGGAATAGAGAAATCGAGAGAGGAGTAGGAGTAGGAAGAGGGCTAAGATCGATTGAGGGGCATGGGGTGAACGACAGATCCAAGGAGAATCCAGTACCGACCTCAACTGCAGACCAGAGGAGTGAAGGGCAAACAACAGATGCAAGGAAAGGAGTGAATGGCAGGTAGAGAAAGAGAGCTAACAGGTATCGAAATCGAGAGACGAGGACGAAGCGAGAGAGGGCAGAATCAGTATCAGTGGGTCGTAGAAGAAGAGAAGAGAGGGGAATGAAGCTTGGCATTTCGAATTGAATGATGGGGCGAACGGAAAGGGCAGCAGAGGCATTTCGAGTTCCGGTTGTGGTTGGAGTTGGAGTTCCGGTTGTGGTTGGAATTTATGCAACAATTTAAGGCATCCGTCACGCTTTTCTTTTTTATAGAAATATAAGATATTTCTATTATAAAAATATACCAGAAATAAATATATAGAAATGAATAGGATTCATAACCAGCTCTAAACACCAAGGCGGTAGGTTGGAGGTATGGGATTCCTGGTTTTAGGGTCAGAATTCTAGAGTTGGGTTTCATCGGTATTAGGGTTTTGACTTGGCATCGGTATTAGCAAGGCGGTACTGGTGTGAGGACCAGCTCCTATCACCTAGGAGGTATGGTTTTAGGGTCAGAATTCTAGAGTTGGGTATTATTCAATGATCTGGCCCCTTCCCTTACGTTCAGCTCTTCGCCAATCGACTATCGTCTCACCTTATCCACGATAATCCTTCGCCTTTCGGCAATACTCAGCTCTTCGCCCCTCTCCTTTACAGTCGAGCATATCCAGTGGGTACCCTCTCGCATAATATTCGCTCGAGCTCTATCTTGAGGATACCCTCTCCTTATCAGTCGAGCTCTATCTGACGATACCCTAACAACTTTAGGAACGATCCTCAATATTAAGTGCACTCGGCCCTCTCGCTGTCGCTCGTCCCTCTCCTTTATATTATAGTCGAGCCATGCCTTTATATTATGGGATACCCTTGAACTCACTTCCTTGCAAGGCATTAGCACCATGATGAAATCAAGCAAGTAGCAAGTATGAAAGAGTATGTGATATATAAGTATATAAAGAAAGTGATAGTGGCATGTGTCACGCATATAGATCTTTCTTTCTTTCGCGACAGCAATTCGAAAATTCTATCCCGTATTCCTACCCCAGCACCAGTCGTTCATGGCAATTCAAAACTACTCAAGATCTCACCAAGTCGTTCAATATACGGCTATTCAATTCAGGAGTTTGATCTACCGTTCTCACTCGCTCCTTACCTGAATCTCAGATCGGATTTCATAGAGATAGACCAGGAGCACTGAAGTCTCTACTTACTAGGAATAGAGTCTGTCTATCCTCACTATTCTCGAGAAGACTGAGCACCTCTTTCTAGTTACGAACTGATATTCGATCAATCAACACTTTCATTCAATCTCTTACCTTATATGGTATCTACTTATATGGCATCTGCGGCATCTGCTTAAAAGAATTTAGGAGGAGCTCCCTACCAGAACTTCCCGTACTTGAGTTACCTTTACTTTATTCTTTTTTTTCATTGAGTTACCTTTCACTCCAACAATCAAGATGAGGGCTTTTACCAGGCGGGACCTCGAGACCTTGGTCCACGCGACATGGGTAGAACTTTTTTCGATCAAAATTCATTCCAGTTCAAAGTGTTCTATACTATAGTTGTTCAACAATCGCATTAAGCATTAAGTCAGATTTGCTTATCTCTACTCAAACAAACAAAATTACTATATTAAGGCCTAGCAAGCACCACACCAGGTCTCTTTCCATTCGAAGAGTGAACTTACAAATGCTGATGGGTTCGGGGTTCGAAGAGTGAA